>JAPDPK010000129.1:1800000-2121651 GCA_031772115.1 Heritiera littoralis | reverse complement strand
TATAATTTTAATTTTTCTTTCCTTTTGATTCTCTACTTTAGATTTAAATTCTTTATATTTACCAAAAGCTTCATCCTTGTTTCTTAGTAAATAAATACTAGTAAAACGTGAACAATTATCTATAAAGGTTATAAAATATCTATTTCCTCCTCTAGTCATTTTTCCATTTAATTCACAAATATCTTAATGAATTAGTTCCAACAATTTTGTTTCATGTTCTACTTTAGGAAAAAGGCTTTCTTGTAATCTTAGCTTCTACATAGATTTGACACTTATCATGGTGATCATGCTTACAAGAAATATAATTATGATTTGTCATGTATTTAATCATAGCATAATTTAAATGTCCTAATCTAACATGCCACAAAGTAGAAGATTCAACAATATAAGCAGAAGCAACATTTATTTTATTGATACTGAGTTTGAACATGCCATCAAGGGAATATCCCTTTCCTACAAACACACCATTCTTAGAAATTACAAATTTATCAGATTCTAAAACAATCTTAAAGCCTCTCTTGCACAGCAGATTTGCAGAAACTAAGTTCCTCTTGACATTAAGAACATGGTGTACATTGATAAGAGTCTGTTTCTGTCCAGAAGTGAAGTTTAGCATCACACTTCCTTTTCCCAGCACTTTGACAGGAGCATGGTTTCCCATAAAGACTTCACTATTTTCCTCAGTGTAAGTGCTGAAGAATTCCCTGTTGTTGCAGACATGAATTGTGGCTCCAAAATCAAGAAACCACTTCATGGTTCCTGCACTTGTTACCATGTTCAATTCAGCAACATGCCAACAAAGTTCATGTCATCTTCAACAACCATATTGGCTTGAACAGATTGTCTAGAATCATTGTCCTTGTTCTTTTTATCTTCTACAATTTTGACTCTACATTCTTTAATATAGTGTCCCTTCTTTCCACAATGAAAGCAGGCCTTGTTCTTCTTATTGTTGTTGGACTTCTTAAATCCACCAGTTTTCTGGACTTTGAGTTTGTTCTGATTCTTTCCAGACTTGTTTGCAGACTTTCCAGAATTGCTCCCTATGGCATTTACTCGTGAATTCCCATTTGAATTCACAGCCTTCTCTTTTTGGAGTTTTTCATCTCTAAGTCGAGTTTCACACTCAATTTGCAGATGAGTCTGGAGTTGTTCCAATGTGAAACTTTCTGGTATCTGCAAAACCTTTTTCCTGTAATTGTTCAATGACGGAGGCAACTTGGATAGTATTGCTCCAATTTGTAAAGTGTCAAGAATAGTCACTTCCAAATCTCTAAGTTTGGAAACCAGTATTTGTAGTTCATGGACTTAATCCATGACTGCATGTCATCAGTCATCTTGAAATCAAAATAATTAAGTGCCAGGAATTTATCTGTATCTCTTTTCTCATTCTAGTATTTCATTTCCAAGGCAGTCCAGATCTCTCTTGGTGATGCATAGTTGGAGTACAAATCGTAAAGTCGATCTGTAAGAGAGTTGAGGATGTGACCACGACACACCAGTTCATCTTCTGCACGTTTCTTTCTTTCTTCCTTCACTGTATCTGAGTCTTCTGGTGTGGGATCTGCTAGTGACTGCAAATTTGGGTCCAGAACATAGAACACCTTCAAAGTCGTCAATAGAAACTTCATCTTGTCCTTCCATCTGGTGAAATTTGTCCCATCAAATTGGTTCAACTTGCAGGATCTTGTTGATTAATGAACACAGGATTGGTAACCATTGCCATATTAAAAGAATATTACACTCAAATTGTTAGGAAATAACATAGTATATGGCTTTGAGGCGTGTAGAGTTACACTTTCTTGAGTGTAATATTGCCTTACACAGAAGCAAATTACCCCGAGATACAACAAAGCCTTTCAGAATTTGTGAAAAGTCAGAATGCAGAGTGAAGAGTTTCTGGAAATCAGAACTCTTATATAGAATGTGAAGAGGCATAAATGAATGGTTGTGATTGTCTGTTAAATAATAACCATTCATATTTTCAGACATAACTGTTCCAGACATATAACCGAAAATATGTCTGTTGAGCAGTTAAATAATAATTTTAAATTCAAAATTGAATTTAAAATATTTCTGTGAAAAATAAAAAAAATCTAATAAAATCAAAGTGCCCAAGTGCCCATCTTTGACTTTTTAAAATAGTCCAACCCCAAGCCTAGCTCCAAAGTCAAAGTCCATTTCTTCTTTGACTCCAAGTTACTCTTAAGAGTTAATTTCCCTTTATAAATATATCACTTTACACATTTACAAGCAATGTAGGAACTTGTTCCCTTGTATTTATTACAAGCTATCCAACAATTTTATGCCTAACTCTGTTGTATCTCCTTTCTTATATTCATCTTTCAGGTATTTATTCATTACAAATGCTTTTTGTGGCTGCCCCTGGCATTGACATTTTGTTGGTAGTAATGAGACCTTTAGTTTGATTGTTCAAATGAACATTGAGGCAATAAAATTGCATATTCAGGCCCAGATTATTTATTTTCCATTAATTTTTAGTTTTATTTAAATATAAGAAATAAGAAATAATAAAAATATCAAATTTGTGAAACCATTCAATCGAGCATTAAAAGGTTGGTAGTAGTTTGTTTCTTGACTTAATTAAAGAAGCCCAAAGGTAACATTATTTATCAAACATTCCTAGACACAATCAGCCACCAACCATATGATATAACATTCATTTATTTCTACTTGTCCGTTGTGGGTGTGCGTGTTTAGGGGGTTGCTGAGGCTAGGGGCTGTGTCGTCCGCCACACCATTGTTGTCTTTTCTTAATTTGACTTTGGGCCCTAAGGCACATGCACTATTGCCTAACGGGTTTTGAACTGATAGATCGGAATGTTCCATATGTTCCTGCCGGGCCGAGGTGCAGTACAGATTTGGGGAATACTGCCTACTTGAGCATCGGTAAACTAGGAATTGGGGTATGATTTAGGCTTTGGTAGGAATTGGGGTATGATTTCAATTGAGAGTTTATGACGAAAAGGCTGGCATTAAGGGGAAAGGATGCCGGGAACTTTGAGCTGCAATAAAACTAGAATAAAGCCATTTATGTTTAGTTCCTATAGTATGAATACTACTCCAAGGCACCATTGTAGTGTTGAGACTAGAGAGCGAAAAGGAGAACAGTTGAACTCGAGAACTATTTTCGGTCAGCGAATGTCTCCTTTGACTCCTCCCTGTTTCATTTTTATGATTTCTGCTTCATCATAAGTCTTGTTCTAATGAAATATTGGCATATAGATTATTTAAAATAAAATTCAAAAATCATAAATGAAAAAAAAAAGAAATACTTTTTCTAGCATGAAAACAAAAATATCACAAAAAGACCAAAGATGTAGATTACTTTTAAATGTTTATTCCTGTTTGATTTTTTTATTTTTATGCAAAAAAAAAAAAAAACAAAACCTCGACAAAAGAAGGAAAGGGTGACAGCTTATCTTTTATTGACTTTAATTAGTGAAGCCCATAGCAGTTAAAATTAACTTATTTGTCATGGGTCAATATCGACCCTACTGGGTCCAGTGAGAATGTACACATCCCATTTCAATAGGATGTTTACAATATTACCCTTTTTTAATTTTGATTTTATTTTTATTTAAAATATTAGCTTAGTTTTATTAATTTAATAAAATATATAAAAATTTAATTATTATATAGTAAATTAATATATGCATAAATATACATAATTTTTTAAATATTTAATAATGAATGTATGTTTGATATAAATACTGCTTTTATTCAATTGAGTCAGTAGCCGATACATTATTTAGGATATCTAGGCATATATCAACCCATGAGATTGCTTACTCACAAGTTAAACTGTGGTTGGCAATCCAATTAGCTACTTCGTTGGCAGAACGCCTAACATGATTAAATACACAGTTATTAAAAAGCAATACAATCGCTTTGATGTCTACAATCAAGAATCCAACGGTGGAAGAAACCTATGTAGAACTTTTAACTGATTCACCACCTGAAGAGCATCCCCCTCAACCTGGAAATCTAGCAGTCCCAGTTCTTGAGCAAAAGCAGTAGCAAAATATGCTGCCATGGCCTCCAACTCAAGCGCATCATAATTTACTTTGACCATTCCCTCCGGTGGAAAACACCATCTTGGATTCCGGCATTACATCTTTAATTGTTATATCTTTAATTAATTAATTAAGTCACAGATTTATTTAGTTGTTATATCTTTATCTCGACACAAAAACCATCCAATCCGCTAATATAAATTGTCGATTTTATTATAGTATACATAAGAATAAAAATACATAATTATATAAATGAATATATAAGTTTATACATATATATTGATTAAATAATACATTTATCAAATAAATATATAAATATTATATAAGTAAAAAAAATACAAATAATTAATTACGTGAAACGAAAAATATATAAACATAGTAAAAAATTATGTTCTTAATTCTGAATGTGTAAAAAATATATCATTATTATATAATAGTAATACTATTTTATATAGCACCAAAAAAAAAGTAATACTATTTTATATAAAATGATTTATTAAATTTCATTGATTTTCTTATTTTTGTTTGACATCACATGTATTACAAATTAAAATCATATATAATATACCAACTTTAACTAATATTCTCAGTGTTCATTTCTCACCTTATTGATAGTTGTTTTTTTTAATACATTTTCTTTTATTACTAATTTCAATTTCTTTTCTATAAATTTAAAATTTCCATTTAAATTAATAATTTTATGGCCGTTGTTGGTTTCAACCTAATTGATATCAAAATTATCAGAGTGTTAGATATCCATCCTAAAATCAATTGACAATAGGTTAATGGATCCCACTTGAGTACAAGGCCACAAAAAATTTAGTATCTAGTAGATACAGGATAACGTCACTTTATCATTGAGTAATCAACATGCCAAAGTATATATTTTTGTGTAAATGGGGAAAGATAAAACAAGAGTTCGGTAAAGCAAAAAAAAACAAATTTTTTTTCTAAAATTTTGGTGAATCTCTTAATAAACAAATTAGTTATAAAACTTTATGAATTATTATCCTATCTACCACCGGTGGAGTTTTTTAACTTCACAAGCGGAGTTAAGATGATGACATGTATCCTTTAAAAATATTAAAAATAAAAAATAAATAAAATAAGACATGTGTCATCATTTTAACTCCGATTGTGGAATTAAAAAACTCTACTGGTGGTAGATAGGATAATAATACAAACTTTATTACATGTATTTACATAGTCTACCTTATTATTTTTCCAAATAAATTATTTTTATAGCAATAATATATTTTTTTATTTCTATTATTTTTAACAAAGTCATATATATTGTATTTTTTCTTCAATTTTAGTGAGAGCTATTAAAAAAGAGCAAAAGTTTTTAGCTATAACAGAACTTTTCTAAATTAATCTCCTTTAAATTAATAACTTTTTTAAATTAATTAAAAATCATGGTCCCAAGTTTAACTAGTAAAAATAATAATAAACCATTTTATCATAATAATTAATAACTTCATTCTGAAATTTAATGTAAAATTTTGGTTCCAACTCTCGTATAAATTAATAATTCGATAAATGCAATATTCAAACACTAAAAATGCATTTCAATATATTAATTTGCAAAATGTTATCATATTTGTAATGTTTTATTTCAACAACTAAAAAAGTAATAAATATATTAAATCACACACAAGCATGCATGTACGTATGTATGTATGATGCATGCAAGTAGATTTTTAAGGAATTTATAACTAAAATGAGATTTTAAGAAAATTAAATGGTGTAGAATTATTAAATGAGTTTAATAAGAGTGAAAATTAAACAGATACATTTTTTAAGATAAAATAACCATTTATAAGATAAACTCTCTAAATTAATAACTTTATTAAATTAATATTCAAGATCTCAAGAGTATTGTTTAAACAGATTTTTCCGTGTATTTTTGTAATATAATCCAAGGGATTTTAAGATTTAATAGATCCATGCCATCTTTGGCTCCATTTATTCCAAAGGCTTATTTAAAGCCTGATTCGACTTGTTCAATAAAATCTATTTGATTTAAATTTATTAAATTTCTTAGTAAAATATTATTATTTAAATATTTTAATATTAAAACATTAAAATTTAATAAAAATATTTAATAATAAAAATTTATTTTACATATTGATTGATCAAATTTGAACTTAAAAAATTTTGCCCCAAAATACATGTATAATCTAAACTCAATAAATAAGTTTATAGAGTTCTTTAAATATACAATTTTCTATTTGCTAAAGAGCATTGTCTACTGCAGTCGCAGATAAACTGTCCAGTTGACATTCTAGCTTCAATGCTCGTTCAAGTTATTGGTATCTATTTGTTGACTTCTATAGATGATGAAGCTTGAGTTGGTAATTGACACTGAAACAATCCATCTCATCACGTAATAATTCAGAGAAATTAATGATAGAAAGATTTAGGGGACGGGGTGATTTTGAAAAGTGATTTTTAAGACTCTGAGATGTTTTAATAAATAAGGTTTTTTATTAAGCTCAAAGAAAGGAATGATACGCCGAGAGTCAGAAAAACAGAGGAAGGAATTCAAAATAATGAACAGACAATTATCAGTGCGCAAATAAGCTGTATTTTTTTTTTACTTGAGATGGAAAATTATGTTTCTTTTTAGGTCTTTTGAAGCAAGCGCTTGGTGTTTTTCATCTTTGTATTCTGCACGTTGCTCCAAGTAGGGCTACTATGCAGATCAAGTACAGAATGTAACAAAATAACATCTTTTCAGTTAAAGGATATTAACATTCTAGTTTGCTGTTGCAGCATCCTTTGAGTTCAACCATTCGTACGGCTAATTGACTTCGATGCCATGGGTGTTGGAGGAAAGTACCATTTTCGAGGTTTATTTCTTGGTATAGTTTTGGTTTCCCTATTGACTTGGTTGCAAGGGTTGGTATGAACTTTCTCAAATCCACTCAGTGAGACACTGGTAATTACTAAAATCTTTCCGTCCACAAACTTAAGCAGATTTACCCGATGGTACTGTGTCTGGTGTATATCTTCTTGTCAGATTTACCCAATTTTCATTTCTACTAGAGCTTTCTCTCAACTATATTGTCAAAGGTCTCCGTATAACTATACTGTGTTTGTTAACAGAGTTAGTATCCTTAGTGCATCAGTTCAATTTGTTTTCTCAGGTCTAAATTTAGACACCATTGTTAATCCAGAAAGGACCTAACTAGGAACTTCTTCCTCTCACGCTTGGGGGGCACCAACAGTGATTTTTGACTATGCGACCCATGCTCATTTTTCCTTCTTTAAAGTGGATACTTTGAATTGTTTGAAGTACTCATATGCCAATATTTTGACCTTATGAAATCAAGCACATTACTGAATCTACCATCTGCTTGTATGAGATGTTGTAAGATCCTTGTTTTGTATCGGTTTGATTTCAGCGATGATGTTCTTGCAATTTACCGCATGAAATTTTCAGTGTAGCCTCAAAATAATAAAATCAAGATTATACCTGGTATTTCCTTAGCTTACCTAGTTTGCTTATACATCAATCATATTTCCGTTCAACTTATATTCTGTTCTTTACTTGATAGGCTAGTCCTCAGCCACTGACTGTTGAGAACTTTGCTTCAGTTGCAAAATACCCATTTGGTCTAATCATAGCTCAGGTTTGATTTCATCTACTTCTCTCCCATGGTGTGTGCACATGCTGTCAGATCCGTGTGTATATATTTATGTGCTTCTTATTTTATGTCTTAATTTTTGCTAAACTTAGAAGGAAACTTAAAATTTGAATGATATAACGCTGTAGGATATCTTCTCTTCTTGAGCCATAAAGTCTTCAACAGATTTCTGATACGAGTGTGATTGAAATTATAGTTGAACATACGAGGAAGGCCTGAGGATAAGTACGGTTAGTTAGAGTTGACTGTAAATACCAGTTGATAGTTAAGAATTTTTTGCAGCTATAAATACTGTAACTTAAGGTGAAGAGATAGTTGATTGTAAATAGCAATTGACAGTTAAGAATTTCCTGTAGCTATAAATACTGTAACTACAAGTGAAGAGATAAGGAAGAACTGAGTCATATTGATTTTTCTCATCTTTACGTTCTCTTCTTCTTCTGATCTCATTCTGTTCTTATTAGGTTCTTTCAAGAATCTGTCACTCAGCCATGTTGATCTCTTTCTCATCTTTGCCTTATTTCTTCATTCTCATCTCATCCTTCTCTGGTTAGATTCTTTTCTGAATCTATCATTTGGTGCTCTCGATGTTGTTTCCATGGCATCCACACGAAGTAAATCCTTGGATGATAGAGTTGATAGACAGGAGCAATCGATATCCCAATTTCAGTCTGAATTTTCCAATATCCATGTTGAAATGTCACAAGTCAGAACTGATATGGAGTCTTTAGGAGTTAACGTGGAAACCATTTCTTCACAAAAAGATTTTGCCTTCAAGATTTCTGCCATCTATGCAAACCTTGAACGGAGAAGACAACAAACTGATCCATTCAATTCATCTGGCACAGCAAGAACACATCCAAGTACCCCTACAAATGCTCCTGGCATTGCTCCACTGAACTTGAAGCCTTTGAGAATCGATGTGCCTAGGTTTGATGGTGGTGATCCTATGGGCTGGTGTTTCAAGATTCAACAGTTCTTTGATTTTCATGGCACACCAGATGATCAACGGTTACAAGTGGCTCCATTTTATTTTGATGGTAAAGCACTAGCATGGTTTCAATGGATGTTCAAGAATTCTTTAATTTCTACATGGGACAAGTTCTTGATAGCTTTGCAAACTAGATTTGGCCCTTCAGAGTTAGAAGATTACCAAGGCCAGTTGACAAAATTGGTGCAAACAGGATCTATTTTGGAGTACCAGGAAGCATTTGAAGCATTGTCAAACAAGGTAAATGGACTTTCCGAATCATTTCTTCTTAGTTGTTTTGTATCCGGATTGAAACCTGAAATCCAACATGAAGTAATGGCCTTCCAACCACAATCTTTAACCAAAGCAATTGCTTTAGCCAAAATTCAAGAACCAAACTCTCATTCAAAAGATTTCCACCAAAGCTGCATTCTCATTTACCTCCTCTATTACCTAACCCTCCTACTCCTCGAAACACATATCCATTACTAGAATCACAATCCTATAAACTTACTACTACAACACCAAACAATCCTATAACCAATCTTAAACAGAACCTAACAATCCAGAAACAAACACAAAGCCAAATACAAGAACGAAGAGAAAAAGGTCTTTGTTTTTACTGTGATAAGAAATATACTTTTGGCCATAATTGTAGAGCTTCAATGCATATACTGATAGCATCAGATGAGTCAACTTAGGAAAATAAGTTTTCTGGTGAAGAAAAGCAGTATGAACAACAGGTGAATGAGCCCCAAATGCATGAATTAGAACCTTTTCAAATCAGTTTCCATGCTACGTCTGGAGGATGAATCTTTCATTCGCACTTCTTATCCTGATTTCAACCTTAAGGACAAGGTTGTGCTTGATGGGGAGGGTATTGATACGAGCGTGGTTGAAATTGCAGTTGAACATATAGAGGAAGGCTTGAGGATAAGTACGGTTAGTTAGAGTTGATTGTAAATACCAGTTGACAGTTAAGAATTTTCTGTAGCTATAAATACTGTAACTTCAAGTGAAGAGATAGTTGATTGTAAATAGCAATTGACAGTAAAGAATTTTCTGTAGCTATAAATACTGTAACTACAAGTGAAGAGATAAGGAAGAACTCAGTCATTTTGATTTTTCTCATCTTTACATTCTCTTCTTCTTCTCATCTCATTCTGTTCTTATTTGATTCTTTCAAGAATCTGTCACTCAGCCATTTTGATCTCTTTCTCATCTCTGCCTTATTTCTTCATTCTCATCTTATCCTTCTCTGGTTAGATTCTTTTCTGAATCTATCAATTTCCAAGCGTACAAAGAAGTCACTGACCTCTCGGGGCTTGACTTCATAATCTTTGACACATGGTTCTTGTTTTCGAATCCTGCTTTCCCTCTTTTTGTCCTACACATTTTTATTTCCTCTTTTGCCATGTTATAAAGGCTCGTAGGGCATTTTGCTACCAAGAAAAAATTTGCAGGATGCTGTTGCTAAAACTTTGTTGATCAAAGGGGCAATATATGGTTGTAGACCGTTAACTTTTTGCAAACATGCTTCTAATTTGGTGACGATGCAATCACTTCGGATATGGATTACGTCTTTGCTTATGGGTGGTTATACAGCTGCAGTTTCATTGGCCTTTTCATGTTTGAGCATTATCCTCATGTGGATATTTTCTGTAAGTTTCTCTGCTCTTGTAGCGATCTTCATCACCAGAGCCATACATTTTAACCTCATGATTGGTGGTTGGGTTATTTGCTGCACCTGCTTTTCTTGGGGCTTTAATTGGTCGGTATTTGGGCTATGGTTGGGTTATTTGCTACACCTGCTTTTCTTGGGGGCTTTAACTGGTCGGTATTTGGGCTATCTTGTTTTGTTGAAATATTTGTCAAATGCTAATGCCAAGAGAAAACAGCTGCCACCTGTCATCCAAACTGATCTGATCAAGTTCGAGACTGAAAGAAGGCTCTTGAAAGCGGGTCTTGTGCAGTGGCTTGTTCTTTTTTTATCGTAGAAACTTACTATAAAATTGGATCATCATATGTTGCTCTTGTTTGGCGAGTTCCACCAGCATTTGCACGTAAGCTGACATTTACGAGTTTGCCTTTTGCACAAGAATAGCTTCATCACTTTCTTATAACAAAATGAAACAGAGAAATGAAGTTCTGTTATATTTGCTATCTTGCTGTGATATACAGACTACACATTTATAGGCTCCATACACAGAACTAACCAGCCACAAAAGATGACTCCAACTCCTAAACGTACTCAACTAATCAGCCACTAACTCCTAACTCCACTCCATAAAAATACTCAACAAAATAACTGAAAACAAGCTGATAGCTATCCTAAAGATACTCCAAGACTTTTGACTTAGTCTAAGAAGTATTATATTATTGAAATAGTCTTCTGTAACATGCACTAATTTTTAACACTCCCCCTTAGTGCATGTTTTCGGTTCATGACTCCAAGTGCAGCTCGAAAACTCTCAAATTTTGACTTTGCTAAAGCTTTTGTAAAGATATCTGCAACTTGTTCATTTGTTCCAACACTTTTCAACTCTACTTCATGGCTCAACATTTTTTCTCTGACAAAGTGATGACGAACTTCAATATGTTTTGTCCTTGCATGAAATACTGGATTTGAAGCAAGTTTGACAGCACTTTCATTGTCACAAAAAATCTGCACTGCATAGTTGACTTCAGAAAAAATATCTGCTACTAAACACTTAAGCCAAATGCACTCTTGTGTAGCCATGGTTGCTGCTACATATTCTGCTTCAGTGCTTGACAAAGCAACAGTTGACTACTTTTTATTGCACCATGAGACTGCTGCAGAACCAATATTGAAACAGTATCCTGAAGTTGAACGACGATCATTTACATCCCCAGCCCAGTCTGCATCAGTGTAACCATTCAAGAGAAATTCTCCAACCTTCTTGTACATAAGACCATGATCAAGAGATCCCTTGACATAGCGTAGGATTCTTTTAACAGCTTCTAAATGAGGAGCTCTAGGATTCTGCATAAATTGAGAAATAACACCAACAGAGTATGTAATGTCAGGCCTTGTAATAGTTAAGTAGATCAAGCTTCCAACAAGTTGCCGAAATTTCTTTGAATCTTTTAGCAGTTTTCCTTCCTCTTTCGTCAGCTTTAAATATGGCTCCATAGGTGTAGCCATAGGTTTTGACTCCCCCATGTAAAAACGCTCCAAGATGCCTTTAGCATAGCTTCTTTGAGACACAAAATACCCTTGATCTGATTTTTCAACTTCAAGACCAAGAAAGCATCCAATCTCACCCAAATTCTTCATTTCAAATCGAATTGAAAGATCATTTCTTAGATGAGAAATTTCAGACTCATTTTCTCCACAGATTATCATATCATCAACATACAACAAAACCAGCATATGCATATTCGATTCTAGTTTAACAAACAAACTAGAATCTGAGTCTGAAACTTTGAAGCCACAAAAAATAAGATACTGAGCAATCTTACCATACCAAGCACGTGGTGCTTGTTTCAAGCCATATATTGCCTTTTTCAAACACAAACATGATGAGGAAATTTCTTAGAAATAAATCCCTCAGGCTGCATCATGAAAACATCACGATCTAGATCCCCATAAAGAAATGCATTCTTTACGTCAAGTTGCCATAGCCTCCAACCTTTAAAAGCAGCAAGAGAAAATATTGATCTGACAGTCACCATTTTTGCTACTGGACTGAAAGTCTCTTCATAGTCTATCCCGTAACTTTGAGAGAATCCACGAGCAACAAGTCGGGCCTTATGTCTGTCAATTGTTCCATCTGGTTTCTTCTTCAATCGAAAAACCCACTTGCAAGTAATTGGTTCATGATTCTTCAATTTTGGTACAAGCTCCCATGTCTCATTCTTCTCCAAGGCTTCTCTTTGAGATAATATGGCTGCCTTCTCTCCCTTGTTGATCTTCTTGTATTATGTTCAACACCTACAGGATTTGTGTTTTCCAGCCCAGATGACAAAGGATCATCACCTTCTTCATATGTAGGACCATCATCATTTAAAGCTTGCATGTTTGGCTGAGGGAATGGCTCCAAGTTTTCTGGATCATCATCAAGAACAACGTCATTGTTAGAGAGCTAGATAAGAAGACGATACCTCATCAAACACAACATCCCTTGAAGTGGTAAATTTCTTTGTCTCTGGATCCATGCACCTCCATCCTTTCTTGTAAGAATCATAGCCAACAAATACACATTTCTTTGCCCTTGGATCAAGTTTAGTTCTATTTTGTTTAGGAACATAAACATAACAAGTGGATCCAAATACACGAAGATAATTTACATTTGGCTTTATACCATATAAAAATTCAAAAGGAGACTTTTCTTTACCTGGCCATGGAGGTAGTCGGTTTATCACAAGACAAGCACATTGAATAGCTTCAGCCCAAAGTTCTCGAGGAAGATTCTTATCATGCAGCCAAGATATACTTGTTGCACAAAGATGAGCCAATTTTCGTTCGGCAACTCCATTTTGCTGACGGGTTCTCGGACATGTCATTTGGCGTTGAATGTTATTATTTTTACAATATTCAAAAAACTTTTCTGACATGTACTCACCACCATTGTTGCTTCTCAAACATTTTATCTTCCTGCCAAATTCTTTCTCCACAGAGGTTTTGAATTCAACAAACTTGGACAAGGCTTCACCCTTTTCTTTTAAAAAATATACCCAAGTGAATCTAGAGCAGTCATCCACAAGTACCATTGCATAGTGATAACCACTATAACTTGGTGTTTTCATTGGGCCCATCAAATCTGTATGAATTAATTCAAACAAATTTGACCTACGATTAGATGAACTTTTGAAAGGAAGACGATGTGATTTACCATACTGACATCCCTGACAAACCGCATTTTCTTGTACATGTTTAAGGGTTGGGATTCCATCTAACAGCTTCTTTGTGGAGATCATCTTCAACATTTGATAGCCTAAATGGCCTAACCGTGCATGCCATATTGCTGCATTGTCAGTTTGGCTTGCATTCTTTATGTAGGCTTCTCCTGCTGTCATCACAAATAAGGACCCCTTCTTTTCACCAGTAAGAACTACTTCAGCTTCCAAATTTCTCACTTTATCAAGTACCTTGACATCATTTGGACCAAACAAAACATACTTTCCAAAGTTAGTAATCTGTGAAACTGAAATAAGGTTTTTCTTCAAAACTGGAACATGATAGACATCGTTTAGGAGAACTCCCTTAGCCTTGATTCATCATTGATCTTTAGGACACCTTCTTTTTCCACTGGATAGATTGAGTTATCAGCTGTAACGATCACTCTCTCCTCATCATGCTTTTGCAACTCTGACAGTAGCGAATCATTTCCGGTCACATGGTGCGAACAACCAGAATCTATGATCCAATCATCTTTGTAGTCGATGAAATTTACAAAGGCATCAATCGAGTTTGATTTAGCAGCAACAACTTCTCCACTTTTTGCTACTTCAGTAGCAAAACACTGCTCCCGTTTAATCTGATTGCATTCCTCATCTTCGCATGCAAAGTTTGCTTTTGAAAGCTTCACGCGACAATTCTTCTTGATGTGCCCTAACTTACCGCATCTGAAGCACTTAATAGAGTTGTTGCCATCTCCATTCCTTACACTCGAGTTCTTTGCAAAATTCTTGTTTTTGGTCACAGCAACTTTCCCACTTGGTTGGCCTTTTGAGAACAGGACAGCTTCAGTTTCAACACATTTGTTGGTCATTTGCTTAGCTAACGCCTCTTGATTAGAGAGTAGGTTCTCTAATTCTTCAACTGATGGCTGATTTGCCCATCCTTGGATTGAGGTGATAAATGGATTATACTCCTTCTTCAAGCCACGGATGAGATATCGACGTAGACGTCCTTCACTGATCTTCTCTTTCTCGTCTAATTCTGAAATTTCAGAACAAATATTTTTAATTCGTAAGAAATATTCTGAAATTGACATACCTTCTTGAGTTAACGTCGCTAACTCATTCTCTAAGAATTGCAATCTCGCCATGTTCTTTTTGGTGAACAGCTTCTCAAGAGTATCCCACACTTGCTTTGGAGAGTTTACATCACGTACATGATCAATGTACTCTTTGTTAATTGAAGTCCTCTACACAAAGAGTGCCTTTCCACACTTGATCCTCCACTTTCCTCGAAGTTCTGCATTTTCCGGAGTGTCTGCTGGAATAACCGCTTCAGCACCAACAACGATTTGCCACAAATCTTGACCTTGGAGGTAAGACTCCATGCACATCCTCCAATACTTGTAGTTTGTACCTACAAGTTTCTCAACACCAAATTGTGTGTAAAAATTTCCATTCATGGCTTCCATTTCATAAGTGTCTCTCTCGGCAACCTTCAAGCTTCTCCAACAAATATAACTATTTGATAGACAAGAAGAATGAAGAACTAGAACTCTTAACCTGGCTCGGATACCATATAACAAAATGAAACAGAGAAATGAAGTTCTGTTATATTTGCTATCTTGTTGTGATATACAGACTACACATTTATAGGTTCCATACACAGAACTAACCAGCCACAAAAGATGACTCCAACTCCTAAACGTACTCAACTAATCAGCCACTAACTCCTAACTCCACTCCCTAAAAATACTCAACAAAATAACTGAAAACAAGCTGATAGCTATCCTAAAGATACTCCAAGACTTTTGACTTAGTCTAAGAAGTATTATATTATTGAAATAGTCTTCTGTAACATGCACTAATTTTTAACATTTCTGTGACTTGGATGAATCAGAGTTGATTTTAAGAAAAACAATGATACATTGTTTTGAGTTGTGCTCCTGTGGAATATGGATGCAAGCCTGACATAATTAATGTTGATACTTGATATCACGTGTGAAATTACTCTTCTTCTTTTTTTTCTGCACAATATTTGGAATTCCTTATCTTGATGGTATTTGCTTTAGACTAATTTTCTTTACTGTATTCATCAGATGGTTTGTTGTAAGCAATTTTAACCCAGTTTGGTTACCCAAGCCTCTCAAACTTGTAATTCTGTTGATGGGCTTGGCATATTCATTAGATTCGCTAATGTAATCATTGGACTTAGTGTACGATTTGACAGGTAAATTTTGTAAGATCATTCTTAGCTTGAATGTTTGCTACTTAGTTGAGAGACTATCCTTACCCTTTCTCAGGTCATTGATTGTCAGCATGGGCATATATTCTGTAGCTAATAAGATAGTAGTTATAGGCCTCTTTGTGATTATATCCAGTTCTACGGATCATACAAACTTGAGTTCCGTACATATAGACTCCTGTGAATTAGTTGGACAGCATGAATGTGAACCGAAATTAGTTTGTTACTTGTGTTTTTTTATGGCAGATATTTACATGAACTTCAGTGTCAACATATTTGAATTGAGCTTTTAAGGAAAATTATCGCGAGAATTGGCTTATAATACTTTTCTGATCGAGGATTTTCCAAAATTATAGAGCTATTTTCCCTGAAAAGGCAAAAAATATAGAGCTTGTACTGCTGGATCACTGCCTTTAAATCCCCTCTTTTTGTAAATGCAAGAACATGGGTAATAAATAAAAAGTAAGCTTTGTGCCTTTGTCCCACCATAAGCGATCAGATACTTGGATTTTTTTTATGCCATTCTACTATATTGAAGATCATATCTGCATTAGGATCAGTAAATTCAGGTTCCTTTTGATAGCTTCCACTCATGTCCTCAATCTTCCATTCCCCATTTGACGTGGGAACCCAATGAATTTGCATTTTCTTCCAAGCATTTTGTAGGGCTCCATTTTAGTTTTCCAAACTTCAAGTCTACCCTGTTAGCAGCAGCACCAACTGTTCACAGGATATACAAGAGTTCAACAATTATAAAACATCAGGGTAAGCAAATGAATAAACCTTAGCTCACATACAGGTTTATTTTTATTTTTATTTTTACCTTACCTCTGGACCCCTGTCCATCTGCCTCTCCAGTGGCTCACTCACTGGAAGGGCTAAAATCTTAGCCTTGGATCCCATCGCACCGGTGGTTTGATGGGATCCAAACGATGCATAAGTGTCTCCTGAATCACCCTACAAGTTATTGGCATCTTCTTGGGGTCTGCCCAAGTGAGAGTTTCCTCACCGCAGTTCTCTTCACCTCACATTATGGCCTTTCGTTCCTCCAGTAAAGCCACAAATAGCACATACATGATACAACAAGTCATTCCAAGAGCGCTATCACTATTAGAAATTACTCCTTAGTAATTAATTTACTTGTCTTTGGGAGATGGGAGCCAGAACATCTTACCTAAGGTTTGTTGGGTTTATCTAAACCTAAGGTTTTATGCAGCGTATGTGTTTGTTATACCATCATGCCTTTTTTTTTGTTTTTTTGTGCTTCTTTTGATGTTGGGAAGCAATTAGTTGTTTTGCATTGTTTTGCATGCACGTACAATGAGCTAAGCTTTTAGCGTACTTTTATGTGCTATTGTCTTATTTTTGTATGTAGAGTTTAAAATTTTCACTATCAATATATTAGATAATAATTTTATTAAAAATATATAAAAGCTAAATCACAGAAAGAAAATAAAAACATAAGATTTAACTCCATTTGTGAAGTTAAAAAGTTAAAAGATTCTATTATCAATATATAGGATAATAATTCTTTGTTTATTATCAATATATAGGATAATAAAAACATGAGATTTAACTCCATTTGTGAAGTTAACAAGTTAAAAGATTCTATTATCAATATATAGGATAATAATTCTTTGTTTATTATCTCCTCTCCTGCTCTAGTCATTTATATACCAGTATTTAAAATATATAAAGAAATAATAATTTAAGATTTTCTATTGATTCCCATCTGTAGAGGATGGGGTGCCCTGGGTCACCAAGGCTAAAGAAATAATAATTTGCTCCTTGTGTGACTACGACTAGACCTGCTCAAGGGCCGGGCTACCCGCCCAAGCCCGAAAGCCCGTTTGAAATTTGGTCGGGCTTGGACAAAAATATTTGATGAAAAAATGGACTTGGGTAAAATTTTTAAGCTCGTTTAAAAATCGGGTCTGGCCTCGGGCTTGGCTTTGAAAGCCCAAGTCCGGCCCGGCCCGGTCCGAATTAAAATATATTATATTATTTTTATATATTTATTTAGCATAATATAATTTTTTATATATAAAAAAACATTATTGATTAATAAAACATGATTATAAATATTTAATATGAAAATTGATATATAAATTTTTACAAATTAAATTAAAATTTAAAGGAAATAAATAATAAAAAATAAATAATTAAATAATAAAAAAATTTAAAAAATAAAAAAATTTATATTTGGGAGGGCTTGGGCTTATGGCACACTCGGGCTTGGGCAAAAAAATCTGCCCAAATTACCGGCCGGGCCGGGTTTGGGTATCAATTATAATTTTTATTACTTGTCATGGACCCGGCCCGAACTAGACCCGAGCCCGCCCATGACCAGGTTTAACAACGACCTTTCTCCATTTAAGGAAACTGAACATTTTTTACCAAAAAAAAAAACTGAACATATTTTCATTAATGGGTTTCTACTTTACTTTAAACCCATATAATTTAATTTGCCACGAATCAATATAAATTGCTCATAGTCAAAGGCAATTTTTTTTATATGTGTTGTTGCACAAAACAATAATAAAGATATGCTGACGTCGATATTCGTACTAAGTCTCCACGTGTGTCCAAGAAGCTTCTGTAAAACAAGAAAAGTCAGAGGACGCAGGGGTGGTTCCCTGCGTAGACACTCCGATGCTTAAGTCAGCAAAAAGTTCTTCAATATTGGGAAGCGTAAAAGCCAGTAGTCAAAAATTAAGGTGTAAAATTGTACCTGGGGGCCTATTTATAGGCCAGCATTCTAGGTTAACTGCTTAAGGATAATGATCTTATCTTGCTAAGAGTTTGTGTCTCAATATAACACAAGTTCCTTGAAACTCGGGAGCTTCCGGAGCCTGTCGCCGGCGGGAGACTCATACCACGTGGCACATTGTAGCGACAGGGGTCTGTCGCTAGTTGGAGCCGAAACCGTGCACCACGTGTCGCCATATGACTGTAGGCGACAGACTAGGAATCTGTCGCCAAGCGGTAGATGTATGCGTGCTACGTGTCGCGTTATGATTGCAGGCGATAGGATCTTGGTCTGTCGCCAGGCGACAGGTGTGATCGCGCTCTTCTACCTCTGTCGCCGATGGCCACGTGGGACAATCACTCTGTCGCCCAGAGACAGGTGTAATGCTCTAAGCATCTATCGCCGAAGGCCACGTGGACCAGTGAGTTCTCGCCACGTGGTAATTCCTTGATGCCATTGGGCCCAGCCCAAAACGGGTAGACTTTGTCATATCAATTGCTCCCCACTCTCTTGTTGGATTTCTCCAACCAAGAGAGTATAAATATGTGTTTTTGGGCCTTAACCCACTGTGAATAGTCCTCTTTGTTTTTCTTTTTGTTTTTGCAATTTCTTTGGTATTTTTTTGCAGGTGAAAAATTCTACTCTGCGACCGGTGTGATCAGGCGCGACGTTTGGCATTCCTTGTCGCGGCTATATAAACGGCTGGGAACCAACGAGAGAACGCACGAGAAAACCTCTGAGCAGCCATCTGTCGCCGATTTTTCCGCTCTTTCGCCACAAAGAGTCTTTCGCTCTCACGCCTGGAGTCTCTCGCTTATCTATCGTCAGTAAGTATACCCCTGTCGCCTTATATATTCGCCTACCGCACTAGGTTTAGGTCTCCCGCAGGTGATTTCGTCTTCCGCGTAGAGTTTAGTCTTCCGCAAGTGTCTTTTTTAGTTGTCTGTCGCCAAGGGTCTGTCGCCTAACTAGGTCTGTCGCCCAAAGGGTCTGTCGCCCAGAGGGTCTGTCGCTCAAAGAGTCTGTCGCTCAAAGAGTCTGTCGCATGTAGAGTCTGTCGCCGAGTAGTTTTTGCTTTCTTTTGTCATGTCTTTGTTACGCCCGGGTAAAACACTTAAGACAGGTGGTCTTGTGTGTTCGTTGACAAACACTGATTTAGAGGATATTAGGACTCGTTTCCCTCTTCCCTCGGGTTATGGCTATAGACTTCCAGTGCAAGGGGAGGTCACGCCTGACTTGGTTAGAAGTGGTGTGGCTGTCCATAAGGCTTCTTTATCTTTTGGTTTTCGCTTCCCTCTTCCGGAGTTTGGCGAAGCATTTCTTAGATACAAGGACATCGTCCCGTGTCAACTCCACCCCCATGCGTGGGCTCAGCTTGTAGCATTTTCCATAGTGTGTCATCATCTGGGTATTGTTCCCACGGTTCTCCTTTTAAGCGCCTTTTTTAAAGTTCGTAGGCTGAAGGGATTGATAACGTTCTCTCTTCAACGGTTGACAGTCGGCGAATTTCCTAATAATAAAATCTTCTCGGATCTCACCAATAAACTGCGCGGTTTTGAGAGCGAGTGGGTCGTTGTCGAGATTCCAAGCAATCTGCGGATTCGCTCTAGATGGAATCATGATACCTCTGACCACTCACAGCGTTCGGACAGGTTCAGGACAGAAATTTTGAGAGACCAATTTGGCGAGCTTATTCGGCAAATCTGTTCGACCGGGGAGCGTAATTTATTTTCTCTTCTAACCCCAGAAAACATTGCCGCTGCCGGCTGGGGCGTAAGCAGGACCGTTCTTGAAGTTTCTGCTGCCCCCTCTAACCTGCCTACCACTCCTCGTTTATCTGATGCTGGCCCTAGTCAGCCATCCCCGGTCCTAGTAGCTGAAGCATCTACTCCCGTGGGCCGCCTTGTAGATGAGTCCTCTTCAGATTCGGAGGACGGGACCCCCGAAGCTGCGGGTACTAGTAGTTATTCAGGGGATGGCCCTGAGTGGGCTCAGGCTGACGCCTTTGGGAGTCCCTTCGTTGATTTTCCGTCAGATTCGAATCTGGATAGTTTAGAGGATTTTGGTGGTTTTCTAGGTTTTCCATCCTTTTTTATTTCTTGTACACGTGTGCGTGATGTTTCACTCGGTCGGCTAATCCTTTCTTTATATATTGCGCAGGCATGAACTTCCGAGATTTGATGCGTATGAGGGATGCCAGTGCTACTGCTGCTCGAGCAGCTCCTCCTCCGCAGTCGCAAGTTAGAGTCCCATCTGGACCAGCTCGTGCTCCTGCTCCTCCTCCACCTTCTACTGGCGAATCCAGCCGCCCTACACAAGAGGCCGGGAGAAACAAACGGAAGAGGCCTCTTGTCCCTGATCGAAGTTCAGGCGATCGCGAGAGCTCCGAGTCCCAAAGGAGTGATCCAGTCTCTCAAGAGGGTGGCTCTCGTGTTGCTGAGGGTAGGTCGGCCCCTCGCCAGCCGAGGCGCAAATACAGGAAGAGGCTGATTATTGAAGCCTCGATGCCTACAAGACCAGTTTTACCCAAGGTGGTAGACCCTTCTGTGAGACGCTATACGATTGATAGTGGGGTCGTCGTCAGTGGGGAAGATTTCCAGACCTATCCCGGAGTAAATGACAACGACAGCATCGAGGATGCTGGGATAGCGTCTCGTCTGGCTTGGAGCACCATTCTCCCTCGTGACGAGGCGGGGCTTTTCACAAACGTCCCGGAGGCGGAGGATAATTCTGACTATCTCGCTATGAAGGTAAGAGTTTTGTGCTCGTTTGGAAATTGATTTCCCCGTTTAAACTTTTTTCGTCAAGCTTTTTGAGTTACTTTTGTTTTTCGTCTTATCAGTCAGCTCAACAAATTGTAGCTGTCAATGCTCGGCACAGGGCTCTTAGGGAGCAAGCTGACAAAGAGATTCGCGAGCTTCGGGATCAAAAGATGGAGCTTTCAAACGAGATTAACCAGCTTCGTCCTTATGTCAACAGGGTGGAGGAGGTAAACAAAAGGAACGCTGATCTCGAGCGAAAGAATGCTGATCTCGAGCGAAGGCTCCGTGAAGAGCAGGCGAAGGTGTCTTCTCTTCAAGGATACCAAGAAGCGTATAATAAGGCTATTAATGATCGGGGAGCCATGGAGAGGCAGCGAGATGAGGCTATTGAGGAGCTGCACAATGTACTGGATCGTCAAAGAGAAGCTCGAATCGAGGCCGTTCGTGAGTACCGCTTGTCCCAGCATTGTTTTGACAAGAAAGCGGCGTTCTCGACGGGATTTATTAAATATGGTTTCTATTTGGCTCGAGCTTGGCTGGAGAAGCATCGGCCCAGTGAGGCTTTTCCTGAATTGCTCTTCAGCGAGGAGGCTAAGTACTATGATGCTCCTTCTTGGACCAAGTATGAGCCCGACGCACAAAGTCCAGAGGCCTATTTAGCGGAAGGGGCCGTAGATAATCTGGACAACCTTGAGGGTCCGTGGCCTCCTCGACAGCCACAACATCCGCCTGAGTCTTCCGAAGCACTTGATCAATCTGAGCCTCCGGTAGTGCGTGATGTTTCTGAGCCTATCGAAGCGGGCGATCAGCCTGAGCCTATTGAAGCACTGCTGGAGTTGGACAGCGATGAATTTCAGATTTCGGATTCTGCAGCCATTGATCCCGTGCCAGACTCTGCCGCTGTGGTAGGGCTATCAGGTGATGTTCCTTCTCCTGGGATGGCTTCTTCGACTCCCCAGGATCCTGATGCTTCGAATCCTCCAGCTTCTCAAGATGCTAGTGCTGGTGTAGCACCTTCTCAGCCGGCTGACTCGGTCATTGCCGTGGATTAGAGTTTTGTAGTTTTCGTTTTGTTTGTTAACTCCGATGTATAGTTTCATTTTGAATGAAAAGTACCGTTTCATTATTTTGCAGCCGTTTCATCATTTTGCAGCTCTTGCTCTTGCTTATATGAATTTAGTAGAGTACGTTGTATGACTTTACTTTTACACCATGTTGCTCCCCAAGTTCTTGTTTGAAACAGTATTGTCGTTTTGTTCAAAGATGAACTTTTCTCGAGCGTTGTGCCTATCTCGCGTTATTTTTGCTTAAGAGCTTATTAGAATAATCAAGACTAAAAAACGCCAAGGTTTAACCATAATTTGTCAACTTATTGCAAAATATGAATCCGAAAATTTTGTAACGTACCTCGTAACTTGCTATATAGCTTGTACTTTTACCTTTCGCACGCACTTTTCGTGTTCAAGGACTGGTACTTTACCCGTCTCGCGTCTTCTTCACGCTTGAGGTCTTATTTGTGCCCATCTCGCGCATTTTTCGCTTAGGGACTTATTTGTGCCCGTCTCGCGTCTTCTTTACGCTTAAGGTCTTATTTGTGCCCATCTCGCGCATTTTTCGCTTAGGGACTTATTTGTGCCCGTCTCGCGCCTTCTTTACGCTTAAGGTCTTATTTGTGCCCATCTCGCGCATTTTTCGCTTAGGGACTTATTTGTGCCCGTCTCGCGCCTTCTTTACGCTTAAGGTCTTATTTGTGCCCATCTCGCGCATTTTTCGCTTAGGGACTTATTTGTGCCCGTCTCGCGCCTTCTTTACGCTTAAGGTCTTATTTGTGCCCATCTCGCGCGTTTTTCGCTTAGGGACTTATTTGTTAGCCAGCTGTTGTTCTCATTTCAATTCCTGTAGCACATAATCTATCTCGCATATTGCGTTAGAGAATATAGGAAATGATTGGCTGGCCTTTATTCATGAATCAGTAAAATAATATCATCTATCAAGTAATGTAGCAAGAGATGGGAAAGTAAAGACAAGAATAATAACAATCAGAAAGCAAAAATTACAATGTTTACTGCCAATATAGTTTGAGATGGTTGGCATTCCAAGTCTTTGAGATCCTCTTTCCTTGCAAGGTTTCTAAGGTGCAAGTGCTAGGTCCGACCATCTTTCTGATTCTGTATGGTCCTTCCCAATTAGCCCGGAGCTTTCCATCTTCCCTCTGGGCGTTTGTAATTGCCGACTTTCTCAATACGAGGTCCCCTTCTTGCAACTCTTTGTTCTTGACCCGTGCATTGTAATAAGCAGCTACTCTCTGTTGGTAAGCAGCCAGTCTTATTTTTGCTTGGTCTCTCAGCTCATGTATCAGGTCAAGATTTTCCCTTAGTCCCTGAGAATTACGTTCCTCAATGTAAGGGACTAGTCTGGGTGACTCAGCTCCAATTTCTACCGGGATGAGGGCTTCAGTGCCATATACCAAATTGAACGGTGTTTCGCCTGTTGACACTTTGCTTGTCGTTCTGTAGGCCCATAGGACACTTGGGAGCTCATCCACCCATGCTCCTTTTGCCTTGTCCAGTCTAGTCTTCAACCCGTGTAGTATAGTTCGATTGCTTACTTCTGCCTGCCTGTTGGCCTGTGGGTAAGACACAGAAGATATTCTTAGGAGGATCTTCAGGCCACTGCAAAAATTTCGGAAAGCGTCACAGTCAAACTGCTTCCCATGATCTGCATTTATCACACGGGGGATTCCAAATCGGCAAATTATATCTTTCCACACCATTGCTTCCACCTTCTTCTCAGAAATTGTAGCCAAAGGCTCGGCTTCTATCCATTTCGTAAAGTAGTCTGTGGCCACAAGCAAATACTTCCTTTGTCCTGAGCCTTGGGGAAAAGGTCCCAGGATATCTAGTCCCCATTGTGCAAATGGAGTTGGTTGGAGAGTGCTTTGTAGAGACGAAACAGGCGCGGTAGTTATAGGAGCGAATCTCTGGCACTTTTCGCATCTTCTCACTTTGTCTGTGGCGTCCTTCCTCAGTGTAGGCCAATAAAACCCCGTGTGCAATATTTTCGAGGCCAAAGCTCGAGCCCCCAGATGTTCGCCGCATATTCCCTCATGAACTTCAGCTAAGGTGTATTCGGCCTGCTGAGGCCCTAGACACTTCAACAGAGGCATTGTGAACCCCCGTTTATAGAGTTCCCCGTTCACCACGGTAAACCTGGCACTTTTTAACTTCAGCCTTCGAGCTTCGTCTCTGTTAGTGGGGAGTGTGCCCTCCAGTATGTAGTCTTTGATTGGGCTTCTCCAATCGCCTCCGATTTCGACATCACAGACATCTTCTTCTTCAATACTTGGCCTAGCGAGGGATTCCACTTTGACCATACCTCCTTTGACCCCTCTAGAAGAAGCCAATTTTGAAAGAGCGTCTGCATGGTTGTTCTCTGCTCGATTTATCTAAGTCAGCTGGAAGTGCTTGAATGACTGTGCCAACAATTGTACCTTCTGCAGATAAGGGACTAAAGCGGGTTCTCGTGCTTCATACTCACCCAAGAACTGGTTTACCACTAACTGCGAATCGCTGTGTGCCATTAAGTTGCTGACCCCCATTTTTTCAGCAAGTCTCATCCCAACTATCAAGGCTTCGTACTCGGCTGTATTGTTTGAACTTGGGAAATCGAAACGTAGGGAATACTCATAGGTTTCCCCTTCAGGCGATATTAGTACAATTCCAGCTCCACTGCCGTCCATGTTACGAGCTCCATCAACAAATAATTTCCACCAGACCAACTCTGTTTCCTCTTGTACCTCTCGGCCAGTGCATTCTACAATGAAATCTGCCAATGCCTGTCCTTTTATTGCTTGGCGAGGCTGAAAGTGAATGTCATATTCACTCAATTCGATGGCCCACTTAATCAGACGCCCGGAGTGTTCTGGTTTCTGCAATATTTGCCTGAGGGGCTGATCTGTTAAGATAGTTACCGAGTGAGCTTGGAAGTACGGCCGTAACTTCCGAGTTGCCATCACCAGGGATAAAGCTATTCTTTCAACTAAGGGGTATCTTGCCTCAGCATCTAGCAGGACTTTGCTTACATAATAAATCGGGCAATCTCTATCCCCTTCTTTTCTTAGTAGAACTGCACTTACAGCTTTCTCTCCTACGCCGAGGTACATAAGGAGGTGGTCTTCGGGACGTGGCCGGGATAACAGAGGCAACTCTTTCAGGTAGTCTCTCAACCTTTCAAAGGCGTCGTTGCACTCTTCTGTCCACTTGAAGGTCTTTCCTGCCTTTATCGCCTTGAAAAATGGTAGACTTCTTTCAGCTGATTTAGATAAAAAACGACTCAAGGCTGCTATTCTTCCTGTCAGCCTTTGAACTTCTTTTACTGTATTAGGTGGTCTCATGTCCAGAATAGCTTGAACTTTCTCAGGATTAGCCTCTATCCCTCGATTAGTAATCATAAATCCCAGAAACTTTCCAGATCTTACCCCGAATGAGCATTTGTTGGGATTCAACTTCATCTTGTACTGCCGCAACACATTGAACACCTTTGTCATTTTTCTGGCATGTGATTCTCCCTGTCGGCTTTTGATTATCATATCATCGACATAGGCTTCCATAGTGTTGCCCAACAGGTCTTGGAACACCTTATTTACCATGCGCTGGTAGGTTGCCCCCGCATTCTTTAGACTGAATGGCATTACTCGGTAACAATATGTCCCGATATCGGTAATAAATGAAGTCTTCTCCTCATCGTCCGGATGCATCATGATTTGGTGGTATCCCGAGAAGGCATCTAAGAAGCTAAGTAATTCATACCCACAAGTTTCGTCTACCAACTTGTCGATTCGAGGTAGTGGATACGAATCCTTAAGACAAGCTTTATTCAGATCTGTGAAGTCCACACACATTCTCCATTTCCCGTTGGCTTTCTTCACCATCACGACATTGGCCAACCACTCCGGATAATTAACTTCTCTGATGAATCCTGCATGCAACAACTTCGAGATTTCTTCGTTAATTGCCTGTTGCCTCTCTGGAGCAAAATTCCTCTTCTTGTGTTTTATCGGCTTTGCCCCTGAGATTACGTTCAACCGATGGCAAATAACTTCAGGGTCTATTCCTGGCATATCGGCTGGAGTCCACGCAAACACATCACAATTCTCTTTTAAGCATTGGACCATCTCCTTTTTTACTTGTTCAGGCAGCTGGCTTCCCACATATACTATTTTTCCTTCATCTTCGTCATCTAACTGGATCGCTTCCATTTCCTCATCAGGTTTTGGTTTAGGCGGTTCTTCAATTGTAAGGGTTTCCTTCCTCTGCATCCCTTTGCATGTGGTAGATGCGATATTACATGTCCTGGCTTTCCTTTGATCTCCCCTCACTTGTCCAACACCGCGGGGAGTCGGAAACTTCATTAACAAATAGCAGGGATGCACCACAGCCCTCATGTCATTTAACAATGGCCGCCCGAGGATCATATTATATGCCGCTGACGTTGACTTCACAACCATAAATAACACTTGTCGAGTGACACACTTCGGGCTTTCACCCAATGTCACAGGTAGCTGAACTGCGCCCTCCACCTTCACTTTTTCTCCTGAGAATCCATACAGAGGTGTGGTGACTAGCTCCAGTCGATCCTTCGAGATGCTCATTTTCTCAAAGCAACTCCAGTAAATCAAACTTACCGAACTCCCATTATCAACTAGGATGCGACTCACTGGGTGTTTTGCTATTACCGCCGAAATCACCATTGGGTCATCATGAGGGATCGCTATATCACCTCTGTCAGCTGGCGTGAAAGTAATAGGCTCTTCATCATGCTTTTCTTCCATTACTGAATTAATTTGATAAGCATGCCGGGCGTAGGTCTTTCGAGACGAGGAAGAAGCGCCAGCTAATGACTCACCTCCGGATATCACGTTAATAGCTGGCCCTGTGGGTTCATTATCTTCTTCTCGATTCCTTCTTTCTACCCTTCTGTCATTATCTCTTCTTTCATCTTCATTTCGTCTATTAGGTCCTCTGTTTTCACCTCTTCTATCTCTGAAATTGTTTCTTCTGTTCTGCGTGGGATAGTTAGTTCTATCTCCTCTCCATACAAAACGGTTTATTTTTCCCTCTCGTGCCAACTTTTCTAGCTGATTCATCAACTCTCTACATTTTTCAGTTGTGTGTCCATGTGCTGAGTGATAATCACAATACGCCCTTGAGTCACGGCCCAGATTCCCCGATGCCTTCTTTGGAGTCTGTATAAGACCTGACCCCTCAATAGCTGCTAATACGGAAGCTCGAGATTCAGTGAGTGGGGTATAAGATGAGTATTTCAGTGTGGGAGCTTTTTCAAACTTCCTTGGTTGGCTAGAAGATGCTTCAGTGACTTCCCTTCCTCGTTTCCTTCCATCCTTGGATTCTCCTGTCGTCACCATTTTCATTACTTCCTCCTGGGTTACATACTTATTAGCACGGGAAAGTAGGTCTGAGATGGTAGTTGGCTGATCTAGCGACAGGGATTCTTGCAATTTCTCAGACCTTGTCCCCTGTAATATGGCTGCCACAGCTATACCGGCTTGCAGGTCTCGTACCTCTAAGGTAGCGTCTCTGAACCGATCCACATAACTCTTCAAAGACTCCTTGGCTCCTTGTTTTATAGTGAGCAAATAGGTCGGTTCCTTCCTTCTTTGACTGTTCACCGCAAATGCCTTAAGAAACTCACTTCGCAATTGGTCAAAAGAGGCAATAGACCCTTCGAGCAAGTTATTGAACCATTTCATCGCATGTCCGGACAGAGTTAAGGAGAAAGCCCTGCACATTATCTCGTCCTCCCATCCATGTAGCAACATCAAGGCCTCATAATTTTGCATATGATCATAGGGATCCGTTTTCCCGGTGTATGCGGTCATCTGCGGCATTTTGAACTTTGAGGGCAAAGGTTTTTGTATGATGGTTGTGCAGAACGGTACTCTTCTTCTCTGGCTCTCTTCTGTAGACACCAATTTTTTCTCCTCTAACACCTGTTCTATCATTTTCTTCATGTCTACGGGGGAAGCAAGCTGATTTCTAGCATGAGACGAATCAGGTAGGTCTACGACTACTTCCTTACCTTTCGCTTGGGGTGCGTTTGTTCGTATCATCTGTGTGCACAAAGTGGGGTCAAACTCCGACCCGGTTCCCCAAGTGCTTTGATCTTCGGCACATTCATTCCAGCACCTCCAACACCATGTTCTAAGTTGGTACCATCAAAATTTGATAGGTCATGGTGATGGGCGGTAGACCCTGTCGCCCTGTCGGTATCCTGTCGCCCAGGCACCTGTCGCCCCACGCATGGAGCCTGCCGCCTGACCCCTGTCGCCGGGTCTAGGCCTGCCGCTTCATCAGTCTCTCGTTGAGTACCGGCGGCAGGCCTCATGTTCGCAAGCCCTGTCGCATCCTGTTGAATGTCATTCTCGGTGACGGGGGGAGCCTCTCACCGACGAGAGGGTCTGTCGCTGTCGCGTCCTCCTGTCGCCAAGGCATCTGCGGCGGGACTCCTTGACTCGTTCCTCCTACCAAGTTCTGCACGGCAGGCGGCAGATTCAACTGGGAGAACTCCGTGGAACAGATCCACCATGGCTCGTAGCGCCTGGGTGGTTTCTTCGCTCTGTCGCCTCAGAGCTTCGAATTCTGCCGCCGACACAGTGATTCTTTCTTCCTCCCTGTTCCCCTGGTTCCTCTGGCGAATATGTTGTTCCGGGGAACTTACAGAATTTTCTTCACTGCCAGTCCTTGCGTTCGTCGATCTTGTTCTCACCATCTTAGTAAATCTTGATTGGCTTTTTATACGTTTCCCACAGACGGCGCCAATTGTTGTTGCACAAAACAACAATAAAGATATGCTGACGTCGATATTCGTACTAAGTCTCCACGTGTGTCCAAGAAGCTTCTGTAAAACAAGAAAAGTCAGAGGGACGCAGGGGTGGTTCCCTGCGTAGACACTCCGATGCTTAAGTCAGCAAAAAGTTCTTCAATATTGGGAAGCGTAAAAGCCAGTAGTCAAAAATTAAGGTGTAAAATTGTACCTGGGGGCCTATTTATAGGCCAGCATTCTAGGTTAACTGCTTAAGGATAATGATCTTATCTTGCTAAGAGTTTGTGTCTCAATATAACACAAGTTCCTTGAAACTCGGGAGCTTCCGGAGCCTGTCGCCGGCGGGAGACTCATACCACGTGGCACATTGTAGCGACAGGGGTCTGTCGCTAGTTGGAGCCGAAACCGTGCACCACGTGTCGCCATATGACTGTAGGCGACAGACTAGGAATCTGTCGCCAAGCGGTAGATGTATGCGTGCTACGTGTCGCGTTATGATTGCAGGCGATAGGATCTTGGTCTGTCGCCAGGCGACAGGTGTGATCGCGCTCTTCTACCTCTGTCGCCGATGGCCACGTGGGACAATCACTCTGTCGCCCAGAGACAGGTGTAATGCTCTAAGCATCTATCGCCGAAGGCCACGTGGACCAGTGAGTTCTCGCCACGTGGTAATTCCTTGATGCCATTGGGCCCAGCCCAAAACGGGTAGACTTTGTCATATCAATATGTAATAAAGAGGTCAAAGCTTAGAGAAAATTCGAAAATGAGAAATTTATAAATAGTAGAGATCAAACTTCAATCTTACAAATTCCATGAGCAAGCATTATTAAAAATTCCATTATGTTCAATAAGAAAATACATTATTTCATAACCCTCTTTGCAACCATCCTTTTATCTTAACTCCTCTTCAAATAGTTCACCTGATTTTTGGGGCATTTTATCCCTTTAATGGAAGGCAGGTTGTCCTTCCAAGAAAAAAGATCGAAGGGTCTTGTGTAAATGTGATGGTGCCCCTAAAATTTTTAACTTTTTTATTATATCTGAAATTAAATTTGAAGTTTGAAAATTAAAATGAAATGGCAAAAAAGAAAAGAGTCCTAATCCAAAAGCAAAGCCTTTACCAGCCTTGAATCGTTGAATCATTCAACTTTTCTTATGCCACGAAAAGAAAAAAGAAAAAAGAAAAATGGGCATTTTCACACTTTCATTTTAACTTCTCCCCAAAATGGGAAATGAAAATGAACAAAAATGGGCTCTCTCTTCAGAAAGAAACTCAACCCATACTTGATTTGATGTTGATAGATCTTTACGAAAATTTGAAGTCATTATAAATAAAATAAAATAATTTAATTTTATCTTAAACAAACGTAAATATATAAAATAAACACAAATTTAACATTAATAATATAAAATAAATTAATCTTACCATAAGATCCATCTTATTTTATAATCTTTCCCGAAGAAGATTGATGCAAATAAAGAAGACATGAAATTGAATGCCATAGGCAAAGTGGCGAAGTAGTTTTCTGGGGAAAACCAGTGGAGCTGTGGAGGCGTATGCATTATACATGGGCTATTTGGTCCAAATATAAAGAAAGCAAAGAGAGTGATGAGATGACCTTTCAAATGCGCAAACTACCATCTGCAGATATTTTCTACTTTTTATTAATACACGTTGTTAGGCCAAACTGCCAATGTTTTACGCCCACAGCTTGAGTTGTGGGTGAAATGAAGAAAATTCTAAATATGCCTCTTTTTTTTTACTATTTATACTTATTGTCAATGTGATGAACAGTAATTTAAAGAAGAAAATAGGGTATAAAAAGTAAAAGGCTAGGTATGAACAGAATTTTTCGTGAAATGACCTACTGAAATTTTATATTTGTTAATAAGATATATTAGTTTTCGATAAATTATTAAATTGATCATATTAGATTTTAAATTTCTTTATTATATACATATTACATGAAGATAATTTAAATTGATTCTATTAAAAATTAAATTAAGAATATAAAGATCTAAAAAAATGGAGACTTTATATTTAATTTTTGTCTCAACAAAGAATTAGCTAAATAATTAGTGAATATAGAGAAAAATATTTAAAGTCATGAGGCGTGATAACATGTGTAAAAGGTCCAGCAACCTTTTCTGATTTTTACAGGTATAATTTATTTTTTTAGTCATAGGAGGTATAAGAGAATGAGAAAATTAAATTTTGAATCTAATCTCTCTTTAAAGAAAAGTAATAACCGGTAGACCAAGCTTTAGTTACCGACTTACCGGTAAATAATTTATGTTGCGTACACTTTCACTTTAGGTATATTTTGAGCATTTGGGGTTAGATTCTCTCTTCTCCAACCTTCACTCCTTTCTTGGTGGCGGCTAACATTTTTAAGATCTTTTTCGACAGTAAAAATAGAAAAGAAAATAAAAAATCATATACTAGGAGTTACTATAGTAGCAAGTCAGAAAAGTTGGGAATTTGAGATTTTAAATTCAAAATTCATTATGTGAATGTGAGTTTAATTGCTGAATTTAGTTACTTATTAATTTAGTTAATCGAGTTGGTTGATTTTTATTTAATCATAATGTATCATTTTAAAAAAAATTTTATTGCTCATACTAATTTATTAATTTCTTGCATAAAATTAGATCTTAAAATATTAGATACGACACGAAAACAATAATAATACAATATGCCATTAGTTAAAATTTAATAAAAATTATATATGAATACGATAGAAGTTAAAAAACTTTGTTTGTTAATTTATGGATACAAATTTTTGTATTTTACACTAAACGAATATAATTTTATATACATGAACTCAAAATTTGTACATCAGTTATTAAGTCTACATAAACACCACCTGGTCAGAAAGGGAGTTTTCACAGTTTTGATTTCTTCCCTCATGATATAATCAACTATAAATTTCAGTTTTTTTTTTTACAGTGAAAATATTTAATAAAGTCTACATAAGCACTACATGGCCAGAAAGAAAGAGAGTTTTCACGGTTTTGATTTCTTCCCTCATGATATAATCAACAGTAAATTTCAGTTTTTTTACAAAAAAAATTAATAATTAAGAATGAGATAAAATTATTTAAATTCAAACCTAAATTTTAAAATATATTACAACTTTTTGAATCATTCCATAAAAATTTGTTGGCAAGATTAATTCCAGTTGATCTAATCCAAATTCAAAAACATTTTTTTTCCTCCTCTTTGTTGAGGTTTCCATTTGGTTGTGGTCACAAGCTGCCAAATTGGATAAGACGAGGAAGTTGTACGATAAGAAATATATATATATATATATATATATATATATATATGAGGAGGGATCCAGTTACACATGTGTAAAATAAATTTAGTTTTACACACTTTCATATCCTTTTATATGATTTATAATTTTTTAATCCGACCATTGAATTTTATGTTCTATTCATATAGATCATGCATGCCAAATTTCAAATTAATCGAATACGTCTAATTATTTATATAATAAAATAAAATTTCAACCGTTGATATATATTAAAAAAATACTAATCTCGATTAAAATGATAGAAATAGCAGATTGATTAAAAATTTACATACATAATAAATATGAGTAAGTTGTTAAATCCAACGGTTGGTTTGCAAAAATATTAATCTTATATGAAGATATAAAACTGTGTAAAACAAATTTGTTTTACACATGTGTAAGTTGATCCCTACACATGTATAAGTTGATCCCTACTCATATATATATATATAGGAGGGATCCACTTACACATGTGTAAAACAAATTTAGTTTTACACATTATATGTATGAGGAGGGATCCACTTACACATGTGTAAAACAAATTTAGTTTTACACATTTTTATATATTTTTATATGATTTATAATTTTTTAATCCAACCGTTCAATTTTATGTTCTATTCACATAGATCATGCATGCCAAATTTCAAATTAATCGAATATGTCTAACTATATATTTAGTAAAATAAAATTTCAACCGTTGATATATATTGAAAAAAATACTATTCTTGATTAAAATTATAGAAATAACAGATTGATTCAAAAATTTACATACATAATAAATATGAGTAAGTTGTTAAATCCATCGGTTGGTTTGCAAAAATATTAATCCTATATGAAGATATGAAAGTGTGTAAAACAAATTTGTTTTATACATGTGTAAGTGGATCCTTCCTCGTGTGTATATATATATATATATATATATATATATATATATATATATCTTGTGAATGTCGAACTATCAAGGCGTACGATTCACTCATTATCAGACGAAATATCCCATTGGAGCCGTCAAAGATGATCCGCGGCTGAACCTTGCAGAAGTCTAAACCCTTTCACATGCAAATTTTTGGTAGAAGTATGGGAGCCGAAAAGATTTACTTGGAATCAGTGGGAAGAAAAATAAAAAAAAATTCTGGAAAAGAACGTGAATCTGGAAATGTATTTTTTTAGTAATAAGCATTTAAAGTTATAATCATAATCAATATATTATATTTTATAAATTAATAAATTAGTAAATACAAATAATAATAATAAATTAAAAAAATAATAAATAAACTAACTCGAACTCATATTCGATGAGATTTGAATATGAGACTTTAAAATTTCAAAACCTCTTCTTTGTCACTAATTCTAGACCTTATTGGCTGAATCTAAAAATATATTTAAGAACAGATTACATAATCATTTCTAGATTTCTTAAAATGTATTTAAGAAACGATGAGTGTCGTCCAATTACCAAGCAATTTATAGAAAAGCTGATGACATGCATGACGAAGGAATTCTATAATTTGGTAATATTAAGTATATTAATAAGTTTGGATTTCACTGTTAAGAGAATGAAAATAGTTACTTATTAATTAATATTATATTTTATTGCCTCATTTTATTGATTAATAATAAGTGTGTGTATTGTCTTACTTACCGCAAATTTTGTTTTAAGAATTCGATTTAGATTTCTTTTTATTTTTTTAAAGTTTATTTTTTTTTTGCACTGATTGCATAATTTTTTAACTTTACAAAATGAAATTAGGATATATGCGCATGTTGATTTACTTATTTTAAGTATTAGTTTAATAATTTCTTTTTTATGAAATTTATTAATACTTTAAATGCAAATTTTATAGGACATGTGATAACTTTTTAATTTCATTTGTGATGTTGAAAATTTTCATTGATTATATAAAAATATAATAATTATTAGTAAAAAAAAGTATTTCGTGCATTATTACTCAACTTCATCAATTAAGTTAGAAGATTGTCACACATTCTATTAGAATTTGTTTGAAATATTTAATCTATTAATACATTAAATAAAAATATTTAATCTTATAAAATTTGAAATTTTATAGACAGTAAATAATATATATTTTTTACAGAAAAGAAAGTTGCAATCTAGGCATAAAGAAGTTGTTGCAAGTGTTGACATTCAAATTCTAGAACACATTTCACGTTCAAATCAAACAATAATATTTATTAATAATAGTAGAAATAGTAATTAAAAGGGGCTAGTGGAGGAGTTATGTAGTTCACCCAAACTTAAAGTAGAAAATTCTAGTAGTGATTTTTCGGTCAATGTGATCGGAAAAAGTTAGATCAATTTTTATAAATTCACAATCTCTCCACAAATCACGTTGACTTTACCAAATTGTTCAATATTTGTAAATATTTTTATTGTTTTCAAAGGACAAATCACATTAAAAGTTGCTGTCATGACCCAAAGACCGTAATATATGCTTAGCACTTACACTTAAACCACTTTACGAACTATTTTTTTTTTCACTTTATGATTTATATTCAATATTAATGCAGTCATTAGACGATTTTCATTAAATGTTTTATACTTTAAACTTTTTTTTTAACTATAAAGGTGGGGTGTCATCTTTCAATTAATTATAGTTGTCATTCTTGGCACTTTAACCTGAAATTGTCCTGTTTGCGGTTCAGAATCTTGAATCCAAGAATTTTGATGAATGGCATGTTTTTATCGATGAGTTGATTTTCACGTATTTTTATAGGATTTTGTTTTTTTAACATGTCTTCTGATCAAACTGTAATTGAAGAAGTGGAATCATTTCATTTTTAAATCCTATGTTTATGGACGTAACTAGAAATTGTGATTGAGTTTGTTGAAATCTGCTACTTGCATGTCTGCCTTGTAAATATTGCTACTATTAGAAGTTTCTGAAATTTGGTTTATCTCGCAATTTCAGCTCAGTTAAAGGAAGAAAACAAGGGATTTCAATTCATCGATATGGACCTCATCTATCTTACAAATGGTTACATCTCATAATTATAAAAGATTTAATGCATCGCTTACAGCCCGAGCAGAGTCCCTGAGATATAGCTACCTGACTTGGGCTTGATTTGGATTCGGAGGTGCGGTGGAATCTTTCACAAAAAAATAAAACAAAATTCATAGAAGACAAAACAAAAATGAATAAAATTATATTTATACCCTTAGATTTTAATATTTTTTATTATTTTATTAGAAACTTTATACTCATGATGATCCTTTCATTTTTTTTCAATCTCACAGAAATTAATCGCTCTACTCCTCTAAACTAGCCCTTACTTTCACGACCAAAGGCTGGCTCAGCCCTGGCCTCGATCACTGTCCACCTGCTAATATAATAGCTTTAGCATGCTCCAGGATCCATATAACATCAGTTTCTCCAAAAGGTTCAGCATGAGTCATGAACTTCAAGTCTATCCGGTTAGCAGCAGCACCAACTGTTCACAGGACATACAAGAGTTCAACAACTATAAAACATCAAGGTAAGCAAAAGAATAAACGTTAGCTTACTTACAGGTTTATTTTTATATTTTTTTTGTGCATCCCATTTTACAAAGTGAACATTCAAGAAAATGTAGTCTTATAAACTCAGACATAAGAGAAAAACATATTTGTGAACTACCTGTTATTGCAATGTTCCCATCAGCGGGAGATAAAGCTGCTATTTCTTCACTAGACATTGAACCAGACCTGATAAAAAGGGAAATGATACCAATTTATATATATTTATATATAATGATTAGAATATTTCCGATTTTTTCTATGCCTAATTTCCTGTCTACAGGATCTTAAAAGTGCACATCAATTACCTTGACAACCAAGACTTTTACCACTGAATGAAACACCATTAACATAAAAGAAACGCAGCTCACCTATATTGAACATCCAATCCTTTTCGAGCAATGCCGCGACAGACAGCCAGCTGAAAGGTCAAATTGTCGAAGATCTCAATAACCAGAGAAATTTATTTCACAATTGCCTTATAGCAGTTTGGAGAATTTCCAAGCTTCTATTCTATAAATCGACAAAATGCACACAAACTATAACTGATCATGCTAAAAAAAAAAAGCATGAGAGGGGACATATAATATACCTTTAGCTGTAACACTATTGCCGCATCAGCATCAGCAGTCGCATTCATTGCAACGCTTAACCATCCAGATTTTTTGTTATTCAACGACCATGTAGCTATACCGCCGGCGATTGCCTCCAGGCCTGGAGCAGTGCTTTTTAATGGAGCTCCTACGTCAACCACAGCAAAAGCCTCAACTCGAGTGCCACTGTATTAACATAAAGGAATGAATGAAAAATCAAACTCGAAACTACCAAATAAGAACAAAACCAATATTAAAAAAATGGTTTTTCACCCACATGGAGTTTTTGGGGTTTTCAGCAGTCAGAGTAAAATGTCTGCAATAATTTTCAGCGTTGCAACCTCTTGTGGGATCATTAACAGGTGGAGGGCGCGTCGACCTAGATGGAGGAGCGTTCCTAATGATGCCATACTCCAAAGTTGGTGTTTTACCTGCTGCCTTTGCTGATAGCAGCAGCAAAGTCAAAGCAAAAGGCCTTGCTTTCATGACCAACCTGCCAAGTTTCTTCATGCTTTTGGGAAAATCAACAAGTCCGGGCTGCAAAAAATAATAATAATAATGAAGAATTTTAAAGTAGAATTGGGTTTGGAATTGTAAAGAAAGTAAAATCAAAGGAAATGGGGAAAGCAAAAGAAAGAGACTGGATTTCAGACTTGTCTTTGTCATTTATCACATGCGAAAAGAAAGAGCTTGGGCTAAAAACCAAGCCCCATAATTTTTTTCACATAGACTGTTGATGTCTGGGCTTTTCCGTTGCTGGGTTCCATTACTACGTACCAGAAGCTAGTACAAACTATCAGCCTCTCCAGATCCAAAATCTTCGCCTTTGGGTAACGCTATAAAGCAAATCGCAAGGGCGATTAGCGGAGTTGCCCAAATACCCCTTACCCAAGATCTAAGAAAATATTAGGGCTCCTCTTGTTCATGAAAAAATGTCTACTAGAAAGTCTAGAATGCGTGGGAAATTGGTGGAAATAGACAAAGAGAGATTGGCAAGCTGGAAAATTAACCATCTTTCGTTGGCGGCGAGATCGATATTGATTCAGTCTGGCTCCACTACCATTCCCAACAATGTTATGCATACTACTAAAGAAAGGAAAAGAGGAAGGTACAACTAGCTAATTGGGACTATTTGTAAGCCAAAAGAGGAAGGTGGATTAGGCTAAAGGAAACAATAAGTATGAACACTGCTCCTTGCGAAATAGGATGGAGACTCATGATTGAAGAGAAAGGACTTTGGCAACAAGCCCTTGAATCAAAATACCTAAAAAGGCAAGCACTAATGGAGGCTAAACTTGCCGGACCAATATCAAGCACTTTGAGAGGCATTCTCCATGGCAGAGAAAACCTGAGGAAGGGGTTAATTTGGAGAATGGGAAACGGTTCCAAAATTAAGTTCCCGAAAGAAAAATGGGTGGATGATATGGAACTTCACCAATGGTCTAAAAAGAAGTTAAGCATATTGGAATTGGACATGACTGTTGAACAGTTTCCTTCACAACGATAGGAAAGCTGGAGGTTGCATCAGAGAAATACGGGAGAATAGATTGCTGGGTTTATGGGATTCCTCGGAAATTGTAGCATTGACAAAGCTGAATTCTGGGCTATTTACCAAGACTTATCTCTTGGCCGAACGATGAGATTCGAAAATTTTAATAGTTTCCGTTGTTTTCCTTTCTTTCTTTTCCCTCCCCTCACCTCTGGACCGCTGTCCCGCTTCCTGATGGGATCCAAACGAAGCATAAGTGTCTACCGAATCACCCTATAAGTCATTGGCATCTTCTTGGTATCTGCCCAAGTGAGAGCTTTCTCACCGCAGTTCTCTTCACCTCTCATTATGGCCTCTTGTTCCTCCAGCAAGCCACAAGTAGCGCATAAAACCGAATCAATCCAAGAGCGGTATCACTACTAGAAATTATTCCTTATTAATTTACTTGTCTTTGGGGGATGGGAACCAGAACATCTTACCTTGAGCGCTTGAAGAACGCTCGGATTTTAACAGAGGATCCCTGCTTTTTCAATGTTTCTGAAGAGAAAAATATGCAGAATCAAGTAGCAACAAAAATTGAGAGAAGTAAAGCTTACTGCTTTCATTTCTTGGAAAGTAACTATCAATCTCCCCTTCATCGACGGGAGGGAATCTTTGGCAACGGATTTGATGTTGGACACGATACTTTTGATGGCTTTAGGCACGTAGGCGCGGAGAAGAAGCTTGTACCGTCCTTGGCTAAAGAATATGGAGACATACCTATACGCCAAACAGGGAAAAACAGAACCACCGGTCATTATAAATATACATTACATGTAAAAGAACATAGTACGCTGACGAGCAAGAGGAAGAACAGGTATAGACCCCTTTAGCTTTGAAGCAAAGAAGACAGTTGGGTTATGGGAGTAGAGCTGAAAGGATTCACCGGTGTAAGGCCAACCGAGGGTGCCTGCAGGAAAGGGTAGTTCCTGGCTTTTGGATTTGAAAAAGTTCAGAAGAGCAAGGAAGAGAAAAATGAAGGAGGTTGAAGCAAATAAAGAGAACATGAAGCTCAATGCCATGGGTAGCAATTCTTGGGGGCAAGGAAGTTGTCTGGGATGAAAACTGGAAGGGGTTTATATAGGATCAATTAGCAAACGTGTGTAACCAAAAAAAAAATTATCAAATGTGTTAATTTTTTTCTTTTAGAATTTAAACTATTAAAATTTAACGTTAAAAAATATTTATTTAAAACATGAGACAATTTATAACCTTATATAAAAAAATTCACAGTTCTTACGTAAAAAATATCCAGTTTCCAGATGACAACTGTCTAGGGGCATAAAAGTAATTTTAATTCTGAACATGAGAGCACAGGAGAAAGTCTCGGAAAGCTCAATCATTTTTTTTCAAGTAAAGATTCTCAAGCCGGATCTTTTTTTGACTGGGCACTTGATTGATGATATTAAGCGGATTTCTTAGGGGCTGTTTGGTTTCATTTTTATTTTATGTTTTATGTTTTTACTTTCAAAATCTTACAACAAAAAACATAAACTGTGTTTGGTTGACTGATTTTATTTTATGATTTTAAAAATTGACAACACTATTTTCGAAATTATAGGAAACACAGTATTTGTGTTTCTTACCATTTTCAAAATATTTGGAAACATGTTTCCAAAAAAAACACAGGATGAACAGTATTTTTTAATGAGATCCCTTCTTCGAACCGCCCAAACAACGTATATATCTATTTTTCTTTTTACATTCGTCGCACGAATTTTTCTCTTGGGTTCTTCTTCCAGCCCTTTTTGCTTTCTCTTCACTTCTCTGTTGCTTCTCCACTTCTTCTTTAATTCTTGATTTCTTCAATTTTCTTTCAATCCATGTCATCTTTTTCATCAGATTTTTCATCTTCTCAAGCAACCAGCGAAAAAAAGGTCAGTAAAATAATTACCTTGTCAATTTTATGTATTGGGTTATGTAAGATTAGATCAAAATACAAAGAATTTTAAGAAATTTTCTTGATTTAGCCATGTGAGTTATTGTTTCTGGGTAGTTTTTTGGTTCATGTTTCCTTAGAAAATTTGGATCTACTATATTGTCTTTCCAAATCAATATTTGGTTTTGTGTAATTTGGATTTGATTGCTTAGAAATGGTTGATATAACCATTTTATATGTGTTTATTAGAATCCATTATATGCATATTTGATTCCATAGGCTGTGAATATCCAAACTCAAGCTCGAGTAGCCTATTCTTAAGCCAAAATAATTTACAAGTGATATAAGCTATAGCTCTCTCTGTTTAACCCTTGATCTTGCAATGACAATATGCTTTTTACTCTTTCAAGACACTATTTCCATTAACTTTTTTTTGTACTGTCAAAGAGGGAGCTATAACAAGGAGAGAATTAGTTGTAAACAGTTGTAGGATAACTGAAGTGATGCATTAACCATTTGCCGGAAATTATTATCAAGGGCAATTTTAGTTTGTAGAATTCTTGATAATCTTTAACCTTGTCTTTCAAGAATGCTATATTTTTAGATTGTCTATGCTTCAATTTTTGCAAGTGAGAAGCTCTCGTAATTATTAAGACAAAGTTATAATTAAGCTCCATTAAAACATGTAGGCTGGTCTTTTAGTCTTAAGCTTTATTCAACTTGTTAAGGCTAGAATATATTAATATCATGAGCTTATTTTAGTATTTTACTATTGCATTCCTATTTGATATTTTTCTTAACATTAAGCTACCTATTGTATTTCAAGCAACTTACGGCCAGAAGCAACTTCAAATTCTAACCAGATTTTTCTTTTTTGCAGTCATTGAAATTCAAGAAGCCATTAACTTTTATATTTTAGTTAGATGGAGAAGACACAATAGATTAGGTACCTCCTAATCTATATATAAGGTAAGAGTGTATCAGCCGTAGAATTCTTTAACCTACAACTCATTCTCAAATGAGTATCACCGAAGATATACATGTATACATGGTAACTAACAGCCAATAACTTTTAGTAGACTTCATATAATTAGTAGATCTAGCTCAAGTTGTTTCTGAATAGCTTGAATTTGACAATGTCAATAATTTTATAAATTGTGATATATATGGATCTTATAGTATGAAAGAAAACATACAAAAAACATTATACTTGTCTTTTATATTGGAATTTAGATTAGTAATATGTTAAAACACCATCCTTACCCCTGCATCCTATCTCCCAAAAATTAATAGGTAATATTTTTTTTATTATTTTTCACTATTATATATTAAATATTTAAATAATATTTTATTTCACTGCCACAAGTGGTATATGGGTCAATGGATTTACATTGGTTTCTATTCTCAGCTAAATGAATCAATGGATTTAAGATACATATCAGAAAGGGGTAAAAAGTTCTAGCTTAAATCATTGTCCTATGCTGCTTACTTCGAGCTGTTGGGAATGGAGGCCAAAACTTTTAAAGGATCTTGATTGTTGGATTTTGTATAATATTTTGGTTAATGAGATGGAGATTAAATGGTCTCAGTTGTATGGCTGATGCCAGGTTTATGGCATGGTTCTTGGCTTGGTGGTAAGCTAATGTTTAATAGGGGAGTTATTTCCTGTGTAAGGGGTAGTGTTACGTTTGTAAACCAGGTTACTAGGCTTTGCCTGTTGCTAAAATTATAGTTATTTTCATTTGATTGTTATACAATTTTAAACCAATTTTCCACTAGTAAGTTTATCTATTGTTTGGCATTTGATGATGGATTCAAATTGCTTGTTTCATTTTTTAAGGGCATTTGTAATTTTTTTTTATTAGTAAGATATGTACATATGAGAGATTTTAATTAAATAAATTGCAATACAATTAAGATATAGTATTTTATTAAACCTTTTAGTTTTTGTTTAAAGAATTAAAAATAATTTTTTGATGTAGGCAAATATTATATTGTAGACTCTGGATATACAAGTATGCCAAGTTTCTTATCTTCTTATCGTTGTGAAAGATAGAGGAAGAGAATGACAACCACATAGTTCAAAAAAGATTTTTGATTACATAAGCTTATCTTTACATAATTGTATTGAGTGATATTTTTATATTTTGTATAATAAATTTTACGTTTTTTTAATTACCTTTATATAATCTCATTGATATAACATTAAAACTTTGTTGTATTGTTGTAACTTGTTTAGATACATAAAGTCGGAAATAAATCTCATATAATTTTCAAAATCAACTTTTAAGAGAAATTTTATAATAATACTAAAATAATTTTAGTTATATATCAACATTAAGAATAAAATAGCACGTTATTATAACCAAAAAAAATAGCACATTATTAACAATATATTAAAATTATATTATCGTAACAAAATACTAAGTTCAACATTAATAAATTATAAAATAAAAAAATTTATGTTTCAACTTATTTGATGCCAAACATGTTTTATGTTTTCAGTTTTTAAAATTATACAACAGCATGAGTTTACCAAACATGTTTTCTGTTTTCAAAATTATAAAACAAAACAAAATAAAATAGAAACAAAATTTTCAGAAACAGAAAACATAAAACATAAATTGACAACAATACCAAACGACCCCTAAACAACCATGAAATGTATATTATCTGCACATATGAAAACAACCATGCCAAATTAAACAACAGGACTTAACAGAATGAAACCAAAAATTTGTTGTAGCATGTTTTAAACACTTCTTAATGTATCTTCATTCTTGTTCTCCATCATGTAGCAGGATTTGAGCAAATCCAACAAGCAGATATAACACTAGGTTATTGAGATAAATCTTAGAAACAGGCTTCTATGAAATTGTTTTTATCTTTCCTCTTTTTTTTCTTTGGTAATAGCTTCAGAATTTATACAAAAAAATATAATCAAGCAAAATTCTATCAAGTTAAAGGGCAACATACATGGGAATGTAAATACAGATATCAATAATTGGAGCCAATCAGATCTTTGGCGGTCATAAATCACACAGCCACTGCTTCTGGCCTTTTGCTGGTTTTGATTCCTCTAATAGCTGTTAAATTGTTCAAACCACAAAAATTCATTAAAATGCATTCATTTTTAAGCACGAAAAATAATAAATAATTCCCTGCCCATAATACCTTCAGCATAATCTTTGGCTCCAAACACAGCTGAACCAGCCACTAGAGCGTTAGCTCCGGCCTCAATAACCTGCCAGCAACGAAACCCATTTCAATTTATATGAAATAATTCACAAGATAATATTTATAACAGTCCCAAAAAAGGAAGAGGGAGAGAGAGTTTTAATAGAGACACGACCCAATTTTTTCCTAGTCATAAATATCATGGATGATATGATTAACATAACTCTTGTCTTGAATAGATATGGAACGAAAAAGCAGCACCATCCATTTTTCATTTTCCACTTTCTTTCCCTTCCTGGTTTATTTCCATTCAACCTGCCTTTAACAATAGGCCTGCATTTTGAACCATCCTGGCAGGAATTCTTAGGTTTAAACGTAAAACATCATTGATCACGGCTAAATCTTCAGTCAAACACCACTTGGTGTCAAACTGTCAGTGGGAAAGCAATTGTAGGCCTATCTCTCAACAAATGATAACTCGTAGAAATCTAGATCGCAGGATATGTATAGAGTGTATAATTTATAAATGCATGTTGTCTGAAAGGAAAACCACATGATTCTAATGGCGTACCTTATATGCATTTTTAGGACCGACTCTACCATCCACTTCAATCCAAGGGTTTACTCCCTACATGGGAAATATAAAAAGAAAATGTCACCAGATTCTAAAGCATAAATAGATAGAAGATACACACAGAGATGGAAGCAATTTTTACCTTCTCTACACACAGTCTTCTCAAGTCAGAGATTTTCTTCACTTGACTCTCAATAAAGCTCTGCCCACCAAAGCCAGGGTTGACCGACATAATCAAAGACTAATCAACCACTGTTCAAATGCAAAAGAGAGATTATCATGTCAATTTCCTTCTATTTAGCCAAATGAATCCAAACACCTGTACTGGACAGGTTATGATGGTGTAGCGAAGGACCTCTAATCCTTCTTTGCATAGCTGTTCAATTGTTTCTGTTTTGTACGAAAAACAGGCCTTGAAGTCAAAAGTATTGAGTAGGTTGAATTTAGCTATTCTTAGAATATTCTTTTAACTATCTCTCAAGGGTTTTTACTTTGCGATATTTCCTTTTTTCCATGTTATCAATAGGCAAGGCCCAGCAAAGATCCACCACTTGGCTCAGTTAGGCAATAAGCTATGTAGGAATCATGCTTTGAGATAAGGAAAATAAATTGGAAAAAGAAATAGAAAATAATAACTCACCATCAAGTACATATTCTATTGTAGTAAGTGGGGTAGCAGGGTTTAAGACAACTCCAGCTTTAGCGCCCAGACTTTTTATCTATACGATAAGAAAAGTTTTGAAAAAATTAGGAGAAAACTAATAGCACACAAATGGTAAAAGGAATCTCTGCACAAAAATATTGTATATGTGGGCAATTTAATCAAAGCCAATGCAGGCATCAGAAAAAGCAAGATAACAAGCATTATTAAGCATAGCATGGCAAACAATCCAAAAAATTCCCAATAGCATCAGCAACACCATGATGATCATAAAACCATAACCCATAACAGACAACTCTCACGCATGTTGACAAGGACATTTCAAGAAGCAATGATGCACGATTTGGGGTAGGAGTGAGGGTTATAAACTCAATACTTGGAAAGCTGTTACAGCAAAAATAGGGTGCAAAAACAGAACAGAAATTATGCAGCCATTAAAAATGTCCTGATCAAGCACCACTGAGTAATTCTTCGTTCACGTCCCAGAAGAATACTGAAGACAAACAAGTTCAAATCATAGAAATAGCTTGAACAGGATGAATTCTGTAGAATTGCACAGGCTACTAAGAATTCTGAACCTTCCCATCCCATAAGCATATCATGCGGTACGAAGTGCAGATACAGGGTAAAAAGATTCCTCACACATAAATTTCTTCATCGCTAGTTTTCAACCTAAACCAGGCACCCATGTAGCAAGTGAAATTGTGCATGAGAAAACAAGGCTTACTTTTCAGGTTCATATGCCCTCACTATTTAAAATGCATTCAAGTTTGGGCTTCACTCAATCTGAAGATAATATTTGCTAGACTCCATTCATATCTTGTATGTAAAGTTAATATGGGTTAATCAACAGTTCATTTGACAAGCAGCTGTTATGAAACCAAGTAACTGTTAGTGCCAATTCCCCATATATGATGGAAAATATAGTTGAAAGGCTTAGAGAAAGAAAAATCTTACTAGATTAAGTGTACGGTGCAGATGGATGGTTGAAGATTGCTCACAGTGAACACTGACTATGTCTGCTCCAGCCTTAATAAAATCTGGAACTCGCTGCTCTGGTTCCACAATCATCTGCAGTGCATCTATCTCATGTTAGAAAATACTTTTTTTTTTTTTACCTAAACTGCTAGATTAGTCATAAGATATGCAATAGAAGCATACCAAATGCACATCCAGCGGAAGATCTGTCACGGGTCGTAAGGCGTCAACCACAAGAGGTCCAATTGTAATCTTTGGAACAAATCGGCCATCCATTACATCAACATGGATCCAATCACAGCCTGCCACTTCTACCGCTTTCACCTAGAAAATCTTGAAAGTCAAACTTCAAAAGCAAGATCCAAATTGGGTTCAAAATATCATGGCGATAAAACAAGAGAAGTGCAGCTAACAAACCTAACAGGTTTCATACTGACATTGGCATAAAGTCAAATACCAAAGCAATAATGCAGATTATAGTTCATTGTCTGTGTTCCAGAAACATGTTGCATAAAGTTGTAATCTACAGGAAAACCAGAAAGTAATTTCATAGTACAAGAAAAAAGAGCAATATAGAACCTGCTCCCCCAACTTTGCGAAATTAGCAGATTGAATAGATGGAGAAACAATGATATCGCTTTTTGAGAATTTATCGACTCGAGCTGTTGCCTTCACTAGTGTAGCAATTCTCCTCCTAAAAATTTCAGAAAAAGGTAACAGAAACATATTGAAATATAGTATGAGACCTGGAAGAACAAAATTCAAATCTGCTAGAAATTATAGATTTATTTATATCTTCTCAAGTATATAGCCCTCTTTTGTACCAAGAAGACAATCACACATGTATTTATAACATGAAAGGTATGAAATATTTTACAGTAGGAGAAACATAATTTCTAAACAAAATGACAAGATTGAATCTGAAAATTCAGATTATTGGCCTAAAAAGGACCTTTTGAACACTTTCTCATCATTCAGAACATGAGGGCTACCAAATTGTGGACTCGACTATAACAGTTAAAAAATGTGTAGCAAATAGGGGGGAGAATAAAAAATAAAATTCCTCAAAAATCATGGAAAATTGGAAAAGTACTGGAAATGATAAGAGCTGCTCGATACCAGTGACCTTCCTGGAACCCAGAATAAAACCGAACTTTTGACGTTTTTTATTTTAAGCATTATAGTGTCCCTATAGACCTATTGTTACATTCTAAACCCTAAAACAAGATCGATACATGGGGTTAAAATATTACTGATGCACCTTCCACTCTAGAAGACCAAATTTTTAGTGATAATCATTCGCTATCTTTAAATCTCAGAAACATCAACAATTTCAGGACTGCAAGGAAACAGAAATGACATAATTGAACTTGCAAATACTTGGTAAGAATTTTAATGGTATCTGCTTCTTATATCATGTAAATTTGACACCTTCACCTGTGATCTATCTGAAATAACTGACGGAAAGATACTAAAAGGTTGTGGAACAGACAACAGAATGAGGCATAAATATAAAAAATAAAGTACTGAAATTTTAAATGTGATTCATGAGTGCAATGTGATAAAAGATAACTTCTACTGAAGACCACATTCCAAACAGCAATCCTAACTTCAACTTTAGCATAAATACACAAGCACAAAGCGGAATATTGAACATAATTAGTAGTACTCATCCCATCCACAATATTGCTCCTAAGTAAGCAACAACCATACATTTACAGTTTCATCAAATTGCATATTCAATATACCAAACATAAAGAAATCAATAATTTCACAGTAAAAACCCCCTAAACTTTATTTAATTCATTACAGTTTAGATGCCTTGTATTCTTGATGTAATTGTACAAGCCCTTCACTTTCATCACAAACTACCTTCCTCTGTATCCAAAACATTATACAAACTGAAAATTTCTACTGGAAAAAAATTATCAAAGTTCAAACAAATTAAGTTTGTTTACAAAGAAATTTCGACATTTGTAAACTGGGTTTTATTTCCAACACTCATAAATTTGTTTCTTTACCATCTAGAACTCTAATGAATATACACGCAAATAAAAAAAAATTCAACCAAAAAAGTGGCAAATCACAGAGAAAAGAAAAAAAAGAATACCTTGTAAAAGTAAGTGTCTTGGGTTGAGAAACATGGGTTCTTAGAAGCCTAAGTCCCCCTCCAAAGCCATTAACCTGAGTTGATGAACAAAATGAAGAAGCTGTTGACATCTCTTACTTTTCTTTTCCCTCTCTTTTCTATCTACACTGAAAAAAAAAACTTCTTAAATCTTTTCTCTGTAATCTATAAAGGAGGATTTAAACGGTTAGGTAGTAAGAGTTTATGTTTGTTTGTTTGTTAGTGAAAATCACACCAACAGGCAACAGCAACAGCAGAACGAATAGGAGCCCCAGAGTCATTAGAATCGCGGAGAAATTTAGGAAGGAAAATATGTAATGATGACACGTGTCATTAGAATCGTGGGTTAGGTTGCTTATCTTCAATGGTTGGCTCTCCATATTGCTGACGTTTGAAAATTGAAAGGGGGGGGAAGTGAAGAGTTGAGTCGAGTCGAGTTATGGTCTTTCGCTGGGGGAATGAGTCAGCATTTGCCTCCATCATTCTGTTACAATTACAACATTATATATTTGCCATTTGTGTTTAAGTCTCCATAAGCTCTCAAAAACCAAAAATCATTTTATTTTTTTTATCAAAAACGATATTTTAATATTTAACTCACGTTTGATTAGATTTGAATTTGAGATCTTTTTGCTCATTAAAAATTGTTTAGCCTGTGAGAAAAATTTATGAATTAGGGAATTATTGGGAAAATCCTTGATGAGGGGTAATTTGTTGATAAGGGTAGTTCAGTCTTTCACCTCGATCAAACACGAGAAGACCTATCAGAAGGTGACATGGTCGCAACTATCACGGCTCCATGTTAACTTCGGTAAGAGGTTTCAAGGTCAGGACCTGATACGCTAGCCCAAATACATTATAGTATGTTTAGGCTGGCACCTGATACGCTGACCAAGCTCACCCTCATCATTACCTCGGTACTCAACATGCAAAAAAGGGCTTTAGGCGAGAAACTTAACCTCAGCTATCTTGCCAACCTCTTGCCAACCTATAATACAGGTTGGCAAGCTCGGATCAATCCTATTAGACCACGGTCAGACAAGTCTGAATCACCTTCTCCATGTCATCCTAGTGCCCTCCTCGATCTATAAATACCATTTGAATCCTCGGATACGGACCCAAGAAACAAATCCTTAGAGAAACCTTGCCATTATTCACCCTGTAATTCATCCTCGACATCAACATTTTGGCGCGCTAGGTAGGGGGCATCTTTTTTAACCCCACTGTTGATGTTAAGGATGGCACCAAGGAGAAGAACGACAAAGGAAGAGGAGCCAGCAGCTCTGATCAGCTCGGACGCTATTTAGGATGACCAGCCCGGCAGGCGACCACCGCCCATGGCTGAGCAATTTGAGCAACTTTCTCAACAATTGAGGAGCCTCACTGAGCTGGTCCAGGCACACATTCTCACCCCTTCTCCTCCGGCCCAAAGACCACCATCCAGAAATGATATCGACCAACCTCTACCCTCTCCATTGTCATTACCACCAGAAAAGGACGCGAGTGGCAGCTCTTCTTCTATACCGAAAATCACGGAGAAAAGCAAACCCAAAACCCTACAAAACCATTCCACTAAAAACCCACATAAAACCCCATCTACAGCACCAACGGTTGAGGATAAAACCCGTGACCAACTAGAGGCCAGAATGGAAGCCGTGGAAAGATAGATTCAAGATAAGGTGCAGGTCCATATGGAAGAACTGAGATTGTTGGAAACCTCACCATTTTTAGAAGAAATCAAGCAAACTCAACCACCACCGGGATTTAGGATGTCTGTGATCAAGGCATATGACGGTACATCCAACCCTTTTGATCATTTAGAGCTTTTCCTCGCTAATATGTCTATATAGGGTGCAAATGACTCCTTAATGTGCAAGGCATTCTTGGCAACCTTAAAAGGGGTAGCTCGGTCCTGGTATTCAGGGCTAATGCCCTGATCGATACGCTCTTTCAAAGAGCTAGGGCACTCCTTCCTAACCCATTTTATCAGCAGCCACCAGGCCAAGAAAACAACTCTCAGTTTAATGGCGATCAAACAAAAGCCTGAAGAATCTTTGAGCGAGTATGTTGCAAGGTCCAACGCGGAAGCCCTGCAAGTGAAAGACTTAGAACAGTCCGTGGCGGTGGCTGGCCTAATGAATGGCCTTACGGATGAGGAATTCCACTTCAAGTTCTCCCTCTCACTAAATCCCTCAAGGACTTTGCCCGAACTCCTTCAACGGGCCGAAAAAAACATCAACGTCAAAGAGGCAATGACCACTCGACTAAACAATGAAGAAGACAAAGGAGAACCCAGAAGCTACAGGAGAAGGGGGAGAGAGGTCGAGAGAGACCAAGGGGGAAAAAGGTTGAACCGAGCTAGTGGGTACCCGACCAGAAGAAGCCCAGAAAGAAAGGGCTACAGCATTTACACTCCCTTGAACACAACGAGGGAAAGAATACTGATACAAATTGAATTGGACCCCCAATTGAAGTGGCCAAAACCAATGAAGCCGAACCCCTAAAGGTCCAAGAACAAAAGGTGCGCCTTCCACCGAGACTATGGCCACTCTACCGAGGAATGTATCAACCTCATGAATGAAATTGAAAACCTCATGAAAAGAGGCCGCCTGAGGAGGTTTGTGTTGGACGATGCGAGACAAGAAGTCAGGCAAAGAAGGTACTCATAGAGGGAATCATTATGCCTATAACGATCGACCTAGACAAAGGACGGGCCGAACCACAAACAACTTCAATGGAAGGGACACTAGACGTGACTAACCTGAAGGAAAGAACAACAAAGAAGTGACCAACCAACCCATAGCAGGAATAATTAACGTTATCACTAGTGGAACATCAAGCTCTACTAGAAAGAGGGCGGACCGAGCTGTAACCTTGACGATTGGGTCCCTGACCAAAAGACCGAAGTCTTGGAGGGATGCACCCATCTCTTTTTCCACGGATGACTTTGGGGTATTGAATTCCCTCACGACGACGCCATAGTGGTCAACGCTGTCATCTACAATCACGTGGTAGGGAGGATATACTTTGACAATGGCAGCGCGAGTGATATTTTGTATTATAAAGCACTGAGAAACATGGAGATTACGAAAGACAAGCTCAAACCCTATCCGGCACCTCTGGTAGGGTTTGGGAACGAGCATGTCCTAGTGATGGGCACTATCACGCTCTTACTTACCCTAGGCACGGAACCAAGGACAACCACAACAATGATGGAATTTATGGTGGTTAAAATTTCCTTAGCATTCAACGCGATCCTAGGAAGACCAAGCCAGATAAAGATGGGGGTGATCAGATTTGTATCGCACCTAAAACTGAAATTTCCTACCCCCATGAAACCTAAGAGGTTAGGGGTGACCAAACCTTGGCCCTTTGATGCTATGTAACAGCTCAGAAAGTACAAAGACGAGGTAACGAAACCCTCGCTATTGAAATCCTGAACCCGAGCTGGATTTGAGCTGACCTGAACCTGTAGATGAACTGATCAGCATACCATTCGACGAGGACCACCCTGACAAAGGCATGATGGTGAGCTCTGTACTAGAAGAGAAGGAAGACCTCGTACGTCTCATCAGGAAGAATGCCGATCTCTTTGCCTGGAAGCCAAAGGATATGCCCGGAATAAGCCCTAGTGACGTGGTTCATCGTCTTAATGTAAACCTAGAAGCAAACCAGTTCGGCAAAAGAAAAGAAGTTTCGCACCTAAAAGGCAAAAGGTGATTAACGAAGAAGTGTCAAAGCTTCTAGATGCAGGGTTCATCAGGGAAGTTTATTATCTAGAATGGCTTGCAAATGTGGTGATGGTGAGAAAGCATAATGAAAAGTGGAGAATGTGCGTAGATTTTACGAACTTGAATAAAGCATGTCCAAAGGACAGCTTCTCACTGCCTAACATCGACAGGTTAGTGGATAGCAGTGCAGAACACGGGCTGCTCAGCTTCTGAATGCCTACTCTAGGTACAATCAGATCAAGATGTTGGAGGAAGACGAAGAAAAAATCTCTTTCGTGACAGAGCAAGGGCTGTACTGCTACAGGGTCATGCCATTCGGCCTGGAAAATGCCGGGACTACATATCAGAGGTTGGTAAATTGGATGTTCAAGGAACAGATCGAGAACAGCGTAGAGGTATATGTTGACGACATGATCGTTAAAAGTCCCACGCTGAGAGAGCATCTCAAAGATCTAGAGAATGACTTCCAAACGCTAAGAAAGTATAGCAAGAGGCTCAGTCCAGCGAAATGCCCTTTCGGAGTCACCTCGGGCAAGTTCTTGAGGTTCATGGTGAGTCAAAGAGGAATCGAGGCGAATCCCGAAAAGGTCCAAGCCATACTGAGAATGAATGCATCGACCTCTGTTAAAGAAGTACAAAGACTCACTGGCAGGGTAGCCGCCCTAAGCAGGTTCATGTCTAGATCAGCAGATAGATGCCTTCCTTTCTTTAAAATCCTAAAGAACGCTAGTAATTTTCAGTAGACTGAACAGTGCGAAAGAGCATTTGAGGATCTGAAAACATTCCTCTCCTCCCCACCAATCCTGTCGAAACCAAGGATCGGAGAAACCTTGTTCCTATACTTAGCTGCAACAGAAGACGCTGTGAGCTCGGTATTGGTAAGGGAGGAATTCGGTATCCAAAGGTCGGTATATTTCACTAGTAAGGTACTCCAGGGAGTCGAGCTGAACTACTAGAAGATCAAAAAATTGGCTTATGCCTTGATAACCTTGGCAAGGAAATTGAGGCCTTACTTTCAATCTCATGCAATTACTGTACTGACCGATCAGCCACTCAGGCAGGTCCTCTAGAAACTAGAGTTATCCGGCAGATTGATTAAGTGGACTGTGGAACTCAGCGAGCTCGACCTGTAAATCAAGCCCAGGTCGGCGCTCAAATCCCAAGTTATGGCTGATTTTGTTGTCGAATGCACAAGCACGGAACAGGAGTTAGGAAAGGAGAGCAACAAAGAGGAAGTCGAAGAAAAAAGAATGTGGAAACTTTATGTCGACGGGTCGGCTAGTAACAAAGGCAGTGGTGCCGGGCTCATTTTGATCGGTCCTGAAGGAATAAAAATTCAGTACGCCTTGATATTCAAATTTAAGGTGTCAAACAATGAAGCCGAGTATGAGGCCCTTCTGACCGGCCTTGAGTTAGCCAAAGAACTCAAAGTGGAAGAGCTGTTGGTGTACAACGACTCCCAACTGGTTGTAAACCAGGTCGGCGGAGAATTCGAGGCAAGATGAAAAATTATGGTCAAGTACTTGGAAAAGGCTAGGAGACTATTGGGCCACTTTAAGAAATGTCAGATAAAGCAGGTCTCGTGGAAAGAAAATGCCTTAGCCAATTCTTTATCCAAATTAGCTTTGGGCCTCGAAACGGATCTACCAAAGGGAGTTATTGTGGAAGACATGGAACGAAGAAGTTTCCATGATAAGAAAAAGGTCAATCAAATCAGGGAAGAAGAAGAGACATGGATGACACCACTCATCAAATACCTCACCATGGGCGAAGTACCAAAGGATAAAATTCAAGCAAGAGCCCTACAGCGAAAGGTCCCAAGGTACACCCTCCTCGGTGGGAACCTTTACAGAAGGTCTTTCAGTCTACCCTACCTAAAATATGTGGGCCCCGAAGAGGCGAGCTACGCTCTCTGAGAGGTGCATGAAGGGATCTGTGGAAACCACCTCGGACCAAGAGCTCTCGCCCACAAAATTTTGAGGCAAGGATATTACTGGCCCACAATTTACAAAGATGCAATGGAGTTGGTAAAGAAATGTGACAAATGTCAAAGGTTCGCCCTGGTCCAACATCTCCCAGCTACCAACCTCACCTCGGTCATAAGTCCCTGGTCGTTCATGCAATGGGGAATGGATGTCCTCGGACCATTCCCAACAGCTTCGGGACAAAGGATGTTTGTCCTGGTGGCTATCAACTACTTCACCAAGTGGATCGAGGCTGAAGCCTTAACGATAGCTACCGAGAAACAAGTGGAAAACTTCTGCTAGAAGAATATTGTGTGTAGATTCGAGCTACCAAAAGCCATTATCACAAACAATGGAAAGCAGTTCAACAACTCGAGGTTCAAAAGTTGGTGCGGCGATCTAGGCATCGACCTACGTTTTACGTTGGTCGCACACCCTTAAGCCAATGGACAAGCTAAAGCTGCTAATCGGGTTATCCTAAAGGCATTGAAGAAGAAGCTTGGCGAAGCAAAGGGAACTTGGGCAGACGAACTGCTAGGAATCTTATGGGCTTTGAGGACGACCACCAAAGTTCCAATTGGTGAAACCCCATACAATCTAGCTTTTGGAACTGCAGCAGTCGTTCTCATGGAAATTGGGCTACCCAGCCTAAGAGTGGAGTTAAATATCGAAGCGAGAAATGAAGAAGCTCTAAAGAACAACCTAGACTTAACTGAGGAACAAAGGGACCGAGCTTTAATCACCATGGCTGCATATCAACAAAGGGTTGCCAGGTATCACAACAGAAAGGTTCGACCTAAGACCATCAAAAGGGGTGACCTCATCTTACGAAAGGTTGAAGCCTTAGGAAGGGATAGAGAAGGGGGAAAGCTAGTCCCCAACTGGGAGGGACCGTACGTGGTCAAGGAAGTAACAAGAATGGGGGCATTCAAGTTGCAGGATTTAGACGGGAAAGAAATACCGAGGACATGGAATGCAGAAAACTTGAAGAAATACTCCCATTAAAGTAACCTCGACCCTACCTCAGCTCGGTATAGCCAAGCTATATCCTCGTCCAGATCGGCTCACTTTTGTTTTGATCATTTTATTTATTTAAAATGACCTCGGATCATATTTGCCGAACAAATCCGAGCTTCTTTTTATTGTATCAATCCAACTTTTGTTAAGACTTTTATTTTGAAAAAGTTTGGATCCTCTTAAAAATCCGAGCTCCAAGTCTCAAAAAGAAAAATGACTATTCAACAACAAAATGAGACAAAACAAAATCATCCGAGCAAAACTAACAATCTTTCAAAGAAAAAGTCAAATACATATTCCTCATATCTAACATGTTCATTACAACCAAAATAAAAACTAAGTAAAAAACATGAAATCAATCCCTTGCAGCAATTGCATCGTCTTGCACCTTAGCCCCCCCTCATCGTATGCAACGGTGGCCACGGTAGTTCGGCATCAGCACCCTCGTCCTCGGCCACCTCGGGCTCATAACGGACTTTCTTGAGGTTGTCGATAGACACCATCGATAGATCGAGATCGGGATAAACATAAGCGACCTTATAATCAGCCAGCGCAAAAGCGCCTCTTACACCCTCAGCATTGGCCCTTTTAGCAGCAGCTTGGAACTCAAGAGTGTTTTGGAAGTTGGCCAAAGCTTCTTGAGCTGCTACTCTTTTGATTTCCTCCTATTTCTCCCCAGTGCGGGCTAGCTTGACCTTCAATTTCTCCACCTCGATCTTCAACTTTGCTACCAGAAGCTCACACTCCCGACCTTTAGTCTTTGCCTCCTCTAACTTCTTCGATAAGGAGTGGGACTTCTCTCTGTCGTAACGATTTTCGTCCGGGGACTCGATCGCTAGACGATTTTTGAAAAAAACACAAAATAGGAGTCGCCACCAATCTTTTTTGACTAGGTGTGATTGGCCACCTAAAATCATTTATCTTTTTAATAAAATCTTAAGATTAATTAAGTTTTATCAAAAAAAAAATAATTTTTGGTCTACGAAAACAAAGTTTGGGTTCGGGAGTTCGGTTACGCGTGGGGAAGGATTAGCACCCCCACAACGCCCGTTAGAAAACGGTACCACTTAATCATGTCTTATCTTCTGATATTAAAAATGATCTTAATTAAACATTTAAAAAGAACTCCATTTATTTGAAACCATTTTTATTATTTGTTTTATTTTGAAATATTTAAGTTTTATTTTTTTTATTTAAAATAAATGAAAATCCCTTATATTGAAAATTATTCCGAAGTACCCCAATACTTTTGGTAGCATTTCGGATAATTTCATCACCTAGAGATTTCTTAAGAATCGCTACTTGCGATTTCTATAGAATCCCATCCTTGGGAGATTTCGCACTTATTTTGAATTTCATGAATGCAAATGGTGCTAACAAAATAAATATGATGCACATGAGAAATATATTATTTTATTTTATTTTTATTATCTTTTATACTTATATTATTACTTTTGAAATTTATTGATTTATAAAATTTTATTTTTATTGAAAAATCATACTAAATATTCCAATACGCTGGTAACATTTAGTAGATCTCTCTCACCTAGAGATCAGTTAAGAATCACTACTTGTGATTTCTAAGAAATCCTATCATCGGAAATTCCTTTTTTGTTCATTTATTTAAAAATGTATATTTATATATATATATTTTTTATTTTAACACTTATACTTGCATTTATTTATTTATTTATTTTGATAGTTACATTCTTATTTGTCTAACTATTTTAAAATTTAAAAATTTATTATTATTTTTATATCAAAATGATTTTTGTATCAAGATAAAATCAATTAGATGTTCCAATACGCTGGTAACGTCCAAAGATTTTTTCTCGACCCTAAAGCTTGTCGAAGAATCACTACTTGTGATTTCTTCAAAATCTTATCATCGGAAAAATTCTATTTTTATTTTCCTTTATTTATTTTACTTATTATTTTCTACCCATACATTAAAAATACCTAAGTAAATGAATGGCAAAAAAGGGGAATATACCTCTATTGGAGGGCGGGCGAGCTCACAAGTCTTCCCTCTTCTTCGGTCGGGCGAGCACACAGCTTCTTTCTTTGGCGGGCAGGCGAGCAAATATAGCCTCCTCGGGCGGGCGAACTCCTTGAATTGGCGAGCTCTTGGATGTTCTTTCTCTTTGGGCGGGCGAGCTCGTGGACGAGCGAGCAAACTCGCGGATTCTTCTCTCTTTCTTTGACGGGGTGATGAAGATAATTAACAGTGAAGAGATGTAGAGCAAAGTAGCAACGCAAAAGGGAGAGTGGCAGCAAGGATGAATTCAAGATGGCCCAAAAAACAAGGATAGTAGGGGAGGGAGATGATAATGGTACGACCAGCTAGGTTTTTTTTGTGTGCCTGTCCAACGATGGTGGTTGGCGAGGTGAGTTGAAGAGGATGATGGATGGTGGCTGTATGTCCTCTCCAAGGTTTTCTAGGGTTTTCTCCTCAAGGGTTTTTTTTTAGCCCCGTTTCATTGGCTTTTATAGCCTCAAAATTTCATGGAAAGTAATCAAAAATTTATATTTGATCCCATGATCATGAGATTTTTCATTTATTTTGTTTAACTTTCCCTCTTTTTTTTAAATTTATTTCCATTTCATTTTTTTTATTTTTGGTAATCAATTTTCAGATTTTATTTCACCCAATTTATTTCTTCCTTAATTTATTCATTGATTTAATGGCTGATTATTTTTTCTTTTTATTTTTGGCAACAATATCAACTTTAGTCAACTCTTGAAGGTGTGAATTTTGCATGTGCTCCACATGAGATTTGACCAAAATTGACTTGTTTCTTTTTATCATTTTTTGATTTTATTGATTTTTTTTGATTTTTTTATTTAAAAATTGTTCGGACAAAATTAGGTGTCTACAGCTGCCCCTCTTTGCGCTTTGCTGTGAAACAGTAATTGTGCAAAGACATAGACAACCATTTTGTCCGAATGCACTACCTATCAATGAATTCTTTGTAAAATATGATATTTCCTAGTCTTCTCTCTCATAAGACTAAGGAATAAATGCCAAATGAAGTTTCCTAATCTTCTTCTCCTATAAAGATTGAGGAATGAATGCAAAATGAAGTTTCCTAGCCTCTTCTATCATGAAACTAAGGAAATGAATGCAGAATGGGATTTTCTAGTCTTTTCTATCATAAGACTAAAGAATGAAATTTCCTAATCTTAAGATTAAGGAATGCAACAACATGAATTCTCCTAGTCTTTCCTATCATAAGACTATAGAATGAGATTTCCTAATCCTTTCTATCACAAGATTAAGGAATGAGAAGTGAAATTTCCTAGTCTCTCCTATCATAAGACTGTGAGATGAAATTTCCTGGTCTTTCCTATCATAAGACTAAGGAATGCAAAGTGAAATTCCTTTTTTAGTCTCTCCTATCATAAGACTAAGGAATGCAAACATGAATTTTCCAAATCTTTTCTATCATAAGATTAAGGAATGCAAAGTGAAATTCCTAGTCTCTCCTATCATAAGACTAAGGAATGCAAACATGAGTTTTCCTAATCCTTTCTATCATAAGACTAAGGATTGTGAAATGAAATTCCTAGTCTTTCCTATCATAAGACTAAGGAATGCAAGATGAAATTTTCCTAGTCTCTCCTATCATAAGACTAAGGAATGCAAACATGAATTTTCCTAATCTTTCCTATCACAAGATTAAGGACTGTGAAGTGAAATTCCTAGTCTCTCTTACCATAAGACTAAGGAATGCAAACATGAATTTTCCTAATCTTTCCTATCACAAGATTAAGGAATGCAAAGTGAGATTATTTTTTTTAGTCTCTCCTATCATAAGACTAAGGAATGCAAACATGAATTTTCCTAATCTTTCCTATCACAAGATTAAGGACTGTGAAATGAAATTTCCTAGTCTTTCCTATCATAAGACTACGGAATGCAGGATGAAGTTTTCCTAGTCTCTCCTATCATAAGACCAAGGAATGCAAAAATGAAATTTCCTAGACTCTCCTATCATGAGACTAAGGACTGTGAAATGAAATTTCCTAGTCTTTCCTATCATAAGACTAAGGAATACAAAATAATCATGAAATAAAAGCTCCTCTCAACAGAGGCATTGAGACTTTTGAAACAAAAACTCCTCTCAACAGAGGCAATGAGACTTTGAAAAATAAAGCTCCTCTCAACAGAGGCAATGAGACTTTGAAAAATAAAGCTCCTCTCAACAGAGGCAATGAGACTTTGAAAAATAGAGCTCCTCTCAACAAAGGCAATGAGACTTTGAAAAAATAAATAAAGCTCCTCTCAACAGAGGCAATGAGACTTTTGAAAAATAAAGATTTCATTCAGAATGCCAGTTAGCATGGGCTTGACTGGGCTTAACTTTCATTTTGATGCCAACAATATTGGGCTTTATCCTCCTTTAAGGTGCCAGCTAAACTGGACTTTGCTCTTATCTAAAGTTTTTTTCAAAAAGGTATTTTTCTCATCATCTTCTCATACCTCATCATTTTTTCAAATTACCATCTCTTATATTTTCTCTTTTCCTCAAAATTTTAATCATTCAGATCTTCTTATCCTAATGTCTTAACAAATAGTTCAATGTCAAAATGCACTAATGAAATGTCATGCACATCATGAATATAATGAATGTCATGAATACCATGGATGCTATGAATGTTATGCACATGTCAATGTCATGCCCCCTGAATTATTTTATGAATGTATGTAAATGCAATCTCAATTGTGGTAACAAGATTCTCAAGCTCATCTCGTTTTCCTCAAGTTCCACATATTTGCTGGATTCTTCTTCTTATTCAAATCTTCTATCTCCACTTCCCACCTTCTAATGAGTCTTAGTCCGATTATACTTGAAGACTTGCCATCATGCTTGCAAAGTTATGTTTTCATCATTTTTTTTATTTTTGTTTCTTTTTCTCTTTTAGTAATGCAAGATTTCTCAAACGAATATTTTTTTTCAAAAATTTACCCAAAAAAAAAAGGTTACCAACATTTATTTATTTTCTTTCCAATTTGACCACCAATGTAATGCACTCATACATCTTCTCAATTTATTATAGGGACGGAATGAATTTAAAATAATCATGAGAGATATGGGTATTCATTCTTAGAAAAGGAACATGAAATCAAGAAAAATCAATAGGCCAGTTTGTTTGGAATAGGATTTTCAGTATCCATTTAATAAACATTCTGACAATTTCAATCAAGTCAATCTAGAATTCTTTCCCAAAAGCCCACTCTTATCGATATGCTCTTTCATGTAGTGTCTGTCAATCTTGCCCTCTGTATCAAAACTGTTGGTGATGACCTTCTTCCTAAGCTGCCCTTTCAGGTTTTCAACTTAGGCGCCTCCTCATTTGATTCAAACTGCCCTTTTCGAGTTTTCAGTTTGAATCCTCCTTTTTCCTTTTTTTTTTTTTTTTTCTTTTTCTTTTTTTTTCTTTTTTTTTTTTTTTATATTTTTTTCTTCTTCATTTTCAACTTCATTGGCCTTTTCAACCTTCGATGCTCAATCCAAATTCACGACCCTAATAGGCGTCCTTGATTTCGATCCAAGATATCTTCTAAATCTCATGGGTTTCTTCATTCAACTTGATCTACTTCTTTTATCTCCATTGAACCTTCAAAGGATCACTATCTCATTGTACAAGTATGTCTTCATTCAATGCATGATTCTTCAATTTAAGCATCTACATTTGATCAAAATGGGCTTTTAAAGGCACATAATGTAGGCTCGGGTGAGGGCTTATGAAAGAAAAGGATATAGTAGGCCCAAAATGTGTTTCAAGGTTTATAAACCAAAGGATCACTTTTCTTATCAAGTAAAACATTTAGGCATTTTGCCCCTTTCTAATTCACTCATTTCTTTTCTTGCTTCTCTTTTTTTTTGGGTTTTCTTTTGAATTCAAACCCTTTTCTTTTCTTTTTTTTTTCACAAAAATGGGCTATTTCTTTTTTTTTTGCCCCCAAAATTTCTTTATTTCATCTTCCTTGCCCCCAGTGTGGAGGGTGATCCTTGGTGGGTTATATTACAAAAAAAACATAATAGGCTCAAAGGGGTAATCAAAGGATAATTTTACTCTCGCTTGAAGGATAGTGAAAGAAGGCCATTTATCATTTCAAATGCAAATATTCTCCTTGAAGGTCATTTACTGAACAAATACAAACTTGTTAGAAACTTCTATAAGAGATTCACCTTTCCTTATACCATCAAATTTGGGTGAAAATTGTGAACAAATTTTCTTCTTTCTTACTTGGACACCTTGGCAGATTGATAATCCATAAGCAAAAGTGGTTCTTTCAAATTTGAATCCCAGATTTATTGACATCATTATCATCATGTTCATTATTTGGATACTTGTGAATGAAAGATATTGTGAGTATGTGAGAAATGGCAAATGAATAGAATGAATGAGAAATTGACAGTGCATCACACTAGTCGCTTTATTGAAAGGGAAATAAATAAGAGTTAGCTCATATAAAACTTTATCTTGTACTTATGGGCTTAAGCACTTTCAAAAACTCTCTTGCATTACTTAAAGAAATAAAAGAAAGCAAAAAAAACTAGAATTTATAAATCTTCAATATCACATGGCTAGAACCCTTCATGCCCCCGTAAGACAAATCTCTTTTTGAACTACAACTTATTATATTACTCCCTTTCCTTTACCCAAGTTTCTCAACAACTCAGTAATTTGGGCCAATTGCCCCTTTATATCATCTTGAGCTTTTTCATCTTCTCCATGCAAATGCTTTGCTCTTCTTCCATGATCTTAGCTTGATGGCGAGTGTTGTGTGAATGAACCTTTGGTCGAGCTATCTTCGAATCTTTTATTACCACAATTAAGAATTTATCATTTCACATGTGGTGATGCTTGAAAAAAAATGAATGAAGATGAATGGATGAACAAAATGCTACATGTGTTTGGAAAAAATCAAGCATGGAAATGTTTTGCTAAAGAACCTATGATCCCCTATTAGTGTCTCACATGTCAAACAAAAGCAAACATACATGATCAAAGATATGTCCTAAGTAATAGGGTTAACATGACTCTATCCCAAGTTGGTCCTCTTAAGTTTACTATATGTTTGGTTTGGAGTTCTAGAGGACAAGAGGTTCTCAAATTGTTCCTTACTGACGTCCACACTAGACTAGTAAGGCACCCCAATCCTCACCCATGACAGGCTACAAACGGAAAGGGTTCAACTTGAGTGAGAGTATTTCACTTGCCATTGCGGAGGTTATTACCTCACGAGAGCAAAGGTACTATACTCTCTCCTAAAAGGGACAAACCCGGGTGTAGGGTTGATGTATGCAATGAATATGTCATATATGCAAAGGAATAAAATTTAAGATGCATCCCAACAAAACACAAATGATGAAAATGATTCACACACATTTTTTTGTTTGTATTATTTTTTGCTTTTTTTTATTTTTATTTTTTTATGAAGGGTTTTATTAAATATTTATTAAGACCATTAATTAAGATTTTCGATAAGACATGATTAATTATGGTTCGACTCTCTAACGTCCCCAGTGGAGTCGCCAAAGCTGTCGTAACGATTTTCGTCCGGGGACTCGATCGCTAGACGATTTTTGAAAAAAAACACAAAATAGGAGTCGCCACCAATCTTTTTTGACTAGGTGTGATTGGCCACCTAAAATCATTTATCTTTTTAATAAAATCTTAAGATTAATTAAGTTTTATCAAAAAAAAATAATTTTTGGTCTACGAAAACAAAGTTTGGGTTCGGGAGTTCGGTTACGCGTGGGGAAGGATTAGCACCCCCACAACGCCCGTTAGAAAACGGTACCACTTAATCATGTCTTATCTTCTGATATTAAAAATGATCTTAATTAAACATTTAAAAAGAACTCCATTTATTTGAAACCATTTTTATTATTTGTTTTATTTTGAAATATTTAAGTTTTATTTTTTTTATTTAAAATAAATGAAAATCCCTTATATTGAAAATTATTCCGAAGTACCCCAATACTTTTGGTAGCATTTCGGATAATTTCATCACCTAGAGATTTCTTAAGAATCGCTACTTGCGATTTCTATAGAATCCCATCCTTGGGAGATTTCGCACTTATTTTGAATTTCATGAATGCAAATGGTGCTAACAAAATAAATATGATGCACATGAGAAATATATTATTTTATTTTATTTTTATTATCTTTTATACTTATATTATTACTTTTGAAATTTATTGATTTATAAAATTTTATTTTTATTGAAAAATCATACTAAATATTCCAATACGCTGGTAACATTTAGTAGATCTCTCTCACCTAGAGATCAGTTAAGAATCACTACTTGTGATTTCTAAGAAATCCTATCATCGGAAATTCCTTTTTTGTTCATTTATTTAAAAATGTATATTTATATATATATATATTTTTTATTTTAACACTTATACTTGCATTTATTTATTTATTTATTTTGATAGTTACATTCTTATTTGTCTAACTATTTTAAAATTTAAAATTTATTATTATTTTTATATCAAAATGATTTTTGTATCAAGATAAAATCAATTAGATGTTCCAATACGCTGGTAACGTCCAAAGATTTTTTCTCGACCCTAAAGCTTGTCGAAGAATCACTACTTGTGATTTCTTCAAAATCTTATCATCGGAAAAATTCTATTTTTATTTTCCTTTATTTATTTTACTTATTATTTTCTACCCATACATTAAAAATACCTAAGTAAATGAATGGCAAAAAAGGGGAATATACCTCTATTGGAGGGCGGGCGAGCTCACAAGTCTTCCCTCTTCTTCGGTCGGGCGAGCACACAGCTTCTTTCTTTGGCGGGGCAGGCGAGCAAATATAGCCTCCTCGGGCGGGCGAACTCCTTGAATTGGCGAGCTCTTGGATGTTCTTTCTCTTTGGGCGGGCGAGCTCGTGGACGAGCGAGCAAACTCGCGGATTCTTCTCTCTTTCTTTGACGGGGTGATGAAGATAATTAACAGTGAAGAGATGTAGAGCAAAGTAGCAACGCAAAAGGGGAGAGTGGCAGCAAGGATGAATTCAAGATGGCCCAAAAAACAAGGATAGTAGGGGAGGGAGATGATAATGGTACGACCAGCTAGGTTTTTTTTGTGTGCCTGTCCAACGATGGTGGTTGGCGAGGTTGAGTTGAAGAGGATGATGGATGGTGGCTGTATGTCCTCTCCAAGGTTTTCTAGGGTTTTCTCCTCAAGGGTTTTTTTTTAGCCCCGTTTCATTGGCTTTTATAGCCTCAAAATTTCATGGAAAGTAATCAAAAATTTATATTTGATCCCATGATCATGAGATTTTTCATTTATTTTGTTTAACTTTCCCTCTTTTTTTTAAATTTATTTCCATTTCATTTTTTTTATTTTTGGTAATCAATTTTCAGATTTTATTTCACCCAATTTATTTCTTCCTTAATTTATTCATTGATTTAATGGCTGATTATTTTTTCTTTTTATTTTTGGCAACAATATCAACTTTAGTCAACTCTTGAAGGTGTGAATTTTGCATGTGCTCCACACGAGATTTGACCAAAATTGACTTGTTTCTTTTTATCATTTTTTGATTTTATTGATTTTTTTTGATTTTTTTTATTTAAAAATTGTTCGGACAAAATTAGGTGTCTACACTCTCGATAAGAGTTGTAGTCTTTATGCAGCTTCTTAACTTGCTCTTCAGCCCTAGTAGCGTGAACTAAGGCAAGCCATGCGTGGTGGAGACTTGCTTTGACATTGACTGAGCAGGGAGAGTTCATTTTGTCCTTGTCTAAAAAAAATGAGTAATCCATGAAAAACCATAAATAAATAAATAAAAATACCTTCTGGAGGGAGCATGGACCGAGCTATTTTACGGGCCATCGAGGCACTTTCGAAAGCGCTGTCTGTGGGAGCCAAGTCAACTGTGAGCTGCACGATCTTGGAAGCCCCAGTCTCCTCCTCATGTACTGAAGGAACCTCCACGACTTCACGGCTCCTCTTCGGCGAAGGCTCCCTCACCTCGAACGTCGCAGCCTTCCTTTTGCCCTTTGAACCAGCACCTCGGCTTTGCTTCGGTTGTGCAACCGAGGACTGACCTGTGCCCCCAGTTTCGGGAGCTTGAGGAGCAAGCTGGATATAATCAAACACGTTGAACTAACCTGTCATACCTGCAATAAAGAAAAAAAAATCTTGGTCAAGAGTGCAGTTGAAGAAGATCGTAAATCGAGAGTCAACATAAGTTACCAGGACCTCGTATGACCCGATGAGATCTAACACGTCGGGCGAAGTCAAGAGCTTAGCGTCTAGGAGAACCCTACCATAATCTCTCAGTTTATTACTTTCATGATAAGCTTTAAGCTCCTCACCATGAATCTCTTCAACCTTGTTAGCCCCATCTCTTATTTGACCTTGGCTATTACTTACTTCCCACTCTCGAGGACTTATTAGACTAAAGAAGTAGACTTTCCAAATTTTATTAGAGGAAGGAATATTACTGAAGAGTTTCTTACGCGGACGAGCTGTCACGTAATACCAACTCTTATCTACTGGGCTGAGGTTTATTGAAAAAATGATTTGAACAACTTTATGGACAAAGGAAATTGTAGCCCCTCACAAAGAACAACAAAACCAAGCACATGACGGCAATTGTTAGGCAACAATTGAGAAGGAGCAAGGCCATAAAAATTTAAAAGCTCAACCACGAACGGATGAAGGGGAAATCTAAGGCAAAAAAGGACGGCCTCCCTATAGACCCACAATCTGTCACTACCTTGGTCCTCGGTCACTCTGTCCGAGTGCCGAGGAGGATTAATCGAAAATTCATGAGAGATATATCGATCTTTTTTTAGCTCGACAAATGCTACCCTAGTGAACAAATTAGGACAGACCTCGGGCAAAGCTCTTCCCCTTCAGTGCCCTCATAACATCAAGAAAAGCCTTTCTAATAGAGGGACCCCTAGTCAAAACCTGACCTCGGCCCTTTATTTGAACACCCGAGGCATGAAGACTCTCCTCTAACTCTTGTTTCTCCTTGGGTGACATAGGTTCGAACCACCGTAGTCCCTTAGAGACACGCTCCACAGGTGGAGAAAGAGGGGACGTCGAAGCCATAGAAGCTAAATCCTCAGCAACCTCTGCAGCCTCAGCCACATCGGCCTTGCTGGCTGAGTTAAATCTAGCCCCAAGTTCTCGCATGAATTTCGAACCATCCTTACTTGGGGGACTAACTATCTCAACTAAAGAAGACATAAGAAGGAAAGACTTACCTAACAAGCTCAGGTTAGTAGGGATAAACTGGAGAAAGGGGAGAAGCAAAGCAAGAACCAAGGAAAAGAGCCACTGGAGACGCACAAATGAATGGAGAAGAGATCGAAACTTCTCCTTTTATAGAAGAGTTGGGGAAAGCCAAGAGTCACCTAGGGAACATCAGGATACCTACCACCGGCCTACGGGCAAAGCACTGCCCTTCGATCTATTGCAAATCACACTTACCCATACAATCCAACGGGGGAGATGAGACTACTAAAAATGAGGATATCAGACTTAAATGATGAAGATCTTCCCAATTGACCTTCCCAAAATCGAAACACACTACATTAAATAGCTGGAACGGGTCCCGAGATGACTCAAACTAAGTACGTCTATCCAGTTATTTAAAACAAACCGACCTGAACTCGCCGACCTGAATGCTCTCCACTCTAATTGTAAAGTCCCAAGCCGACCTCAGTACTCGTGACGAGCTATACTCTCCACTTGCACACTGAGCTTCAAGACTAACTCCGGGAGGGACAGAATGATAAAGGGTAATTTGTTGACAAGGGTAATTCAGTCTTTCACCTCGATTAAACATGAGAAGACCTGTTAGAAGCACGGCTCCATGTTAACTTCGGTAAGAGGTTTTAGGGTCAGCACCTGATACGCTGACCTAAATACATTATAGCATGTTTAGGCTTGCACCTGATACGCTAACCAAGCTCACCCTCATCATTATCTCAGTACTCAACATGCAAAAGAGCGCTTTAGGCGAGAAACTTAACCTTAGCTAATACAGGTTGGCAAGCTCGAATCAATCCTATTGGACCATGGTCAGACAAGTTTGAATCACCTTCTCCACGTCATCCTAGTGCCCTCTTCGATCTATAAATACCATTTGAATCCTCAGATACGGACCCAAGAAACAAATCCTTAGAGAAACCCTGCCACTATTCACCCTGAAATCCATCCTCGACATCAACAATCCTTTTTAAAATTTTCCCTTTTTTTTTTCCTCTCAAGGATGTGGTTGTTTGTGGCAAAGAGAAAAGATGGAAGCATAAATGATTAAATGGTTGAAGGAATTAAAAACTTTTTAAGATTGTGCAATTAAAGACTTTTTAACAGTTTTGGACTCCGCGCTATAGGAACGACGTTAGATTAATTATTTTATATTAAGTTAAAATTTAATTATTTTATATTAATTAAAATTCTTTTATATTAATTAAAACAGTAATATTTTATTTTTTTATATTTCATAAAAAACATAAAATTTTTTCTTAGATTTTTTAAAAACTTTTCTAATTTCTTATTATTCACCAACTTTCTTGGCTATTTTGAGATTTTTCTTAAATTTTAACTCAAAATCTTTAATTTCAATTGGTTTGATTCAGCTCTACACTTTTAGTTTAGGGAAAATTAAAAAAAAAATCAAAATCAAAATCAAACTCAAACTCGAAACTTGTTCTTAGTTTAAGAAAAATAAAAAATGAGATGAATTGGTTTTTTAGGAGAAACTTGAAACCAAAAATTTTCAACAAGCTTCAGTAGCTGAATTGGTTCTTAGATGAGGTCGAATTGAGACCCAAAATCTATAGGTGAGGTTGAATTGGTTTTTGGATAGCTTGTTTTAGGTTGAAATATTAGTTCATCTAGCATTTCTAGCTCAAGGTTAGATTATATTTAGTTGATTTTTTAATTTAGTTGACTTTATTTTCATGTTTCCTATCATTGTGGTATTCGGTTTCTTAATTTTGCAGTTTATCAAGAAATAAGTGTTTTGGTGTTAGATCATTTAAGCTAATCAAAAGTAGTTATCTTGTGGAATTTGATTATGAAGAGAAAATTGTTTTATGTCATTGCAATATGAAGGTACCTAGATGGATTTCATGGACTACCTCAAATCTTGGTAGAAGATTTTATGGATGCTCACAATACTCGGTAAATTATTTCTTTGCAATTTTCATATTGTTAGTAAAACTGACATGAATATTTTGTGAAAAATGTTAGTAAGGACTAACTAAAATAGTAACAACCCAAACCTAATTGTGATTAATTATATACTAGAGAAACAAAGTAACAACAATTGTATAAGAAATAACAATTTTTTTTATTTTGAATGTAGGATACTGATTGTGGTTTTCATTTATGGTATGATCCAAAATTCTAGGATAGGAAAATCATTAATGAGTTGAGAAGGAGAGGAAAGATGTTGTATGATCAAGTGAAAGAATTGAAGAATTAATTGTCAAAACTGAAGTATAATGCTGTACATTATATTGAAGCTAAAGCCTAAAGTTATTGAACAAAGTTTTCAGCTGAAGAGAGAGCTTAGTATTTTAAGATTGAACTGCAAAAAAAAAATGGTTGCAAGAGATAAAAAAGTTATTGTTATGATGTTGTCAGTATGTGTTGTTTTTGCAATATTTGTGTTTATTTTGAATGGAAAAAAAGAGAGAAAATTGGTATTCTTGGTTTAGGGTTATAAATAATGATTAGATTTGTGAATGTACAATGAATGAGTAATTAGAAACAAGTTATGTGTACATTATATTCCGACTTTTGTGAATGTACGATAGATGAATAATTAAATGAATGGAACTCTAACCAAAATTTGGCCTAACGGTTGTTATCCCTTCTTAGGAGGGATTAGGTCCAAGATTCGATTTCCCATTCCTCCCTTGTACTTCCTATGAATAAAAAAAAATGAATGGAACTTTATGTATGTTATTTTTCAACTTTTGTTTACAACAAATTCATCTAAGCTTGATGAAGATTAAATAATTTCGTTTCATTAACTATAAGGTTTGTCAACATGAAGTTGAAAAGCAACCTAACATTATACATAATAAAACTAAAGAAAAAATAGCTGCTTTGTAACATTCTTACATAAGTTACAATTATAGTTTTTTTTTTCCTAAATCTTTCAACAAACTAACATAATCAGAAAGACATATACAAGAAACAACTAAATAGAAACATCAAATCCTTCACATCTTTTTATTTTTCTTTTCTTGCATTTTGACTCTCTTGAGTAGCAATCATCCCTTCAACAATCTACCCTTTGCCCTTAGTTTTAGATGTTTGACCACCGATAAAGATTAGTCTTTGACTTAACAACCTAGGCTATGAAAAGAAAAAAAATATAAATATGCTATCATTTTAATCGCAAAATAACATAAAAATGCATAACATACTCACATTTAAAATTTATGTCCTTATGTGGATGTTTGTATATATTGCATACCTTTCAATTCTTTTCTTTTTTTTTTTCTTGCTTTGGGTAAATGCTACTGTAGGTAGTTTTTCCAATCCAATACTATAGGCTAAAATAGCCTTTTTCCCACTAGTTCTTTTATAAGAATTGTTCTTAAACAATGGACTTCCGCTTCCTCTACCAATCATGCCATAAAGTTTTCCTTCCCTATATGCAAGATATCTACCAATTGATCTGCTTGGCTGTGTAACAATATTTTCACTGACATCACTGATTGGGATTGATCTCTTTTGCATTCCACCAACATGTGCATGTGCAAATGTATTCCCAGAGATAGATGTAAATGCAAATGCAAAAGTAAAAGCTAATTAGATGCTAAGGCAGATGTTGAAGCAATGTAGACATAAGCAAAGGCAGAGGGCAGAGGTTAAGGCTAGGGCTAAGTCCACAACATTAATTAACTCCACATTGACTGTAGTATAATCACCTTGGTCAAAGTTATCTCCAAACATCTACCTTTGTGATGCTTTTTGCCATATAAAGAGATAATGGGCTAGGGTTATGGTATTTAAAAGTAAAAAAATATATATTCTAATTAAAGATGGACAAGATGGACAAGATAGAATAGTGTGCAATTACCTCAGTTCCCTCATAAGACAACTTCTTTTGTTGTGCCTTTCTTTATAACAGTGTGCTAGTCATAATCATATCCGTCATTGACAAATTGTCATTATTCTTTTTCTATTTTTTAGGCTCATTAGGGTTTTTCTTTTATTTAATTTGGGCCTGCTTGGCATCTTTCTATACTCTAGTGGATTCACTAGCTTGTGTGTGAAGGATTTGGGCCAATTTTTAAGTTTATGCATGGGTTGTAATGCATTACCATTAGCTACATATAAATCTCATTGTAGTACTAACTACATATATACACTTCTCTAGTTAACTATGATAACTTGTGACAAGTAATGACATTATTATTAACAATTAGAAATGGCTACGTGAGATGAACTTGGTGCTTTTTTTTTTGTGTAATCACATGCATTTTCATCTGTTTTACAGTCCGAATCTAATCTTATTTAGACCGAAAGTAATAAACGGTAAAACTCTCATAATATAAGTGATTCTAAGATTCAACCATATCTAAATGCCTAGGAAAACAATCCATTTTCACTTGTTTTAACCACTTTGTTGGTTATGAATTTGGTGCTTGGCAATTTCGCAATTGACAATTGTGATCCTCACGTCTATGAGAGTGGACTTCTTCAAAGGTTAGGTTTTAATTTTTACTTTTAAAAAAATTCAGATCAATATTTAATTCAATAATAAATAGAAATATTTTTAATTAAAAATCAACCTGATATCATAAGTGAAATTTAATTATTTATAAACATTTTTATACTTAATAATTCTTGTAATACAAAAGGATTAATTTGTGAATTGATCCAAATAATTTTTACATTTTTAAAATATGAAAATTTCAAAATTTAAAATTTTAATATATGTAGTTTTTTTTAAAACTTTCGTTATAGATATAAAACAAAATTCTCTTTTCATCACTTTATTTGTTGTCTCGCAAATTTTTCTTTCAAAAGAGAGAAAATTTGCCAAAAAAAAATGAAAATCATCTAGCGAGTAGTATTGGTAGTAATTTTTTTTCTTTTTATTATTAGTATTATTTTGTTTGAGAAGCATGGCAATAATTTTTCCCATAAATTTAATGTTTTTCATTTTATGATTATGTCTATGTACGTAAATCAGGAAATAAAGTGGCCAATAGATTTGCCCACAATGGCTTAAGTTGTACTGAGGCCCCCTATAGGATTGATGATAGCCCCCAATTTTTTTTATCTGTATTATCAGATGACATTATGTTGATGAATAAATAAAACTCTCTATTGAGTTTCAAAAAAAAAAAAACCACCCATCTGCTAAACTCCAAAAATTCAATTTTTATATTCATTTTCTGGAATCATATACTGATTTATCACATCCCTCAAAGACATCAATATATACGATAAAATTTGCAACTTTTAAAAGAAAAAAGAAATTCTGAAAAAGATTAAACTTTTAATAAAATTTGCAACTTTCTTCGACTGAATAACAAAAACTTCAAGGAAATCAATGTCAAGAATCAAAGGTCAACTGTTCTTCACAAATCTAAAACTCAAGTGAAAAAATGAGAAAATGTGTAAAACGGACTACATAGTGGAAAGGAAAAAAAAATCTTTAATTTGAACACTATTTTTTTTATTCATTATGTTTTATCATACCTTTCAATTTAAATTAATAGAGATGTTGGATTTTTTAATAAAAGTGAAAATTAAAAGAAAATTTAAATAAATAATCAAAATAAAAATGTTTATTGAAAATACACGTTAATAAAAATTTTAGAAAATTTATAGTGATATTTGCCAAAATAGTTAAAATTGAGAAATAATATAGTGAGTTCTACAAAAAATTTTTGAAGAGTATTATTTTTTATTTAAAAATTAATAAAAAATATTAAATAAAGTTGATATGGCAAAATCTATCTACATTGGGCCAGGCCCAAAATTGTCAAAAATCCCCATGTGGCAAAGGATCATTGGGCCACGTGACCTACAGCGATAGAGAGGCACAGCCTGCGACAGACTCCCCGCGCCAACCTCCTATCGACCGTCGATTGACACGTGGCATCTTTCCAAGCTTCCGCGAGCGACAGACGCCTACCACCAACAGCATGCTATACTTCTAAGTCTCTCCCGACGACAGACTGCTCCTATTTCCGGGATTTGCGAAATCTGTGTTCTACTTGGAAACAAACTCCTAATAAAAGGACATGATCACCCCCAGGTAGACCTGGCAATTCGTGTCAAAAATTCGTTTTCGTGTCATGTAAAAACGTGTTCGTGTTGTGTATTCGTGTCAAAAATTCGTGTCGACACGGAAAACTCAAAATGTTATTTTTAGCTTTTACCACATTCATATATTAATTTTACTTAATTTTAACCCCGTGTCATCTCGTGTCACCTCGTGTCATTTATTTGTGTCGTGTTCGTGTCGTGTATTCGTGTCGTGTCTAAGATTGCCAGGTCTACCCCCAGGTAATTAAACTAGAATGTTCGCCTATAAATAGGCCCCAGATATATTTCTATTCTCTAATTTTTGACTACTGGCTTTTACGCTTCCCAATACTAAAGAACTTGTGACTGACTTAAGCATCGGAGTGTCTACGCAGGGAACCACCCCTGCGGCCCTCTGACTTTTCTTGTTTTACAGAAGCTTATTGGAGACACGTGGAGACAGAGTACGAACAACACGTCAGCATACCTTTATTGTTGTTTTGTGCAACAACGATTGGTGCCGTCTGTGGGAAATCGTATAAAAAGCTAATCAAAACTTTTAAGATGGTGAGAACGAGATCAACTAACGTGAGAACCGGAAGTGATGAGAACTCCGTGAGTTCCCCCGAACAACCAATTCGCCAGAGAAACCAGGTGAACAGAGAAGATGAGAGAGTAACTGTGTCTACGGCAGAATTTGATGCTCTGAGGCAGCAGAATGAAGAAACGACTCAGACGCTGAGAGCCATGGTAGACCTGTTTAAGGGAATCCTCCCGACATTGAGTCTGCCGCTGCCGTGCAGAATTTGGTGGGAGAAACAAGTCAAGAGGTCCCGCCGCATGCGCATGGGCGACAGGAGAATGCGACAGCGGTAGATCCTTCTTGGCGACAAGAGGATCCCCTCGTAGAGGAAGATGATATTGTTGGCTCTATAGGCTATACCGAGAGGGGGGTGAATCGGTTTTTAACTACCCTTAGGCTCGTTTTTCGATTCTTCTAAATTCTCTAGCCTATATAGATATTTTCTAAGTTCTCTAGGCTATTCAATCATGCAATCCAAATTCTAAACAATATGCACAAATATAGTTGCAAGTAAATAAAGAGAGTAGGGAAAGAGAAATGTACTCAAGCGATTTATAGAGGTTCGGCAACTTGCCTACGTCCTCTACTTTGAGACGCTCCCAAGGATTTTTCCCAAATTCACTATCCTTGAATTTGTGTTGCACTCCCTCTTTTTGCAAGCTCAAGAGAAACCTCCCTCTTTTTCTAGGCTCAAGAGAAACCTCCATCGTTTTCTTAGGCTAAAGAGAAACCTCCATCTTTTTCTTAGGCTAAAGAGAAACCTTCCCTTTTACAAGGAATGAATTGGTTTACAAATTGTGTAATCAAAGAAGACCTTTAAGTAGGTAAATGATTACAGAAATTAGGCACAAAGAAAAGCCTATACAATATTTGTGCTAAGCAATACAAGAGATATGTGAATGATGAAAGATGAAGACTTTGTAGCTCTTGATTTGTTGTTGAGGCTTGAGGAAGATGAATAAGATGATGAAAGATGTTGCTTAGTTGTTCCTCTTCCTTCTTTTAGATTCTAAGCCTCTATTTATAGTCCCTTGGATGGTTTGTGGACGTTGGTTGGAGCCAAAACAGAAACTAGTCGTTGTATCTCACAGAAACTAGCCGTTGGAGGCTTTCTGACATAAAGGGATCGATCCCTTCCCTTAGGGGATTGATCCCATGCTTCATTTTATGCCTTGGAGGCATTCTGCCATGAAGGGATCGATCCCTTCCCTTAGGGGATCGATCCCATGCTTCCAGAATGTGATTTCCTGCACTTTTTGAGTTAGAAATGATGTGGCCTTTGATCCTAATCCAACTCAAAACATTTTGACATTTTTGTGGGAGTTTTTCTTGACTTTCTCTAATGAAAACATGGTCCAAAAATTCATCAAGTAAAATTTTAAAATATTCAAAACATTTTATAAAGTATTAAGACTAATAAGAATATGTAATTAAATCATGGATTCATAAAATCATGTGTGATAAGGTAAATTTACAATATGAATTAAAACATTAAAGCTTACTTAAGTTTTTGTCATTTCAAAATATATATGTCAATTTAAAGCTAATAGATATTCAGCAGGAAGCGGCAGGACAGGGGAGCCGGAGGCCCGCCGCAGGTACCCAGCGGGAGGCCGATGAGGTGACAAATCTGGAACCTGCGGCAGGGGTCGTGCGACAGATGCCTGATGTCAGGCGATAGGTACCTGGTGTCGGGCGGCAGATGTCAGGACGACAGGGTGTCGATCGAGCGACAGGGTCTTCCGCCCATCACCGTGATTTGTCAAATTTTGCTAGTACCAACTTAGAACAATGTATCGGAGGTGCTGCAAAAGAACGGTGGCGATGACCAAATCACTTGGGGTGCCAGGTCAAAGTTTGACCCCACTTGGTGTACACAAATGGCACCAACAAGTACACCTCAAGAAAGGGGTAAGGAAATAGTGGCCGAAGACCTACCTGATTCGTCTCATGCTAGGAATCCACTTAATCCCTCAGTGGACATGAAGAAGATGATAGAACAGGTACTTGAGGAGAAAAAATTAGTGTCCGCAGAGGAGAGCCAGAGGAGAAGGGTACCATTTTGCATAGCCATACTGCAGAAACCCCTACCTCCAAAATTCAAAATGCCACAAATGACCGCATACACGGGAAAGACAGACCCCTATGATCATATGCAGAACTATGAAGCTCTAATGTTACTACACGGATGGGAAGATGAGATAATGTGCAGGGCCTTTTCTCTAACTCTGTCCGGATATGCGATGAAGTGGTTTAATAACCTAACTGAGGGGTCTATTGTCTCGTTTGACCAACTGCGAAGCGAGTTTCTTAAGGCATTTACGGTGAATAGTCAGAGAAGGAAAGAACCAACTTATTTACTCACTCTTAAACAAGGAGTTAAGGAGTCGTTGAAGAGTTATGTCGATCGTTTCAGAGACGCTACTCTAGAAGTGCGGGACCTACAAGTCGGTATCGCCGTGGCAGTCATGTTACAAGGAACAAGGTCTGAAAAACTGCAGGAATCCCTGTTATGAAAACGATTTTATGAAAACGATCTAATAGAAGGCATGACATTCGATCAATTTCAAAATAAAAACCAATATTAAACAGATTACCATATTGGTAATAGAAAAGACTCCTGTAAATTGGAGAGTTTGCAGTGTTGTGAAAGACATTCAGCAATTATTGTTGCAAAGTGCAGAATTCAAGCAAGTCAGAATTGGTAAATCTGCTAATATGGCAGCTGATTGGGTGGCATCATAATATCATATGCAAAGAGGGCGGTGTTGGTCTGATAGAGTCAGACCTTTTCTATCTTCTTTGGTTGGAATCTTGGATAAGGACGGTTTACCAGCTCCACCTTGAATATATATTCAGTTTTCTTAATCTGATGTAGGAGTTTATTGTTGTAAGCTCATGTATATTGGGTTGTATTGTTTTGATCTCATATTCTGCTTGTACTACTTTCTGATCAATAATATGAATTCTTTTGGCCAAAAAAAAAACAGATTACCAGATTAATATCACATATTTTCTTTATAATTGAACGTACAACAAAACTCTAACAATTGCAAAACAATACCTGTGAACTTAAAGCAAATATCGTTTTCATATGTAACCAAAAAAAAAATCGTTTTCATAAGATTATACTTCTGCTAATAAATCGAGATTCGACAATTGATTCATTAATAAAATCGTACTAAATCAATTGTCAGTTCCTCTCTACAGTCAATTGTCTAAACTACTGACAAAATCCTAGCGGCATTCAAGGGTAAGGATGTCTAACCCCTCTAACAAAATCCTAGCGGCAATTAAGGGGAAAGGATTTATGACATCAATTGGATTTTAGCCCAACCTCCTAATACTTTTTTTTTGGTACGGAACCTCCTAATACTTTTGCCAAGTCCCCTCTAGTATTATTACATTTGTGTATACTAAGTACTTTTATAATAAAGTCAATGTAAACAAATATGATAATAAACTTAAACTTAATATTAATAGACATAAAATATATTAAAAGTATTATAAACACAGTAAAATTAGTGTCAATAAACCTAAATATTTCTTTTCAATTCTGTTAAATTTTCATTCTCTCATAAATACAGCATAGCTCTAGAAAAATCAGCGGCCATGGGAGAGCCTTTTTGGAATGCCTGCAAACAATGCAAGAACTTTTTTCAATTTTCACAAATTTGATTTATAGATATTGTTGTCAATCATTAAAGATAGAGAAATGGCAAAACATGAAGCAAAACTTTTTCAGGTCATTTAAACTGTAATTAGAACGTACAAAACCAAACCTCCAAATTTATAGGTTGGTGAAATAGATGTGTAACCCATGCAATATTTCAAGAAATGTTTCATCCATCCAGTTGTTTCTGAATTCTTGTACATAACTGGATTCGTTATTGTCCAAGATACGTATTTGTTCTTGGTTGAAAGCAAGCACATTCCTCAAGTAAGCACATTATTAATTTAAAATTGATTTATGTAAATGAGTTCTTTGAAGTGGAGAGAAAACATTGCAAACAGCAGAATGAGATGTACCAAGAGGCGACGGAGAGGAAGATTGGAGCAGATCCTGAAAAACAATTGTGGTGGCAAGTGGTAGTAAAAGGCTGAGCAAGATTGAGAACTAGGTTGAGTAAAGAAAGCAAAAGACTGAATGAGTCTAAGTTGAGAGAACAATGTAAAGAGGATTTGAGAAAGTTTCCAAGTTAGTTGATTTACCAAAAGTCCCTTTCAAGGATAACAAAAACCTCTATGTACAGATGCAGAGAATGGGAGCTACGTATCTTTGGTATTAATAACATGAATAAGTAGTTACAAAGCATTAGTGCTTTGTCTAATGCGAGTAATGTTTTGGGAGAAGGTATACTAAAAGAAATAGGGAAGAGTACTCATACTTCAGAGAAATGTTAAAAGAAGAATTTGTAACTATCTCCATATCTGATCCACTAAGCCAAACTCTTCAAGACATCTCAATAATAACGTTAAGTCAAAAACCCTGTCCTATTCTGGAGGTATCTTCACTTTTTCTTGAAAGTGCTATTCTATAAATGAGCTATTCTGGAAACAAGTTGTTTTGTAAAGAGCTATTATGTGAGTGAGTTCTTCTAATAAAATATTGTTCTTGTGAAGGAGTTCTTCTGAGAAAAGTTGTTTTTGTAAAAGAGTTATTCTAAGAAGAAGTTGTCTTTTACTATAGTATGAAACAAATATTAATTTCCAAAATCAAGTATCTACAATTTATTATATTAAAATGTCCATTATTGAAAAAGGTATCCTACCATTTTGACTTAAACAAAACCAAATAATAATTTGACTAAATATACTCTATGTTCACAAGTACTAAAACACAAATACTTCGTGTAACCAAAAAAAAAAAACACAAATACTTCCGTCATAAAAAAATCTTACAAGCATCCCCAAATTCTAATGCTTCATCACTCTGGAAAGGAATTATAAAAAATATACCCCTCATTAAAGACAACATCAGATGGAGTACAGCCTCCGGAACCTAGGTTAACTTGTGGGAAGATGAATGGTGTTCCTTAGGTAAGTTATCCAATCATATAGTTCATCCACTACCTAATAACTTAAGAAATGCTACTGTTAACCACATTATAAATATTCAAACAGCATCTTGGAACCTCATACCACTAAGTCCTTACCTTCCACAAATTGTACTGAATCACATTCAAAGCATTCCCATGCCTCTATGTCCTTCTACTGATCAGCCTTACTGGTCTCTTTTCCAAACAGGTCAATTCACAACAAACTCACTCTATAATAAACTCATCAAACTCCAGACACTAACTGATAACCCAACCCTCCCTTGGAAATATATTTGGAAACTCAAAACTTTGCCCAGAATCAAATTATTTCTCTAGATCACAGCTCATAAAAAGTTGCCAACATCTGATTTCCTTTTCAATCGATTTGCAATTCCATCTCCATTATGTAATCTTTGTCAACAACAACCAGAAACAATACATCACCTTTTCAATACATGTTTATCTCTGAACCAAATCTGGTCTACTATTAGTTGGACATGGAAACAAGATTCACCTAACATGCCAACTTAAGCTCCTTCATGAGTCTAGAAGACATTTTAACTCTGCCCATGTTCAAATTCTTTACGTTGACCTCGTGCCAACTCTACTATGGCATCTGGAAGTCGAGAAATGAGTGTATATTCCAAAATAAATCTATTTCCATTCCATTACTGATCCACAACTCTATTCACCAAACTTTAGCCTTTACATCAGTGCTAGATACATCCTCAATGAATATAAGATAAGGCTAAAATCAGTGATTGGATTTGGTAAGGATGAGATAAGGTCAAGATAACTTGGAGAAAATCAAATTGAACTGAAAATTGAAAAAAAGATCTGTACCAAAAAAGAGAAATTGAAAAAAAGATAAATGTTTATATAAACAAATGAAAAGAGAATCAAAAAGGGGAGGATTCGGTTTTTCTAGAAGACTGGGAGAGAATTGATTTTAAGGAGGTTTGAGTGCAACAAAATCAATTCAAAGGGAAGAATCGATGAAGAAAAGGGGAAATCAAGAAAGCCAAGGTAGAAACTACAAAAAAAAAAATCACCATCAAATACAACACAGCCAAGAGCTCATTAAGATTCAACCAATAAGATGTAATAATTATTTAACCAACTCATGGTGTTAAAAAGTCAAAAGATTCTATTATCAATATATAGGATAATAATTGTTTGTTTATTATCTTCTGCTCTACTAATTTATATACCAATATTTAAAATATGCAAAGAAATAATAATTTGCTCCTTGTGTGACTACGCCCTTTCTCCATTTTAGCAAACTGAACATTTTTCTACCAAAAAAATAAAAAGTGAACATTTTTTCATTATGGGGTTTCTATTTTAATTTAAAACCATATAATTTAAATTGCCACGAATCAACATAAATTGCTCATTGTCAAAGGCAATATTTTTAATATGTGTTGTTGCACGAAACAACAATGATTGATTGCTGACGTCGGATTCTCGATCTTTGCGTTAGCCTGTCTCCAAGAACTCTGCAAAATAGAAAACCATCAGGGGGCGCAGGGGCTTTCCCCTGCGTGCGTACTCCGATGCTTAAATCAGACAGAGTTTTGGCAGTATTTTTGTAGGCAAATAGAGCTTAGAGTTTAAGAATGATATCTGTGACCTATTTATAGGAGTTATTTTGCGCATAATTACCTTTAAGGCTTACAGCTTAAATGATAACCCAATGGATCATTTGTAGGCCTTCTGAGGCTTCTTTTCTCTTAGACTGAAACTGTCATTAAGCCCAATGTTCTTTAGTATCGATACTCCTTTTGATGCAGAAGTTAATCTAGAGTGCTCCCCAGTTTTTTGTGAAAGAGCCTAGTCTTTTACAAACTGATCAACACATTTTTAAACTCATCTACAGAGGCAACTACACATTTACCTGGTATTAATCTTACGTAATAATCAGACTTTCCTCGTGCACTTTTTGCTTCAAGTTCTTTTACATATGTGGCTTATGCTGCTTAATTACTACTTCAAGCCCAAGCACTTCATGCATGACTTCTATCACGCACTTTTTGCTTTAAGTGCATGCGTAGCCTACATCGCACATTTTTCGCTTCAGGCTTTTTTCTTTGAGTACGTGCTTACCTCGCGCATTTTTTGCTTCAAGCCCTTACACTTTATGCATGACTTACATCGCTCACTTTTCGCTTCAAGTACAAAATTAGCTTACATCGCGCATTTTTCACTTCAGGCTTTTTTCTTTGAGTATGTGGCTTACCTCGCGCATTTTTTGCTTCAAGCCCTTACACTTTATGCATGACTTACATCGCGTACTTTTCGCTTCAAGTACATGCATAGCCTACAGCGCGCATTTTTCGCTTCAGGCTTTTGGTTTGCCCGTCTCGCGCATTTTTTCGCTTAGGGACTTTCGAATTTGCCCGTCTCGCACCCTTTTGTGCTTAGGGACTTTGGATTTGCCCGTCTCGCACCGTTTTGTGCTTAGGGACTTTATAGAATTGATAAGAATGTAACATCATAAGAATATAACATCGTTTATGCCAATAAAATATGATAAAATTGTAGCATACCTTGTAACATACCTAGCAGCCTATATATTGTGTGCTCCCCAGTTCTTCTTATGAAGCACTTTTCATCTGAAGAAGAACTCTTACTTGGGTATCGTATCACAATTTGCCCATCTCGCTCATTTTTCACTTAGGGACTTTATAGAATTGCCCGTCTCGCGCATTTTTCGCTTAAGGACTTTAGATTTGCCCGTCTCGCACCCTTTTGTGCTTAGGGACTTTTGATTTTCCCGTCTCGCGCATTTTTCGCTTAGGGACTTTAGATTTGCCTGTCTCGCGCATTTTTCGCTTAAGGACTTTTGATTTGCACGTCTCGCGTATTTTTCGCTTAGGGACTTTTTGTTTTGCCCGTCTCGCGCATTTTTCGCTTAGGGACTTTCGAATTTGCCCGTCTCGCATCCTTTTGTGCTTAGGACTTTTGATTTGTCCGTCTCGCACATTTTTCGCTTAGGGACTTTTGATTTTGGCCAGCTTCTGTTTTGTTCTTCTTCTATTCCTGCAACATGTCTATGAAACATGGAGGATTATCATAGTACAGATAAAAATAATTGGCCTTCCATTTCATAGTTTAATATTTTCAATTAAATGGAACAAGTAACAACATAATTGCAGCAAATGTTAAAATAATAATAACAAGTGTTTACCGCCAGTACAGTTCCGAGTCTTTGTCTTTGTAAAGTTTGTAAAGTGCAAATACTTGGATGTTCACAAGTTGTTTCTGATCCGACTATGTCGAACTAAGCTTTCCCTAGCTTGCTGCCTTACGGGATAGTGGCTAGTGCCTCCTTTGGACACTTGCCTAATACGATCACAACTATTAGAATAGACAAGAAAATCGAAAGCATAATATATGAGGGTACCTCAAATCTACTACCACTCATGTGTCCTTGCTTGGTCGATGAAGACTATAATAATGTGCATGGGACTTCGCTGACCTTGCATCGAAGCAATTGGCTGCGCTCATATGTCTCCCACGTGCTTTTTCCTTTCCTGGGCGAGCTCATCTAGCATTGTGTGCGCACCTCTGCCAGACCCTTCAGCTTATTCCTTGCTTGCCCATCTAGATCGTTCCTCGTGCCTTGGCACGTGTTTTACCAAGTGGGCCTTGCTGCGGAGGCTGGGCTGTGGCGTTGGTCATACAATCGCCACATGCCACTCAATCATTGAAAGCGCCTACTGCAGTGGTCTTGTGCTCGCCACATGACACTGCACTTGTCAGCATTGCTTCACGCCTTGTGTGCGGGAGGCTGGGCTCACGGGGAGCCATTCGCTCGCCTAGAATGTCTGTCATGTGACTTTTTCTCACCCGTATGGCTGTTGCATAGGACGTACCGCTTTATCGCAATATAATCTGTCAAATGTGCTCATCATTACCTTTAACCTATTGAGTCAGCATGCAGCTTAGGATCAGTGCTCGTGTATTTGCACTATCGCCTTGCGTACGATGGATTGACCTGTTGTGGCAGGAGCCCTTTTGTTGCGGTGGTGCCTACCGTACGTTAGCTGTTTTTTCGATCTTTTACTCTACAGGCCGTGCTTGCCATCATCTCTTTACTGCCCAAGACTATCGTGTATGTGCAGTGCTCGCCATCGTGGCTTACTCTTTTGCCAAAACTCGTGCCGCATTTAACTGTGCTTGCCTGTTCTAGCTGTCGATAGGCGAGCCACAATCTCTCATCAAAGGCCTGCGATGCAACATGTTTGCCACATTCACACCTGCGTGTGCTCTTTGTGCGGCACCCAACCTCCCTTGCATGCATGAGTTGCTATATCTCGCCAAAGGGTCCTGCCGCATGGTCATGTTTGCCCACATTCTACCCCTGGCGCGAGTCATCGTAACAGTCCTTTGTTCGCCATCGCCAAACAAGCATTTCTAGTTAGGCTTTGTTTGCACACATGCGTTGTTCTACCCGGGCACTTGCCACGCGTGCCACTTTCGACAAAAAGGGATGTCAAGCGCAGGAGCCCTTCTCTCGTTGTCAGTGTGCGGGAGACCCTTTCTTGCCGTTTGCTTGCGAGAGCCCCTCTATCGCCGTTTTGCATGCGGGAGACTCTTCTCACCCAGGGGAGATGTCGCGTACGAGAATCATTGCTCGCTACTTTGGCTGTCGAATGGGCGAGGCACCCTCTCGCCCAACGAGCCTGCCGCGGGTAGATATGATCGCCGCTTCTGCTGACGCATGGCGTGGCATCCTCTCGCCAAGAAGTCTGACACATGGTTTCGTTCGCCTGTTTTGGCCGTCACGTGGTTGAGCACTGCGTCGCCAGAGTGGCCTTCCGCGCGAGACCTATGCTCATCCGAATTGGGCAAACCTTGTGTGCCTGTTCGCTATCTTGGATAGCCTGTGTTCAAGTCACGTGCTGCGTAAAATAATTTTTGCATTATTTGTGTGTGTATCCTTGCGGCAGAGTGGCATGCATGTGGACTTTATGCAAGCTTGCGACAGAGTGGCCTGCTGCGTGGGCCTTGTGAGAGATAGCGGCAGAGTGGACTGCATGTGGGCTGACGCTCGCATATGCTTGCGGCTGAGTGGTTTGCGCGTGGGTTGTGGTTGCGCGAATTGCTTTGTCGCATGAGCCTTGCGCGCAACAGATTGTTCTTTCGCGTGAATAGTCTACCGTATGCACCTTACCCACGATGGATTGTTCTGTCACGTGAAATAGTCTGCCGCATGGCTTTCGTGCGCAAAAGACTATTCAAAAAGAGTCCAAAACGTTTTTGATAAGCGTCTCATTTATGAGCCACCTCTCGCCCAAAAGGAGGCTTCCGCGTGGATCTTAGCTCGTCCGAATTGCTCGACTTTTTCTCTGGAGATTAACATATGGTTCCCTCTGCACATGTTGGAATGATGGCAGAGCTTTTTGTTTCCTTCATCTTTTACAAAATGGCGTGCTTTTTGTTTTCTGTCTGATTTCCCATCACATTTATGGGAAGTCTGTTGGCTGGCTGCAGCTTAACCAAAAATGGTGTTGCCGGCGCCTTCAGTCCCTCCTCTGTCTCGAGCCTCACCAAAAATTCATCTTCTCGAGCAATCAATCCCATCCCTGACACTGCCTTGGAGGACTGGGAAACAACAGGAAGAACCTGGATTGGTTCTAACCCACCGGATTGAAGGATGATCTTAAATTCGTTTAAAAGGACTAGATTTCTTCAGACAAGCTTCTTCCTTTTTTTGGGGGAGACTTTTGAAAACTCAGAAATACTAAACCTATCAACAGAATCCCTAAGCTACCACCACCGAAGCCACTACTCGTCCTACCACCGAAACCACCACGCACCACCATCTTCACCACCAAGACCAACAACCTAAACACAACCAAAAACCAAACCCCTTAACCCAGATCTGAAAACCCGAGAAACCCTAGAACTCGAGAACCCCGGACCCCAGATCTGAGATCTAGATCCCTTTTGTACTTGCAAAAAAGGAAAACGAACCAAACAACAGCAACCCAACCAGATTCAACACCAGATCCAAAAACCAAAAAAACAAAAAAATAAAAAAAAAGGCTTCTGTTTATCAGATCTATGTGGCTCGAGGGATTTTTAGGGTAAACGGAGGTTAGATCGGAGTAGAGGAGGAGGAGTAGAGTACTTTTGGGGCTTCGGGGAGACCTCCGACGACCGGCATACGGTGGCGCACGGCGACCGACGCGGCTGAAGTCACCCGGCAAGGCTGAGGGGCTGAGAGGATTTTTTTGGGGTTTGAGAATTTTTTTTGGTAAAACCGATGAAAATGAGTAAAGAAAAAAAAAGTAATCTTTTATAGGGGTGCAAAATGCACCGTTTTGGGAGATGACCCGCGCGTTGACCCGACTCGGATCCGAGATCCGTGCGACCCGGCTCCGCTTCGACCCCTCGCGACCCGCTTGCCACGCCCGACCCGATTCCTGACCCGCTCGCGACCCGCTCCGTTGACAGGCTTGGGCCCTACTGTTTGGGCTTGATCTTGGGCCGGTTTGGAAGTTCTCTTTAGGCCCAGACCCAATCTACTTGGGTATATATTTTTTTTTATTTATTTATCTATTTAATATTTGTTCATTTATTTATTCTGTTAAATATATTATTTTATGTATTTTTAATATATTTGCATAACACAAAAATAAATATTTGTTTGTATATAAAATTCTTTAGGAGCTAATAATTTTAAGTTTAATTATAGAGTTATTAATAAATACATAGTTTTGAGATATAAATAAATAAATGAATAAAATATGTAAATAACTATAGAAAATATATATAGTTTAAAATGTATATATAAATATGTATATAAAGTACATAAAATAAATATAAAATATATATTACATATGTAAATAAAAGTACATAAAATAAATATAAAAAATATATTACATATGTAAATAAAAGTACATAAAATAGGTATATAAAATACATATAACCATATAGTTGTTTATATATACAATAAATATTTTCTTAAGCAATTTACTATGAAAATCTTTTTAGGAAGTTAGGAAATCTATATAATTTTAAAATGTACATAGGATATATAAAATGTGTAAATAAATATAAAATATAACTATATAATTTTTTTTATATAATTTTCTTTTTATTATTAAACAATTTACCATAAAAGAATATTTTAAGAAGCTAAAAAATAAAATAAAAATACAAAAATAAAATAAATAAATAAAGTAAGCATGAATTCCGATGATAAGTTTTCGTAGAAGTCGCAAGTAGCGATTCTTCGAAAAACTTTAGGTGAGAGGAATTTATCGGATGTCGCCAAAAGTATTGAGATACTCGATATAATTTCTCAATATTCAAATTCATGCTTATTTTAAATATGTATATATAATAATATATTTTGCAATGACAAAAAAAATGAATATTTAGAAAAAATACTAATTAAATGAAAATTAATAAAAACAAAAGAGGTAATGGGGATAGTTGTGAAGAATTAATAAAAAAGTGGATTTTAGAGATATACAAATACAAAATAGTTAAGCCAATAAAGAATAACAAAGTTTTGAAAGCTAAAGAGTAGTGATTAAATTAACTAAATAAATGATGATAGAATTTTGATAAAAGTCAATAGTCCAAGGAATAAAGTTAATAAATCTAAACAAAAACAAAGATTAATGAAGGTGAAATATTCTAATTATTCACAAGAAATGGAGTTCGTCCGATGATGGGACGTTATGGACGTCACAAGTAGTGATTCCTTAACTGATCCCTAGGTGAGAAGAGTCTACTAAATATTGTCAAAAGTATTGAGGTATTTAGTATGATTTTTCAATAATTTAAATTTTTGAAAATAAAATTGAATTTTTAAAATTAATAATAAAATTAAAATTAAGTAAAAATGTCCGATGATGGGATGTTACGGAAGTCACAAGTAGTGATTCCTAACTGATCCCTAGGTGAGAAGAGTCGTACTAAATGTTGTCAAAAGTATTGGAATATTTAGTAAAATTTTTCAATAATTTAATTTTTTGTTAAAAAACAAGAATAAATAAGTTTTTAAAAATAGAAAATAGAAAAAGGAAACTAATAATAAAATTAAAATTTAATTGAAATTCATCCGATGATGGGATGCTACGGAAGTCACAAGTAGTGATTCCTAGCTGATCCCTAGGTGAGAAGAGTTTACTAAATGTTGCTAAAAGTATTGGAATATTTAGTGTGATTTTTCAATACATGAATTTTTAAAACAAAAACAAATAATATTTCAAAATAATAATAATAATAATAAATAAATATATTAAATAAGAAAATAAAAATGCATGTGCATCATTCATTATCTGTGTGCATCATATGCATTCATGTAAAATTTAAAAATGTGAACCTACTGATGATGAGATTCTATAGAAGTCACAAATACTGATTCTTAAGAAATCTTTAGGTGAGAAAAATTATTTCAAATGTTGCCAAAAGTATTGGAATATTTGATTTAATCTTTCAATAAAAGGGGTTCATGTTTATTTTCAAAATGAAACTTATTTTAAAAATATATAATAATTTTTAATCAATCATGCAAATAATGTGAGCTCTACCAAGGATGAGATTCTATAGAAGTCACAAGTAGTGATTCTTAAAAAATCTCTAGGTGAGGAAAATTATTTCAAATGCTGCCAAAAGTATTGGAGTATTCGATTTAATTATTCAATACAAAAGGGTTCACATTCATTTTCGATAAATAAAATCTAACCTTTTTTTTTCAAAATAAAAAAATGATTTTAATAAATGATAAATATGTTTAAAAAATTGCAATAAAAATAGAAATTATTTTTAAATATTAATTTAAGACCATTTTATTAAAATTAAAGGATAACACATGATTATTATGGTACCTTTTTTTAACGGGCGCCTTGGGGGTGCTAATCCTTCCCCATGCGTAACCGTACTCCCGAACCTGATTTTGTTTTCGCAGACCAAAAAAAATCGTCTTTTTAATAAAACTTAATTAATTTTGAGATTTTGTTAAAAGGATAAATATTTTAGGTGACCAATCACACCTAGACAAAACAGATTGGTGGCGATTCTCTTTTGTTTTTAAATGTTTTTAAAATCATCGAGCACGAAACCGTTACGACAAGTCCTAATGCAAATGCAAAAGCCTTGTATCGTACCAGTCAGTCAAAGACCAAGAGTCCTAATGCAAATGCAAAAGCCTTGTATCGTACCAGTCAATCAGAGCCCCCACCCTTATGATTTTTGGGTGTTAGAAGGGTCGGTTGGATAAAGATTTCTTTCGCCTTAAATCGTTGAATCATTCAACTCTTCTTATGCCACAAAAATGGGCATTAGCAAGCTAGGGAAAAATAAGGATTTTGGGATTTATGGCTTTGGTAGGAATTAGGAATCAATTGGGATGTGATTTCAATTGATATGTAAAAGGATGCTGGAAATTGTGGGCAGCAACAAAGCTAGAACAAAGCCTTTTATGTTTAGTTCCTATAATATGAATAGTACTCCAAGGCACTATAGTAGTGCAGAGACTAGAGAGAGGAAAGGAAGATCAGTTGAACTTGATACTATTTGCTATTGTGAGATATTTCTTTCTTCTTTAGTTTTGCACAAGAAAGATCAGATGCACAGTTGTTCATTGATGGCTTTTTTAGTTACTTCTTGTTATGTCTTTTTTCCCGCTTTGAAAATAGGGTTTTTAACTCATTTTTTGAGCCGTATGCATCACCATGGATCAAATGCTTGGATGCTCGGAAGATCAAATGCTTGAGCTTGAGCACAAATAATCGAATATGACGTTGAGCATTAGAATTGAGTTTGATAAACGATGAGTAGTTCAATCTTTATCTCAAGTTGAGCTCAAACTCAAAAATTAAAATTTGATCTAACTCAAGTTGTGCCTCGAGCAATGAATTTAAAGTTAAGCATGAATTCGAACTTTTTAATATATCGGTTCAATTCAATTTGAGTACACTCTTAATTAAACCAAACCGTTGGCCATTATTTCTATTGCTTTTCCAAAGAAAAGTGGGAGGGCCCTTATTGTTTTTGAAGAATGTTTTTTAGAAGTCTCAACCGATCTATCAAGCTCTTTGTAAAGCCGATGCTTTCGACAAATCTTTTCTCTTTTAAGGTGTTTGGATTAGAGATTCTATTAAAAAAAATTCATTTCAATTAAGATATTTAAAAGTTCAAAATTCAATTTTCTTGTTTAGCAAAAAATTATTAAAAAAATTTCAAAATTTAGAAAGAATTTCAAAGGAAAATTTAAGATGCTCAAATTCTTTTTTGAAAATACATTTAATGAGGTGATTTTTGAAAATTTCTTTATATATATATATATATATATATATTTACACATACCCAACCCACTATTAATATAAAAACCAAAAGAGAAAGACATTAGTTTAATTAAATATAATATATATCTGTGCTTTTTTATGTTATTCGTAATATCTATCTATTCTTACAAATCTAATAATATTCATATTGCATTTTTTTGATATCTTTCTTTTATAATTATTTTTTTATTTCATCAAATTCTAGTATTAAAAAATTCTTTTAAAAAAATATTGCAATTATAGATGTTAGTATTTTAAATTGAAGAATTTTAAAATTCTTTTATTTTAAATTGCTTTAAAATTTCAAAAGTTTTCATCCAAACGCACTTTTAGGATCTCTCAAAGCCTCTCTAAAAAAAGTACCCATTATGAAAACTATAAATAAAAATTTAAGATGAATCAGTTCTACGACTTTATAGCACAAGTTGTGATGAAATAGAACGATAAATATAAGTACAAATTTAAGATGAATAACTTCTATGACTTTAAACAAGTGATGACTCCGTCAGGTATGTTTATATAGGCTAAATTGACATCATAACATGTTTAGATGAACCTAACCTTAATTGTCAGCTCTGAGACATATCATTAAAAATATCGAGGGAATGTAGAGGCATGTTTGCCACTGTGAATTGGAGTTCAAATTTGATTGTTGCCCAGACTTTTCTTTCGATTGCTAAGACTGCAGGAATTGGTACTTTCTTGATTCTTGCTAGCATAGCTATGCTTGCTGTTTTTTTTTTGTTAATATTGATTTAACAATATTTATTTTAAGTTTACTAGTACTTGTGCCGTGAATCATTTGGATTTCAATATTGGTATTCCAACAATTTATAGGGTGTGTATATATTCGACCAGGACCAGAAAACGATTATTCCTTCATGGTCAAACTTAGTATAAAACACATAGGTCCATTCTCTATTGATTTTTTGGATTTGGCAGTCTCATCAAGATTGATGATTGGCACATGCTACCACACATAAGCTAAATAAAGTTTAAATTGATAATGTCATTAGAAGAAAAAACTAATTTTGCTTCAATTCTGAAAAATCATCTTTATATATATATATATATATATATATATATAGATAGATATAAAATTAGGTCCTTGTGCAATTCATTAATTAAGGTACAGTCAAATTTCCTCTAATTTGCATTCGTTAAATAGACCTTTGCGCAATTCACAGCCCAAGGAAATGGAGAAAATGGTTGTGAGGAAAGTTCAAGCAGTATAGATGCTTTGACATTTGCAGCATCTATTGCCTTTGTTTTCATACAAGTCCATTATCGTTTTCACATTATTAGTCTATTTCTTGAAAATCCTGATTAACTCCTAATACTTTTTGCAAGTTTCCTCTAAGATTTTTACATTTGTGTATACTATATCTAATAAGATCAACGTAAATGTACATGATAAAAACGTAAATTTAATGTTAATAAACGTAAAATATATGAAAAGTATTATAAATATGAGAATAAATGTAAAATTAGTGTTAATAATCATAAATTCTTTTTTTTTTTCCAAATCTGTTAAATTTTCATTCTCTCATACATAAAGAATATCTCTGGGAAAATCAGCAGCCATGGGAGGGCCTTTTTGGAATGCCTGCAAGCAATGCAAGAACCTTTTTTCAATTTTCACATTTTCATTTATAGAGATTGTTGTCAATCATTAAAGATAGAGAAATGGCAAAACATGAAGCAAAACCTTTTCAGGTCATTTAAACTGTAATTAGTACTTACAAAACCAAAACCTCCAAATTTATAGGTTGGTGAAATGGATGTCACCCATGCAGTACTTCAAGAAATGTTTCATCCATCCAGTTGTTTCTGAATTCTTGTACATAACTGGATTCGTTACTGTCCAAGATATTATTTGTTCTTGGTTTAGTGCTTTTATAATCTCTAAGGAATCACCTTCCAAAATATAGAGGAGAAACCCAAATCCGAGCCACCTCCATTGCCATCATTGCTGCCTTTGCTTCAAGTAGAGCTGCTTCAGTTGTCCGCTAACCATTGTATCCACCTCTATTTGCCTCCTGTTTAAATTACACCAAAACTGGTAGAGCATCATGCTTAAGCCTCCAACAAAAAGCTTTGACTTTATTTGGCAGTTAGCACATTGGCTCTCCATATCCACTTCCATTCCAGCTCCCCTGCACCTCTCTCCCTGCCTCCTCTTGGTCTTCTTTAAACTTGTCTTGGTAAATTCTCCTATGAGCACTTCGAACAGAATAATTTCCCTTTTTCATCAGTCTAGATTAACTCAAAGGCTGAATCATCTTACTGGGAGGAATACTTTTAATCATTTGTGCATCCTCCTCCATAAACATAGCACCAACGACCTCAAGATTCCATCCTCCAGTTGTAGAATCGACAAGCACTTCCACGTGAGTTTCATGTGATAATTGAGCATTTTCCTCATTGGCCGTCACCTGTTTGTTTGAAGGAAGCCATACATCTTTCCAAATTCTAATACTAGAACCAGTGCCTACCTTCCACCTCATTCCTTCTCGGATGACTGATTTGGCTTGCCATATGCTTTACCAAGTCAGAGATGATTTGTAACCGAACGGGGACTCCATAAAAGATGAGTTTGGGAAGTATTTGAGCTGAGAACTTTGTACACCAAAGATTCTGAGTTCTTCCATAGTCTCCAAGCTTGCTTTCCAAGGAGGGCTATGTTGAAGCATTCTAGATCAAGAGAACCCATTCCACCTTGGTCCTTGCTCAAGCATAATTTACTCCACCTAATCCAATTAACTCCCCTGCCTTCAGCCTTTGAATTCGACCAGTATCTCCTTATAATTCCATTCAGCTCATTGCACTGTGACTTTGGAAACATAAAAACCGACATTGCACAGGCAGGAATAGCCTGCAATACCGATTTTCTAACACCTCTCTGCCACTGTGTGACAAGAGCCTCCTGCCCCAATAGTGAATCTGTATTTGCATTCCATGACCAATCTCTCTAGAAACTTGCCTTTTATTTCTGCCTCCAATTGATGGTAAACTAAGATACTTTTCTGGACTTGAGGTAGATTGGATGCCCATCTTCTGTTTAATGTCTTCACGCCTTGACAAAGTCACATTACCACTAAAGAATAATGATGATTTCTCAAAGTTTATTTTTTGTCCCAGGCACCCTTCATATCTCTGTAACATCCTCCTCACCACTTAGCATTCGCCTGTGTTTGCTTTTACAAAAGGCATACCATCGTCCGCAAAAAATAGGTGAGTAATTCTGGGACCGTTCCTGCTTGCACTAATACAATTTATCAGACCATCTCTCTATGCTCTAGTAAAAAGAGCTGAAAAAGCGTCTATGCATAACAAGAACAAGTAGGGAGAAAGAGAATCTTCTTGTCTAAGATCTCTTTCTGCAACAAACTTGTCAGTACATGAGCCATTAATCATGATTGAGAGTGATACGGATGTGACACATTTCATAATTAATGAAACCCATCTATTATTAAAGCCAAATTTCCTCAACATCGCCTCAAGACCATTCCATCCTATCATAAGTTTTACTCATATTAAGTCAGTGCCATATGTCCTTCTTTACCCTTCTTATTTTTAAGAGAATGCTAAAGTTCATAGCCTATCAATATATTATCTGAAATTAATTTATCCAAAACAAATGCACTCTGTTGTTTGCTAATACACTCTGAGAAAATATGCTTAGGCCTATTTGCTAGGGTTTTAGCAATAATTTTGTACAAGACATTACAAAGGCTAATAACTATTCTGGCTCCCTTTGTCTCACGGATTTGATAATTAGATTTGTTAGAAAATATGTTTATGCTAATTATTATAGTTTACTTTTATTGAAATTAAATTTACATTAACCTTAATTTTTTTTTTTTACCTTCTTATAGAAGTCCCTATACCATTATGTCTCCTTGTGCTTAGTTTATTTTGTATTAATAATTAATTAAAAATAAAATTCTATTAAATAATAAATAATAATGAATAATTAATTAATACATAATAATCAATTATAATAATTAATAATAAACATTTACTCTTGATTAATAATTAAATTTATTAATTAATTATGATTGATATTATTTTTATAAGAAACTGTTATTAATTTAATAAAAACTCAAAAAAAATCTTTTAAACTTATTCTAAACATATTTTTTGAACTAACCAAACTTATTAATATTATTTCTTGCTATATATTTCATTTCAATAGACCAAATTTCATGATAAATATTCTATTCTATTCCTCCTCTTTTCTATCCCACAAAATACTTAAACTATTTTCCTATTATTCCATTCTAAGATCCAAACATGCCATTAGAGTTCAATGAATGATCATGTTTCATGACATGGCAATCATGCATGGCTGATGACAGCCATAATTCATGTTTCATGACAAGGCAGTCATGGCTGACTAGTGACCTATATATGTCAAAAATTTCCATCAAACCTACATTTCCTATTTCATGTTTCTTCAAATCTAGAACGTCGAACACTTCCCCTCCACGCCCTCTATGTTACTACACTAACCTTGTCTTTTCTGACCTCCGAAATACAATTACTCTTCCATTTCCATACCTACCTTGTACCCTTTTTAGCACGAACATCACTTTTTTTTTCTCTTTATTCACAATTTTTAATTTTATTGAAAACGTAGATGTCTTTTTAAGCCTCGGAAGATGACAATGATATTTTTTTTTTCTTCAAAATTTTCGATTCATGTTAGTACCCAAGGAGGGGTCTGTTAACAACTGCCCAACAGCACAAATAGTAAACGCATTGTTTATAAAACCCAGCAGGAAATATGTCCAGACACCAATAGTCTATATGAAGAATAATCTCATGGGAGTTGAATTTTAACCCAAGCTCTTTATTTTCGCACTAGTTAAACAACAAAAACAAATCTGAAATCCAGTCTCTTTCTTTTCGCTTTCCCATATTTCTCAACTTTGATTTTACTTTCTTTTCGATTCCAAACCAATTTCTAGCTTAAAAATTCTTCACTCCTTTTAGACTGAACTTATTGTTTTTCCCAAAAGCATGAAAAAGTTGGCATGTTGAAACTCATAGGAATAGCTTTTACTTCAACTTTGTTGCTGTAAAAGCAGTAGGTAAACTACCAATATTGGAGTATGGCATCATTAAGAACGCACTTCCATCGACTTCGACACACCCTCCATCTGCTAATAATCCGACAAGGGGTTGCAACGCTGAAAACTATTGTCGACATTTTACTCGAGTGTTGAAAACCCCAGGCACATGTTGTGTTATTTATTTTGAACTTTAGCATGCTCCAGGATCTGTATGATATCAGTTTCTCCAACACTTTCAACATGAGTCATGAACTTCAAGTATACCTGTTTATAAGCAGCAAAAACTGTTTACAAGATAAAGAGTTCAACAATAAAAAGAGATCTTTTAAAAAAATATTAGAGTACGCAAAAATAAAAAACCTCAGTTCATACTTCACAGAACGGTTTTTTTTTCCTGGTGGATCCCATTTCACACAATGAAATTCAAGAAAATGTAGTGTTAAAAACATAGACATAGGAGACAAACAAATTCGTGAACTACCTGTTATTGTAATGTTCCCATCAATCGGAGGAAAAACTGCCATATCTTCACTAGACATTGATGCAAACCTGATAAAGAAAGGAAAATGATTTTTATATATATATATATAGATATATATATATATATATGACGTGATTAGAGTATCTCAGATTTTATCTATGCCTAATTTCCTTTTGGACGATCTTAAAAGTACACAATTAGCCAGAGACTTGGCTTGGACCAGTACCACTGAATGAAAGACCATTAACATAAAAAAAATATATGTAGAAAATCACGCTCATCTAAATTGAAAATAGTCCCATATGAGCAATACCTCCAGAAACAGGCAGGAAAATCAATTGTAAAAATCTCAATCAATCAAAGAAATTTATTTCACAACTACCCAGAATTACTGATGCAAGCGAGGGGAGATATTTACATGTAACTGTAACATTTGTGCAGAATCAGTATCAGCACTGCTGTTCAAAGGTGCACTTACCTCACAGATTGCAACAGCCTCAACTTGAGTACCACTGTATCGACATGATCAAGGGAATAAAAGAAAAATTAAACTCGAAATTACCCAAATTAAAACAAAATCAATGAAAAATGGATACATCACCCACCTAGGGTTTTCAACACTGAGGGTAAATGTTGACAATAGTTTTCAGCGTTACAACCCCTTCTCGGTTTATTAGCAGGTAGGGGGTGTATTGATGTCGATGGAGGAGCGTTTCTAATGATGCCATACTCCAATATTGGTAGTTTATCTGCTGCTTCTACTAATAGCAGCAACAAAGTTGAAGCAAGAGCCATTCCTATGAGTTTCAACATGCCAACTTTCTTCAAGCTTTTGGGAAAAGCAACAAGTCCAGGCTGCAAAAAAATAAAAATAAAAAGAGAAGAAATTTTAAGCTAGAAATGGGTTTGGAATCGAAAAGAAAGTAGAATAAAACTTAAAAGAAATCCAAGAAAGCAAAGAGAAAGGGATTGGATTTTAGACTTGTCTTGCTATTTAACACGAGTGAAAAGAAAGAGCTTGGGCTAAAATCCAAGCCCCATGAGATTATTTTTCATATAGACTATTCATGTCTGGACTTGTCTCTTACTGGGTTCCATATACAAAGAGTTAGTTCTGCTTATGCCGTTAGGCCATTTTTAACAGACCAGTCCTTGGGTACTAACATGAATTGAAAAAAAAAATGAAAATTTGAAAAAAAAAATAGTAGATTAAATTGATAAATTTTGAAGAAATTTTTTTTTTCTATCATTGTCATCTTGAGCCTTAGGAAGACATCCACCCTTCCAATAAAATTAAAAATTTATAATAAAGAGAGGAAAAAAATGCAATTGGTGTGCTAAAAGGGTATAAGATAGGTATGGAAAAGGAAGAGTAATTGGACTTCGGAAGTAAGAAAAGAAAAGATTACTGTGGTCAAATAGAGGACGTAGAGAGGGCAAGTGTTTGATGTTCTTGTTGATTTGAAGAAAGATGAGATAGGAAATGTGGGTTTGGTGGAAATTTTGAGATATAGCTAACCCATCAGCCATGATTGCCTTATCATGAAACATGAAGTATAGGTGGCTGCCATCAGCCATGCATGATTGCCTTGTCACGAAACAGGATCACTTATTGAACTCTAACGACATGTTTGGATCCTGGAAGGGAATAATAGGAGAATAGAATAGGGATTTTGTGGGATAGAAAAGAGGAGGAATAAAATAGAATATCTACTACATTGAAATGAAATATATAGTAGGAAAGAGTGTTAATATGTTTGATTAGTTCAAATAATATGTTTAATATAAGCTTAAAAGATCATTCAAGTTTTTATTAAATTAATTATAATTTCTTACGAAAATAATACCAATCATATTTAATAAATTTTAATGATTAATTAAGAATGAATTGTAATTATTATTTATCATAATCATTAAGTATTAATTAATTATTCATTACTTAATTATTAATATAAATAGAATTTCATTTTTAATTAATCATTAATACAAAGTAAACTAAGTTCAAGGAGGCATGATGGTATAGACAAATGTAATAATACTAGAGGGGACTTGGCAAAATTATTAGGAGGTGATCATGATTTCCAAGAAATAGACTCATAATGTGAAAATGATAATGGACTCATATGAAATCAAAGGCAATAGATGTTGCAAATGTCAAAACATTTATACTGATTAAAAGAAAAAGAAAGTCCAAGACTCTTTCATACTTGAACTTTCCTTGTTCACAACCATTTTCTCCATTTCCTTGGACTGAGAATTGCACAAGGACCTAATTAACGAATACAAATTAAAGAAAATATGATATAGAAAATTTGACCGTATCCCAGTTAATGAATTGCACGAGGACCTAATTAGCATAATTTTTGGCTTCTGTCTAGTAGCATATACCAATTATTCAATCTTGATAAGACTACCAAATCCAAAAAATCAGTATAGAACAGGCCTAGGAGTTTTATACTAACCTCGGCCGTGAAGGTATGATAGTTTCCTGGTCAGATGAACAAATATATACATAACCCATAAATTGTTGGATTACCAATATTGAAATCCAAGTCATTCGCATCACAAGTGCTAAAGAACTTAAAATAAATATTATTAAATAAACATTAACAACAATAACAGCAAGCATAGCCATGCCAGCCAGAATCAAGAAAGTAGTGGCAATTCCTGCAGCCTCAACAATTGAAAGAAAAGTTTGGGCAACAATAAAATTTGAACTCCAATTCACAGTAGCATATATGTCCCCACATATCCCTCTATATTTTTCAGGACATATCTCAGAATTGACAATTGAGGTCTAGATTCACCTAAACATGTTATGACGTCATTTTAGCCTATACAGACATACCTGATGAAGTCATAACAAGTTTAAAGTCATAGAATTTATCCATCTTAAAGTTGCATTTAGAGTTATAGTTCTGTCTCATCATAACATATATAAAGTCATCAAACTAATTCATCTTAAATTTGTAGTTATATTTTCTATAAAGGGTACCTTTCTTTAGAGTGAGCTTAAGAGAACCTGAACGAAAGAGAAGTTGCTGAAAGCATCAGCTTTCGAGAGAGCTTGATAGACCCGATCGAGACTTTCAGGAAACAATCTCCTCAAAAACAGCAGTATCCCTCCCACTTTTCTCTGGAAAAGAGACAAAACACCAGCTGAGTATCGAAAGCAAGGTTTAGGAGTGTTATCTAGTCGAGTCGAGCCAGTACAGTGAGAAGCTCGAGCACAAGCTCGACTCCAAACTAACTGCTCAAAACTCAGCTCGAGCTTGATCTAGTTTCAATTTTTAAGCTCAAGCTCTACTCGAGCTAAATATCAAGCCACTCAAGCTTGCTCGAATAGGCTCATTTATTGAGCTCAATTCTCATGCTCGACGTCTAGCTCAACTACTTGTGCTCGAACTCGAATTCAATTTTTTTATACAAAATGATAAAATCTAATGAAATATTATATCTTTTTCAAAATAATAACAATACAACAACAATAATAATAAAACCTTACACAATGACCAAATTCAAAAAATTTTAAACAAATAAAAGCACAAGTCTCAATCAAATTCACCAAATAACTAAAAGATAACAGAATGCAATAGTGTTGTTAAATAACTAACCCAGCCAATACCGAGATCCTTCTATCCGTGTAATAATTTATTCTTCTGTGTCTGAAAATATGCACATACTCATCTGGCTGTTCTATGTTTATTCTCAAACAATAGCTTGTCAAGAGACCCATTTTCCATGCATGCACAAAAATGAATATCTTAATTCAATTGCTGAGACTGAATGTATCCCTGGAAGAATGTTAGAAAACATGAAATAAGTAATTGGATAAATTTTAAATTCAATTCCAAATTTATTAAGCATCAAAATTGTCTAGTTTCAATTTTTAAGCTTGAGCTCTACTCGAGCTAAATATCGAGCTATTCAAGCTCGCTCAAATAGGCTCATTTATTGAGCTCGATTCTCATTCTCGACATCTAGCTCAATTATTAGTGCTCGAGCTCTAACTCGAACTCGAATTCAATTTTTTTATACAAAATATTTTGCATCAATTAAATCTAATAAAATATTATATCTTTTTCTCAATAACAACAATACAAGAACAATAATAATAAAAACCTTACACAATGACCAAATTCAAAAATTTTGAAAAAAATAAAAGCAAAAGTCTCAATCAAATACAGCAAATAACTAAAAGATAACAGAATGCAATAGTGTTGTTAAATAACTAACCCAGCCAATATTGAGATCCTTCCATCCATGTAATAATTTATTCTTCTGTGTCTGAAATGATGCAAATACTCGTCTGGCTGCCCCAATTCTATGTTTATTCTCAAACAATAGCTTGTCAAGAGACCCATTTTCCATGTATGCACAAAAATGAATATCTTAATTCAATTGCTGAAATTGAGTGTATGCCTGGAAGAATGTTAGAAAACATGAATATTAGACTAACCGTATCACTACTAAATCTCATACTGTAGAATCTTAGAAAACATGAAGTTGCATATAGCTCCCAGCTTTGGTTTCTCTAACGCAGAAATCAGGTAGAAGCATAGTTTCAGCCCTGAGGAGTGAGGACAGCTTTTGGCTAAAATATTGGACTTCCTTTTACTGGTCTAATAAGGGCTAACCTTCTCATCTCTTAACCCACTAATGTTTATTCTACTCCCGTTAGCACTAAATATAGTTAGTTTCCACGTAAACTGAGCAGTCTTTCCCTGGAATCTAGAGTTTATTACCTCTCCTATGAAGTCAATGCCCGTAGTTTAGAAGTCTAGAGGATAAACAATTATATATGAGTATGTAAGTACAATTTGATGGAAATAAGGTTTCATACATAAAGTTCATTTACTATAGTTGGAAGTTGTCATGAAAATGCTTGATTGCCTCATCTCTATTCGTGCTTGTCAATGTCAAAATAGATATTGCCTGGAAATTCCAACTCTTCTAGAGAGTATACTGTATATTTATACGATTATAAATTGCATCAAAGTTCAGACTTGAGAAATGGACAGCGGCAGAGCAGAAGCGTTAGCATGATGTAATAGATAGATAGGGAGGTTTTCAGATTCAAAACAAGTGAGAACAGAAAAGGAAACGTCAGATGTGATCCAAAAAAGCAAGCACCCAATTGTAATGCAAAAAAATCATCATTCGATCATGATTGAACAATTTGAAGTTTAGAAACTAGAAATCATTAACTGCGTACCATTTGAATTCCACTGATAAAAAGAAAAAGACTTTTACCTTAACGGAAATCATGATGACATGATGAATACAATTTGAAGTGTAGAAGTTTAAAAATTAGAACTCATTAAACGCAAATCTCAACGAAAACGTTTCCCAACCGATTTTTTACAGTATTATCCAAACAATTTTATATTTATTTCAAGATCAAAACACATAGAAAGACAACGGAATATTAGAATTTTTACCTTCGACGACAGAATCGAGGCTTGACAAACGCCTAATAGAGGTGCACGGTGCCGGCGGAATGTCTTGAGGGCTTGAGGCTTGGTTGGGTGGTCGTGGGTGAGCACTGAGCAGCCGCCGGATGAGAGCGGAAAAATGAGTTTAGGGTTCTTAGAGTAAGCTACCATATATAAAAGGGAAATTTTGTAATTTAAATAAAAATAATTTTGCGAACCTGACCGATAATACAGTTTTAATGGGAAATCTAATTCATTAGGATATGTCCACACTTTGAATAAGGGGAAAGAAGATAGCGCATCCGATTCTAAGTCAATTCTTCCAGTCACAATATCTTGATGAAAAAAATGAAATCAAACGGTATTTTTTGGAAGCATCTCACTTTTTATAATCAAAGATCTAGCACTGAAAAGACATTTGAGGACCAGAGGCGTAGCTGATCCAGGACTAATAATCGGCCGTCAACGAATGGCATTAGCAACGAGATTACAACCTGTGTCTATCTCAACAGGCATGTTGAAACTCAAAGGGACAGAAATTTTATACATGAGCGAATAAAGTTTTGGTACAAATTATAACTGTTCTTAGATTTGAAATTGTGATTAAATTAAATTAAATTGTTTGAATTAAATTTTAAGTTTGTTTAAAGTTAAAATGTGTAACTATTATTGAAATAAGTGATTGAATAAATTTTAAATTTAATTCCAAATTTATTAAGCATCAAAATACATGTGAATGAAAGCTATAATAAAGAATCTCTTCTAGTTTGTTTTTTTATGATTTTTCTGTAAAGTTCGTTCTTTTTTTGCAAGTTCTTAGTTTTAGATGCTCTTGGTGTAATTTTAAGTTTGATAAATTTTAGACATTTGAAAGTTCAACTGAAGTATATTAGTGAATGCAGTTTGATTACTGTTGTATCTTAGAAAAACTCATAGTGAAAAGGTGAATCTTATTTACAAAAATTGCGTGATATATAGATCTTGGTTTACACTATTTGTATTTTGTAATCTTATTCTGTTTCGATTATAATATTTATAGTATTGTTGTTATAATTTATTTCATAATAAATATCCTACAACTTTTTCATACCAATTGTGGTGCAAATTGTCTGTGCAGTGGCATGTTTGTGGGGACAACACTTGTCTATTCTAATCTAAATCACATCATATTGAGAATCTTTCTGAAGCAGGAGAAAGTGATATTGTTTTCTCTAGGTATTATTTCTCCCTTCTCTATTAATCTACTCCATGGTGGTTCAAATAAGTTTCATTTTGAGCTAAACGAGCAATACTTTTGTATGTCATTTGTCGTAGATGTTGTGTTCATTTGAACCTAACTGAGTCTGATGGTCTTAACAGTAATTGCCTCTAATATTCCTTCCTGCAGTAAGTATGCTGCTGATGGGCCAGTCTAATCTTCTAGTGTTAAAGAATAAAATTTCAAGGTTGGCAGCACCGTATATCTAGTGAATTATGCCATTCGCATTTCAAAAAGTCAAGAAAGAGGACAGCAAATTAATTAATTTCCTCAGGAACCAAAAAAAAATACAAACTTTTATATTGGTCCAAAACAAATGGTTTAGAATCTGGTAAGCGCATTTCTTTAAAAAATTTGACGAGAAGCTGTGGCCTCAATCTTCTCATTAGGGAACATAATTTATTGGAAACTTTCTCGTAGATTTTATATATTGCATGAAACTGTCACTTTGTCCAAAATCGATAGGGAGCCAATGGCTTTGCAGATGCAATGGCTAAAGCAGGGGTCTCCAGAAATGAATTTTTCACAGCATCGTGGTAAAACTCTGTTGTTTGGTTGAACCCCCGCTATTGATTTTATTCTCTATCGACAGGTGTTTTTCTTTTTCGGTTCTGTTGGTTTGTCTTGCTCATTTTGTTTGCTCATACTCGAGTTGCTTTTGTTATGTGGTTGGCTTCTCTTAACGGCAAACCTGGGACTGCATGTCCTTTCTACTAATAAAATTCTTGCTTATAAAAAAAAAAAGTCACTTTGAGTAAGATCATAGTCTATCTTTCATTGTGTCTTCTCTTAACAGCTTTAGTTATTGATGATTTTTTTCAAATGTCTTGGTGTTTTTTTCAGGGAAGGAGCTGGTAATTGCAGCTTATGTGTTGGATTAAATAAATTTTTCAATAATAAAGCTGGATAGTTGCTTAAATTTCTAGTTAAGCATGAGAGTCAACTCAATGCACATAGTTTTTCTTCATGGAGTCAAGATCTACTAGTGCTATAGGGAAAGAATATAAACGATTAAATTAGAGAAAGGAGTTCAGTCAGGGAGAAGACTAGTGAAGGAATGCATAGATTTGAAAAGCTTAAAAATGATTGTAGTGGCACTCAATTAGAATGCTGCTAGTTGTGTTATTTACAATTTTAATATTTGCTAAAGAGCATGTCTACTGCAGTCGCAGATAAACTGTCCAGATTGTTTTATTTGACAATTCTAGCATCAATGCCTGTTCTAGTTTAGTTAAATATTGGTATCTATTTGCCAACTTCTATAATCTGCCAGATGATGAAGCCTGAATAGGTAATTGACACTGAAACATTCGATCTCATCACGTAATAATTAAGCCAAATGATAGAAATATCGAGGGGTTGAAAAGATGTTTTAATAAATAAGGATACCCCTTTTTGTTAAATAAAATTTAAGTTCAAGGAAATGACACTGAGAATTAGAAAAACAGGGGAAGGAATTCGACATAATGAATAGACAATTATCTGTACGCAGATTTTTTTTTCTTTTTACTTGGGATGGAAAATTATGTTTCCTTTTAGGTCATGTGAAGCAAAGCCCTTGTTAATTTTCATCTTTGTATTCTTCTAAGTTGTTTGTACGTTTTAGATGCATGAATGACTGATTACTATTCTGCATGCATATTGCTCCAATAGTGAATGTGCAAGGCTACTATGCAGATGATCAAGTACAGAATATAACAAAATAACAAAACCTTTTGAATTAAAGGATCAACATTTTAGTTTCGCTGTTGCAGCATCCTCGGAGTTAGTCCATTCGTACAGCTATTTACCATGTGAAATTTTCAGTGTCCTTTCATGCATATATTCTGAACCTTAAAATAATAAAATCAAGATTACTTGGTATTTCCTTAGCTTACCTAGTTTTCTTATATATCAGACTTCCGGTTAACTTATATTCTGTTCTTTACTTGATAGGCTGGTCCTCATCCATTGTCTGTTGAGAACTTTGCTTCAGTTGCAAAATACCCATCTGCTCTAATCATAGCTCAAGTCTGATTTCATGTTTGAGCATTATCCTCATGTGGATAATTTCAATGAGTTTCTCTGCTCTTGCAGCGTATCTTCATCACCGGTGCCATATGTTTGAACCTCATTGTTGGTGGTCGGGTTATTTGCTGCAACTGCTTTTCTTAGGACTTTAACTGGTCAACATTTGGGCTATCTTGTTTTACAAAAATACTTGTCAAATGTTTATCACAAGAGAAAACAGTTGCCACCTGTTATCTAAGCTGATCTGATCAAGTTAGAGACTGAAAGAAAGATGGCTCTTTAAAGCTGGTTTTGTGCAGTGGCTTGTTCTTTTGATTATATGAACTTACTATAAAATTAGATCATCATACGTTAGGCTTGTTTGGCTAGTTCCACCAGCCATTTGCACCAGAATAACTTCATCATGTTTTTGACTTGGATGAACCTGAGTTGATGTTAAGAAAAACAATGATACATTCTTCTAAGTTGTGCCCCTGTGGATTGTGGATGCATGCCTGGCATAATTAATGTTGATATCACATGTGAGATTACTTATCCTTTTTTCTGGACGATATTTGGAATGCCTTATCTTAATGGTATTTGCTTTAGACTAATTTTCTTTACCATTATTCCTCAGATGGCTTGTTTTTTTTTTTTTTGTTCAGACCTCAGATGGCTTGTTGGAAGCAACTTTAACCCCAGTTCGGTTACCCAGGCCTCTCAAAGTTGCAACTCTGTTTATGGGCTTGGCCATTCCGATTTTAGTTTCAGCTGGCATATTTATTAGATTTGTTAATGTAACCATTGGACTTGGTGTAAGATTTGACAGGTGTTGTAGTGAGATCGTTCTTAGCTGGAATATTTGCTCCTTAGTTGAGAAACCATCCTTACCCTTTCTCATGTCATTAATTGCCAGCATGGGCATAGTAGTTATAGGCCTCTTGTTGATTATTTTTAGTTTTACAGATCATACAAACTCGAGTTCTGTGCATAAGCATGAATGTGTTATGACATTAGTTTGTTACTTCTCTTTATTTACGGTAAATATTTACATGAACTGATAGGAACAGATAAGTCTTTTGTAACGTTGCTGAGCATACTACCTGTTGGAAGTCTAAACTTTTAAATAACTCTGAAGAGTTTTAGGCTATCCGAGGTAATGAGGCTAACATTAAACCAATGGTGCAAGTGCATATTGGCTGGAAACCTGCCCCCACTAATATCATAAAGCTTAATACTGACAGGTCTGCTTGTGGCACCCCTGGTAGCGCGGGGCTGAAGGCATTTTCTGAAATATTAAAAAAAAAAAACACACAAGAAAGAAAAGGATAAAAAATCACCTATATCAAAATCCCATCAATCATATATTTAGGATCCGAAAATGAAAAAAAATCTAAACAATCAAGAAATAAAAAAATAGTTCTTATCTTTTTAGAAATAATTAGGTTCAAAATTCGAATTAATTTTTTTATTTTTTTTAAAAATGAAAAGAAATAAAAATGGACATAAAAGGAAAGGAAACAAAAAGGAAAGGGACAAGATTGATCCTAACATTCAAGCTATTAGTCGTAAGGCATAGTGCTGACTATATGTAGAAGTCAATGAAGCCTAGACAGTGAACCGTAAGAATTATATACAAAACCAACATGTGAAAGAACATCATTTTATTCGCCAATGCTTAGTCTAATTATTGGAAGTTCCTTAGAAAAGATCAATTTTTTTTCTTCCTTGTACTTCCTGTAAATTAAAAGTTTATTTAAATTAAATAAATTACTTAAAACTTTGATTTAAAAGATGCACAAAAACTTACATTATAATTAATTGTGTTTATGATTTTTTACATACAAGGATAAAATTATAAACTTATCTTATATTTATACATACTACTAAAATTGTCTCCTCTCTTCGAAAAAAATTGTCTTCTCTTTGTCTCCCGGGCTCTCCTCTCAATCCCATCAAGTCACTTCAATGATTTGCCTTTTTTATGATATATTCATTAACTCTTTTTATTGCATTGCATTGCATTGCGTGTTTAACTTAGAAATTTCATTATGTTTTAATCTTTAATTTTTTTTAAGCAATACATTTTTATTAAAATTACAATACAATCAATATATTACATTTTATAAATAGATTGTAAACTAGTAAATAATTATAACAAACTAAATAAACTAATAAATAATTAGACTAACTCAAACTCACACTTGATGAAATTCGAATTTGAGATCTCAAAATCTCAGAATCTCCTATTTATCACTAAACTAAAGCTCATCGGCTAATCTTTAACCTTTTTTATTGCATTTGTATTGTGTGTTGAACATAAAAATTTCTTATGATTTAAAAGTCAAATTCACGTGCCGGCAAAATATCTTTTGTGATTGTTTTGTACAAGTAATTAATTCTTGCCTTTTGCATTAAAAAAAATTCTATAGTAAAGTCAATTTTATTATAAAATTGACTTATTTTATGTCTATTTTAAGGTTATTTTATTTTTTTTATGTGTTTATGTTTATCTATAATGATATTAACTTATTTTATATCTATTAACACTAAATTTACTTTTATTTTTGTGTGTTTATATTTATTTTATGTATTTACACTTATTATCATATGTTTATATCTTTTTACACTAAATTTACTATTTTTCATGTGTTTATATTATTACCATGTAATTACGCTTATTGACATTAATTTTATGTTTATTCTTATATATTTACGATATTTTTAATATGAAAATAATGTAAAATAAGTATAAAATATGTCGATCTTACTGTAAAATTTTTTTTTATTGCATTGTATTGTGTGTTTAACATATAAATTTCATTATGTTTTATTCTTTAACCTTTTTTGTTGCATCTGTATTATGCGTTTAACACATTAATTTCATTTGGTTTAAAAGTCACATTCACATTCCGGCTAAAAATCTTTTGTGATTTCTTTTCGTACAAACAATTAATTCTTGCCTTTCACATCAAATAGACCCACCACCTTCACACTTGTCAACTCTTTTTTTTTATTATAAAAAAATTATTAACTAATTGAATATAAAAATGAGATTGTTATTCAATTTCAAATTTTTATATTATAATTTATTTTTAATCTCAACACTCTTTTTGTACTCATTTATTGTTCATTTAGTTATATCGAATAATATTTTACAGCATTTTAAATCTAGACTTCTACTTTTCTTTTTTTTGGTAAAAACCAAAAAATCTGTTATTGTAAATCTCTACTTTGAAATTTTTTCTCACTTTTTTGTGAATTGCTTGAATCATTATGTTTGTATATATATTTTGGTTCTCTTATTTTTTTATTATTATTGCATCATTATTTTAATTTATTTATTTTTAGCACGTATTATTTGTATGTCATGCTATTTAACTCAGATATGATAAGTAAAATGTTCGTAGTAGCTTATATGTTGACTTAATTACAGAAGCCCATGTTGGATCCCGCTTTAAATGTGTTAGAGTTCCTCTCCAAGATTGTAGGTGCTAGAAGTGATCACGAAGAGTTGGACTGAGGCACGGATATCTCGCTCTCTTTAAGACGATTCACGCCTCTGCGGGAATTATATCACCGGTGCAGCAGGAAATCTAAGCGTGTCGCCTCCAGGATACAACAGCCCAACCTATCTTCGTTGTACACTCTACAGTTCTGCACTAACATGTAGAGTAAAGAGCTCTATAATCAAACACCCTTCTCTTGTCCAAGCATATTATAAGTGAATTGGTGATATTCTTTCTTGTATGAGGTTTGGTACCTCTATTTATAAGCTTCTCATATTTGTAACTTACACCATGTATTAATTATAATATTTATATCTATTCCGTTTATTCCATAAAGCAAGAAACGGTCAGCAACAATTAAAATGTTAAATGGCTAAAATAGGTTAGCATTTCTACTTTTAATAACATTATAAAAGCCATTAAATCTTTAATAACGTTTTGAGCATTAAAACTCTATACAATATATTACTTTAAACATGATATTTTTATTATTAAAATATTAGTTCCAACAATTCCCTCTCCATTTTAATAATAAAATAATATTTTAATAGTTTTAAGCATTTTATTAACTTGGATAGAGATGAATTATTATGCTTAATAAAGGTGTGCGACCGCATTGAACCTTTACTTAGTGTAGTAGCAAATCTTGTTCCTAAGCCAATAGTATGCCAAACGCATTGAACTTTGACTGTATTGGGGAGACAAGAGTTTGCAGTACACACATAATAATTCAGGTGTTTACGAGCTTCTTTTTAAGCCAGCACATTACGGCCTTGTGCTTGATCCCGGACTTAGTGAGTAATCTAGAAACTTGCCCAACCAAGTTTCATAGGAGCGGCCCCACTCCAATACTCACTTAGGTGAAATCTATCAAGAGTGTTCCTGTAACTGCTACACTCCACTCATAATGAGCTATAGATTTTCATTAAGATTCTTAAAGAATCAACCCTCCAACGTTACAGGATAGATACACTACACCATAGGGATGAACAAATAAGCTTAAAGCTTCTTAGTGTGTATCTGTTAGCGACCTCTCTATGATTCGTTCTTCCCATTGAACCTAACTCTCAGGATCTCTGATCATTAAGTTGGGTATCCTCATAGGAGATTCCAGATTATTTGGGCAAAAAGTCTCATCCCCCTCGATGTATACCAGATCTTTTCTTAAGCAAAGGCCTTTATAATTCACACTTATAATCCCATTATTCATATAGGATCTCATCATAGTGTTTTTCTCTCTAATAGACCTGGATTTACCATTGTAATAATGGTTATGCACTCTAGCAATTATAGCAGTGCTATCACAAATATTCTATCACATGATCTAGAGTTAAAACTCTCAAGTATCTAACTTTCTTGCACAACTATATTTTTATAGTAGGGCGTACAACATTTTTATGCTCCTTCATAACAAATTATACTACTAGGAATCATGAATTTTTGTGACTAGTAGCCTAATTTTATCCAACGCCAAAATTCGTACTACTCGGAATCACAAAATTTATTGTGACCAGTAGTCTAATTTTTCTTAACACCAAAAGTCATACTACTTGGAATCACATATTTTATGTGATCAGTAGTCTAATGACAATCAACATAAAATGATACTACTAGGAATCACAAATTTATTTGTGATCAGTAGTCTAATTTATTCACACCACTAATGACATGCAAATTTGCTTTACAATTCTCCATTGTTCTACAAACAATCTTCAAATTTAATATGCAATTCAAAATGCATCATCATATTCCAATTAGCAATTCACCTTTAGATAGTGTCCAATCAACAATCATAGCAGTATATGCAAATAAACAACATTTTGAATCACACATCTGAGTTAGCATGCCCAAAAAGTCATGTCGACCATAACATGCCTTCAACTATAGCACACTCAACTCATAAAAATGACAATAATTACAAGTTTCAAATTAATCAGATAATTATAAACTAAACCATAAATAAGGCTGTCTAATGATCAGTAAATACTTTTAATATTCCATCAATAACTTGTAATAATTTAATAATAACGTAAAAGAATTTAGACACCAAACGGTCAAATAGTAAATTAATTTGATACTAGTATTGTTGATTCCTAAATATATAAAGGTACAGTTACAACAATTTGTAACTCAATTTAAATTATCATTATGAATTTATTTAATTAATTCATAACTTTCAAATAACCCATTAATAATGAGTAACTAATGGTCACACATTTAAATTTGCAGGAAACACATTACATAATAATTATGTTATTAAACGCCTAATTCCCATCATGAATTCAAGAGATTAGTCTGACAGGGCATAAGCCACATATGTCCTATAAGATTTCGCCTTCTTAGCAGTGCATACACATGGGCCTTTCTTACTACACAGGTTAACTGTTCTGAACTTTCCAATAAAACATCTAATGACTTGAAAGGTAATAAAGCTTTTATACCTTTGAAAGACTGTTCCTTTGATATTAATATTTTTCACAAATTGGAGACTAGATGCCTGATTTGTCGCACTAAATGATTCAAGAATATTTCTGTCTTCACTAATGATAATGATTACAAACCAAAATAATCAAAGCTAATATGGTAATTGAATAGATATATATTAAAGAAAAGTGCAAACTGCTAGTATATCATAAGAGACTAGCATTAAAAAAAATTTAAACATCAAAAATTTAATTAAGACAATCAGCTAATATTTGATGTTATTATGACATTAAATCAGGTTATAACCATCAATGCAAATATTAATTATAATTTTAATGAATATTTCCGTTAATGAAAATGAAGCAAACCGCTAAAATCTAAAGTATTAAGTGGCAAGCATAGAAAACCGCTTACCATTTCTGTTTAATGCTTTAAGACACAAACCGTTTAGTGTATGGTAAATAAAGCAGATGTCATAGTGTAAACGACTTATTCTTAATTAATTATTGTAGTAATTAATAAATTTGTATGAAAAATTTCAACAATTTTCTTAATAATAATACTTGCATAAACAGTCACAAAATAATGGTTTAACGTTATAATATATAAAGTAAGAATGTTTGATAAATTATGAAATTCAAAGTATGATAACATACCTTCAAGGCTCAGCTATTTCAAGATTTGTATAAGTAAGAAATACGATCTCACCAATATTTTATTGAGAAGAGAATCTTTATTTTCTTGAGTTGAAATACTTTCAAAAGACTATTGAATCGTCTTAAAATTGTTGGATCCCGCTTTAAATGTGTTAGAGTTCCTCTCCAAGATTGTAGGTGCTAGAAGTGATCACGAAGAGTTGGACTGAGGCACGGATATCTCGCTCTCTTTAAGACGATTCACGCCTCTGCGGGAATTATATCACCGGTGCAGCAGGAAATCTAAGCGTGTCGCCTCCAGGATACAACAGCCCAACCTATCTTCGTTGTACACTCTACAGTTCTGCACTAACATGTAGAGTAAAGAGCTCTATAATCAAACACCCTTCTCTTGTCCAAGCATATTATAAGTGAATTGGTGATATTCTTTCTTGTATGAGGTTTGGTACCTCTATTTATAAGCTTCTCATATTTGTAACTTACACCATGTATTAATTATAATATTTATATCTATTCCGTTTATTCCATAAAGCAAGAAACGGTCAGCAACAATTAAAATGTTAAATGGCTAAAATAGGTTAGCATTTCTACTTTTAATAACATTATAAAAGCCATTAAATCTTTAATAACGTTTTGAGCATTAAAACTCTATACAATATATTACTTTAAACATGATATATTTTATTATTAAAATATTAGTTCCAACAGCCCAAAGGTAACATTTATTTATCAAACATTCCTATCTGCAATCAGCCACCAACCATATGTTATAACATTTATTTACTTCTACTTTTTATCTTCTCCTTTGTTTGTGTGTGTGTGCGTGTTCAGGGGGTTAGGGGCTACGTCAGCCATTATACCACTCTTGCTTTTTTTGTAAGTATCATTAGAAGATTCTTAATTTGACTTTGGGCGCTAAAGCACGTGCACTAGTGGGTTATGAATTAATAGACCAGAATGTGCATGGTAAAACCTCAAGAGTTAGATCTATCAGTAAGTGTTGTCTAGTTAGTTAAGTCTTTGTTCAAGTTTTGGGACAACATTCAAAAAAATTAATTTCATTGAATGCACTAAACCAATGTGAGAGTGTGTTTTTAAAATCATCCAGTGAGAAATATCCTTGCTGAGCATGGTGTAGAACAGATTTGGGCATTGGTAAGCTAGCTAGGGGTAGAAAAACGGGCATTTTGGGGTTCATGGCTTTGGTAAGGGTTAAGGTTTAGGAGTTAACACGAAAACATATTATATGCAGGAAGTGTTAAATTTATTTCTAATGAACACTATATTCTTGCTACAGAGCCCGAAAAGAAAGCGTAGATTCAGCCATACGATACGAACATCAAGTTATCTTCCAAAACAATCCAAGACAGCAAAGTTTTTATCTTATTTATGAATGGCTGGTAATATAGCTTTAGCAAACTCCAGGATCTGAAAAAGATCAGTTTCTCCAAAACTTTCAGCATAAGCCATGAACTCCAAGTCTACTTTCTTAGAAGCATCATCAACTGTTCACAGAATAAGAGTTCAACAGTTAATAAAGATCTTTCGGAAAAATATCAAGGTAATTAGCAAAGGAATAATTCTTTTTCCCATTTCACACAACGAACATTCGGGAAAATGTAGCCTACAAACTCGGACATAATTGTAAGCTACCTGTTATCGTAATGTTCCCGTCAACCGGAGGTAAAGATGCCATGTCTTCTCTAGACATTGACGCAGACCTGATAGAAAAAAAGGTAATGACGTCAATTTAGAGCTATACGTAATAACATTTGTTGACAATGGGAATATGTTTTCCATGCTTTTCTGAAACAAACAAGAAGTCTCTGGCTGGGAATTGACTTCCAATCCCTAGATTTAATTGAGATTTGAGACCTGAAATTGCACACTATCTAGAGACTTGGCTTGGACCACTGGCCATTGAATGGAAGACCATTAACATAAAATAATAAAAATAGAAAACCATGCCCTTGCTCACCTATATTGAACGTCCAGTCCCATACGAGCAATGCCTCGAGAAACAGCCTGGAAACTCAATTATCAAAAATCTCAATAGTCAAAGAAATTTATTTCACAATTGCTCTGTAGCCCTAATGACGCCAAAGAAAACATTTCTTTTTTTTTTCCTTTCTATTCTATATATATATATATATATATATATATATATATATAAAACAGATGATGATAAAAATAACAATAAAAAGGCTATAAGTATTAAAAAGATATATTAGCATCTATGAATACATATATATATATATATATATGATGATAAAATTAACAATAAGAAGGTTTTAAGTACTAAAAAGATATATTAATTCAACTCGAGGTGAGTATAGGATATATATATATATATATATATATATGTGCGCACGTCCTAACTTTCATACTCTTGAATATGCGTTAAAGTAAGAAAGATGAAAATAGAAGCAAAATAACTTAAAATTACATTGTACATGACATTTACAATTACACAGAATTACTCATGCATGCGAGGAGAGATATATACTTGTAGTTGTAACATTCGAGCCGAATCAGAACCAGCACTTGAATTCAGTGAAACGCTTAGTCGTCTAGGTTTTGTTTTATTCAGTGACCATGCTGTCCATGCAGCTATACCAGCGGCTATTGCCTCCGTACCTGGCGCAGTGCTGTTTAAAGGTACTCCTACCTCAACGATGGCAACAGCCTCAACTCGAGTACCACTGTATCACATGATCAAGGGAATAAATGAAAAATCAAACTCAAAACTGCCAAATCAAAACAAAACCATTATGAAAAATGGGTTTCTCATCCACCTGGGGTTGTCAGTCCTCATAAAAAACTGGCGACAATAGTTTTCAGCGTTGCAACCCCTGGTCGGATCATTAGCAGGTGGAGGGTGCGTCGACCTTGAAGGAGGAGCATTATTATAGCTCCTAATGATACCATACTCCAAAGTTGGTGTTTTAGCTACTGCTTTTACTGATAGCAGCAGCAAAGTCAATGCAAAAGGGATTGCTTCCATGACTTCCAACTCGCCAACTTTCTTTATGCTTTTGGGGAAATCAACAAGCTGGTCCAGACTGCAAAAAACATTTAAGAATTTTAAGCTAGAAATGGGTTTGGAATTGAAAAGAAAGTAAGATCAAAGTTTAAAGAAATCTGGGAAAGCGAAAAGAGAATAATAATAGAAGATTAAATTCAGATGGGTGACAGTGCTTGGCCCACTTCAGCGCCCATGATCACTTTTTAAGAGAAAGTATGATCTGAGTTTTAGAACGCCACATTAATTAGATTTTGTTGAGACTTTGCTGCAACAATAAGAAAGAAAATATAAAAAGCAAAGAAATTCGCTGAAAAAAACCCTTTTTTCTTATCATCTTTATCGACTTGCCGGGCTTTAGAAAAAAACCTCTTCCAAGAAAGATAAAAAACTAAGAAAGAGAGAGCAAAAAGAAAAAGAAATACGATAACACCGTCATCTGAGAGGCTCCCAAGTCCACCATATCGATCGGACGACGATATCATTGCTAAATCCGAAATTTGATTAAAAAAATTAACTTTGCAAATTTCACAAACAGTTACTGAGTTACATGCAAAATGAGAGAAGAAAGAATGTTTGAACAAGATTTATGTTACATAAAAAAGATATATTACCTAGATTTTTCTCCTCCTCCTCCTTCTTCTTCTTCGATTAATGTGGCAATTTGATTGAATTGAAATCCCTCAATATAAGCGGGGTTGTGTGGGAAGGAAGAGGAGAGAGACAAAGTACAAAGACACTTTCCAGCTGGTGGCTTAAGCCCACTACTAATCCGTTCGTCAAACTTCCCGTTTACTTTCTGTACATTTTTTCCCGGGTTTATTATTTCATCCACACGAAATTAAAAAAAATTTTAAGCAGGTCTCCTTATATATCATAAGTCTTTTTAACACAAAATTAATAAATCAAAATTATTAAAAAAATACATGATGTATAAAGAGACTCACTTGTAAATTTTTTTTATTTTCACTAATGGTAAATGGAATAATATTTTTTTTCTTACATTTTGACAAGTTTCTTCACCTCCTCTTTCTTTCACCGGTTCAAATTAAAATATTAAAAAAAAACAAGATAAGGATAAAAAATCACCAAGATCAAAATCCCATCAATCATATATTTAGGATCCTAAAATGAAAAAAATCTCAACAATCAAGAAATAAAAAACGATTATTATCTTTTCAGAAATAATTAGGTACAAAATTCAAAATAAAATTTATTTTTTTACGAAAGAACCAAAACATAAAAAGAAATAAAAATTAAAAATGGACATAAACGGAAATGACGCAAAAAGGAAAGGGACAAGATTGATCCCAACGTTCAAGCTATTAATAGTGACCCTGATGCTGACGAGCCGGAATTATATGCAAACCCAACATGTGAAAAGAATTTCATTTTATACACCAATGCTTACTCTAATTATTGGTAGTTTCTTTGAAAAGATCCATTTTTTCTTCTTTGTATTTTCTTATAAATAAAAAATATTATTTAAATGAAATAAATAAATTAGCACATTGAATTAAAGAGATGCGCAAAATTTTATATTAAAATAAATTGTTTAATATTTTTTCATTCTAGGATAAAATTATAAATTTATCTTATATCTATGCCTACTACTTCAATTGTCTCCTCTCTCATCTCATTCTCATTATCTGCAAGGCTCTCCTCTCAATCTCATTTAGTCACATTAGTTATTTGCCTTTTTTATGTTTTATTCTTTAACCCTTTTTATTGCATTGTATTGAGTGTTTAACATAGAAATTTCATTATGTTTTATTCTTTAATCCTTTTTATTGCATTTGTATTAAGTGTTTATAGAAATTTCATTTGGTTTAAAAGTCAAATTCACGTGCCGGCAAAATATCTTTTGTGATTTATTTTTTACAAACACTTAATTCTTGCCATATTTTTTGTGAATAAAAGGATTTATAACAGAAACTTAGCCTTCAACAATGCTACAGCAAATAGATCTGGGATGATAACATCTCATAGCATCAAACAACAGAAAAAGCTTAATACAATCCGGTGGTAAATCGAACAAAACAAAATTTGGATACAATGACAGTTGGAACTTAATATTTTAATAATAAAAAATATAACGTTTAAATATTAAATACAATGAAACCTAAACCTTATTGTATCATAACAAGCAATTTACTAACTGTTAATAGCGTTATTATAACTTAACGTTTTGTATCCTTTATAATTTGTTTAAATTACCTAGCCGTTGGCCTTGAAGGATACAAAGATACTAATGCTAGCGGTTTCATCCTTTATGAAATAAACAGGAATACTTATAAATATTATAATTAATGCTTACAATAAGTTAAAAATTTATGAGGTCTATAAATAGAGGTACTAAACCTAATACATGGACAACCACATCTATTTACTTATAATATTTTTGGACAAAAGAAATGTATTTGATCTTAGAGCTCTTTACTCTAGATGTTAGTGCAGAATTGTAGAGTGTACAACGAAGATAGGTTGGGCTGCTGTATCCTAGAGGCGACATGCTTAGAGTTCTTACTGCATCGGTGATAAAATTCTCGCAGAGGCGTAAATCATCTTAAAGAGAGCAAGATATCTGTGTCTCAGTCCAACTCTTTGTGATCAGTTAAATTATTTTAATTTATAGTTTCTTATATTATTTTGATTATACTAATAATTTCTTATTTTTGTTTCAGCTTCTAGCACCAACAAATTTGAGACAAACTCTAACAAGTTTTAAGACGAGATCCAACACCATCGGCACAAGTATTAGCTTCTCGGAATATGTGAATAATCCTAGCATCCTCAAGTTGATGAAGAAGTTGCTTGCAATCTAAAACCAATGAGCTATAAGGATGAGATTTATCAATATTATCATAGACATATATGAGAGTAGTCCAAGAATCAATTTTCACAATGAAATCCTTTGTTGATAGCCAAACATAAACCATCTCTTTTTTTTTTAGTAGTACATTTTCATTAGAAGTTACAATCACAATCAACATATTACAATCCATGAATAGGTAACTATGAAAATCACATTACTCAAACTATGTAAACTAGTAAATAACTATAACAAACTAAACAAACTAGTAAATAACTAGACTAATTAAAGCTCACACTTGTGAGACTTGAACTTAAGACCTCAAAATCTTAAAGTCTCCTCCTTGTCTCTAAGTCAAAATCTCATTGGTAACATAAACCATCTCTTAAGGTCCACAACTCAGTACAATTTCTTGTCTCTTAAGGTCCACAACTCAGTACAATTTCTTGTTGTGAACAATTCTTGCCTTTCACGTCAAAGGACCCAACACTCTCTCTGCTCTCCATTAGCCATTCATTTAGCTATGTCATATAATGTCTGACACTATTTTAGATCTATACTTTTATCATTTTTCTTTGGGTAAGAAAAGAAAAGAAAAATTGTTATTCCAAATTTTACTTTGAATTTTTTTAACTTTTTTTGTTGAATTGCCTGAACCATCGCGTTGAATATATATTTTGATATTTTTATTTTTTATTATTATTACATCATTATCTTAATTTATTTAGTTTTAGCACCCACTATCTGTTTGTTATGCTGTTTAATTCATTTATGATAAATAAAATGTGTCATATTTTAAATCAGAGCTGACCTAGATTTTTTTTTAAAAAAAAATTGATATTTTGTTCAATATAGCATTTTTTTGATAAACATGTTTTTTCTTTTGTATTAAACAATATGAAAGAAATAAACATCTCTTTTTAGAATTAAATTTGTTTATCATTGTTATGATCTTTAAACTTTATTTGCTCTATGTCCTCCCTTATATGTTCCTTCCTTACATGTTTTGCTTTTTTATGCCTAATACTAGTTTGAGTTTAATCAGAAATTTAAAAAGCTTTTTTTGTAATATTTTGTTTGATATAGTCTATTCTTTTATTAAGCATGTTTCTATTTTCTATTAAAAAATACAAAAAAAAAATCTTTCTTTTTAGAATTAAATTTGTTTTTAGTTTTTGATAGATTAATGCAAAAATACCTATTAAAAATGTCTCTTGCAACCAACAATTGTTATTTAATAATTAATTTTATTAAGCTTACAAATCACACAATAAAATAGACCGATAACAACGTGCATGTTTGTAGCTTTGTATCCATTTTCTAGAAGGAGTTGTATGTAAACCTGCTCATGAGTTAGGTCGGGCCCAAGTCAGGTAATAATATATTATGTATAAGCCCAAACTCGGCCCAGCCCATAAATTCGGGCTTAATTTTTAATTCAAGCCCTTTTATTTTATTATACAAGCCCAAGCCCGACCACCTCAATTTATTTTTTTGTATTTTATTTTTTGTTTATTTGTTGTTTATCCTTTTATTCCCTTTAAATTTTAATTTGATTTGTCAAATTTTACATGTCCAGGCCGATTTTTTATTTTATTATACAAGCCCGAGCCCGATCAACCCGCCCGAATTTTTTTATTTATTTATTTTTTGTATTTTATTTTTTTGTTTTTTTATCCTTTTATTTCATATAAAATTTAATTTGATTTGTCAAATTTTGCATGTTAGTTTTCATATTAAATATATATAATCATATTTATTAATCAATAATATTTGGGTTTGTGTATGATGCACTGATAATGTATAGTTTTCATACACTATCAATACATCAGAGATTGACACCTAATCAATTGGCAAATTAAAAAATATGCCAAGCCCTTAAAAGCAAATATAAATAAATTTTTTAATTTGCTCATAAGGACTTAATGATAAGATGTCAACCTCTTGTGCATTGATAGTGTATAAAAACTACACACTGTCAGTGCATTTTATATAAATCAATAATATTTTATATACATATAATTATATTATACTTAGTAGATATTTTTAAAAAAACTTAATTGATAATTATGTTTGGGCTAGGCCAAGCTAAGCCTGGGCTTTGAAAGGTCAAGCCCGAACTCGGCCCCTTTGTTAATCAAATCTAAAAATTTTGCTCAAGTTCAGTAAATGCATATAATATTTTTGTTCAAACTCGATCAAATATCAGATAGATATTCAAACTTGGATAGATAACTCAGCCCTTAAGCAGATCTAGTTGAACGTCTCGCTGTTGCAATTTTGGGTTTTTTTTTTAAATTATAAAAAAATAGAGTACAATCCAGTCATTCACCGAAAAAGACATGCATATTTTCTCGAATTTCAAATTTTTGTGAAAAATGTCATATTATATCGATCAACCGTCAACACCGCATTATCACAGTGAATGATTATAGTTATGTCAGATTAATTAACGGCAAAATGCTAAAATCGTTTTTAATTAAATTTATCTTAACAATTCATACAAGTTAGAGAGACTTGCCAATGAAGACTTGGCTTAATGGCAAGAAAGAGGCATTGAGATTTTGAGATCTTAAGTTAGAGTCTCACTGAGTGTGAGTTCGAATTAGTTTATCTGTTATTTGTTTAGTTTGTTATTATCATTTGTATTTACCAATTTATCAAATTACCAGTTTATAGAATGTAATATGCTGATTATGATTATAATTTTGAATGAAAATGTACTACTCAAAAAAAAGTTAGAGAGACTTAATTTTGATCAATCAAAATTTGATCAATTATTTTTATCTTTTTTAAAAAAGATTAAATTTAAAGTTTGATTTTTTATTTTTTTCTTTGTATTTTCCTTTAAAAAAAAACTTAATTTTTACACATTAACTAGGACTAAATTTACTTTCATATAAGGACATGGATCTATTATAGACTTTGAACCATTATTAAAATGATCTAATTAATTACACCAAACTTGAAAAAAATTTAAAGATTTCAATTCAAGATGATTAAAATTTTTTTAAAAAATTTTAAAACAGTATCTATTCCTCCATTTTACAATTTCTAATTTTAAACTTAATTTTTAATAAAAAATAATATACTAATTAATGAATAATTTATGAGGTCGCTACCAGACATTTTGATCTAAATAGATAAACAAAAAATTTTGCATTAGAAGGGGGTGTTCCGGTGATTGTTCTACAAAAGCTATCAAGAGGATATGAGGTACATTTCATAAAAACTATTCATGTTTAATAGGGAAATTTACTTTCAAGGGTCTAGTAAAAGGCTCTAATTAAGCAAATATCTATTATGTATTCATGTTTAATATCGCCCCAAATCAAATAAAACAAAAAAAAATCATAAATTTGGAACAGATAATTAGATTAGACTTTGATTCCTATATCTAGACGTCTTAGTTAGAGTAATGAGTTTTATGATTAAATTTTATTATTAGTTTATCATTTTTTATTTTTTTAATTTTTTTAATTCTATGCAAATAAAAAAAATAACAAATAATAAGATTATCAAAATTTGTGAAACCATTCAATCGATCATTGAAAGGTTGATAGCTTACTTCTTGACTTAGGGTTAGTTTAGATGGATCGTATGATTAATAACTCTGATAAGATTGAAAAAAAATGAAATGATCATCATGGATATAAATTTTATAGTAAAATATTTAAAAGAATTGATAAAAAAATAATTTTACATGTATTTTTTATCTTTTATAATTTTTTTATTTTATTTTTTGTGTTGGAATCAATGGCACTGGAGGTGCGATTGATTCCAAACGAAGCCTTAAGCAATGAAGACCTCAAAGCCAAAATTTATTTATCAAACATTTCAGCAGGCAATCAGCCACTAATCATTTCCAAAGTAGGAATGTAAAATGAGTCAAAATTTACGGACCGGTTAGATAAATTTACGATTTCTTCTTTGCAGATTACATATTTTTTTTTAAAGTCCGTTTAAGAAGTGGGTCAAAATCAAATAGATTGACTTGTGTGTATCAATAATCAGTGCAGGCCAGCACACACAAATACGACTAGTCTGTGATACAAACCCGCTTTTTAATTATGTTATTAATTTATTTTTATTTTCTATCAAAATAAGATATGACATAATTTAATTGGATTTTAACAAAAAAAGAATATGAGTTCATATGGTCTTACTTTGAATTCAAGCCATAACTTTAATTAATATTTATGTTTTTTTAAGTTTGTAATTATCTATTTTTAAAATATTGTAAGTAAATTGTAATTGTTTTTTTATTGTATTTATATATGGGTTTTAATTATACATTTTGATATTTTAAATTGGGTATAAATGGAGCTTAGGTCCTTTGTTTTGAATACTAAGTTTAGTTCTACAATTATAATTCATAATCCGGGAATTTTGCCGTTAAAATAATAAAATAATTGTTTTATTAATATTATAACTATTTACTTAGTCATTTGGCTTGACAAAAGGCACATATATTACCTTTCGTATCTTTTGCTTTAAAATTTTTATTCAAATCTCTCTTTCTCTATAATTATTTTAAAAATATATAATTCTTAACAAAATTTTTATTTTTTTACATAGATTGTGAAAATATTAAGCTTTATGAAATGAAAATTAAAATATATTCCCATGTTGATGTACTTTATTATAAATATTAATTTATTAATGTCTTTTTATGAAATTTATAATTTTTTAAATATATATTTTATCATATCTGTAATAATCTTCTTCTAATATCCGTGTATATTAGAATAAAAAAAAATTGTTTACTTACTATTAACAAGCGACACAAACACCTTGTGACGTCCAAGTCATAACCACCCACGTTGCCGCTTGCGTTATGAGTTTTATTCATTGCCAATGTTAAAATCTTTCAGCTTTTTTTTTTTGAAGAAAAAAAGGAAAAAGTGTTCCTTGCGATATTAATTGGACAAGTTCAAACAGTGTTTGCGAGTAGAGTAATGTAAATGTAATTAGCCAAAAGAATAAAAGTCACATCAATTCATTACTTGGGGATGGTATTAGATGACTCTAGTATGAATTGGAGAACATGATTTGTGTTGATTGGCCATTGACTTCAAAAGTTCTTGGTGGATTTGATTTTATCATTTTGAATTTGGTTGCTTTGGTTATTATTCAACATTGGATGTTTGAAAGAAGTTCTTATAGATTTTGTTATATTAGGTGATTTTTTATGTTTTATTAACGAATTGATTTTCATGTATTTTTATAGGTTTTTTGTTTTTTTAATATGTTTCTTCAGATCAAACAGTAATTGGAGAAGTGGAATCATTCATTTTAAATCCTTGTTTATGGAAGAAACTAGAAATTGTGATCGAGTTTGTTGAAATCTGCTACATGCATGTATGCCTCGTAAGAACTACATCTAGAAATTTTCTGAATTTTGGTTTATCTTGCAATTTCAACTCAGTTAAAAGAAGAAAACAAAACATGGGCCTCATCAAACTTACAAATGGGTTTATCTCATAATTACAAAAGTTTTCACGCATCCCCTAAAGCCGGAGCAGAGGCCCTAAGATATAACTACCTTATTTACTTCCAACATCTCCTTCCTTGATCACTGTCCATCTGCTTATATATTAGCTTTAGCGTACTCCAGTATCCATTTAACATCACGTTCTCCAAATTTTTCAACATGAGTCATGAACTTCAAGTCTACATGGTTAGAAGCAGCACCAACTGTTCACAGGATACACGAGTTCAACAATTAAAAAACATCAAATTAAGCAAAAGGAAAAAACCTCATTTCATATATAGTTCTTTTTTTTTTTGTGCATCCCATTTTACAATACCAACATTCAAGAAAATTTATTCTTACAAACTCAAACATAATAGAAAAATATATTTGTGAACTACCTGTTATTATAATGTTCCCATCTACCGGAGGCAGAGCTACCATATCTTCACTAGACATTGATGCGGACCTGATAAAAAGGAAAAAAAAAAGGGAAATGATATCAATTTAGAGTTATATACAATGACATTTATTCACAATGGTAATATGCTTTGCATTTTTTTCAGAAAGACAACAAGTGTTTGGCTGGAAATTGATCCCCAGGCCAAAAAGTAATAAGACATCATGCTCTTGAAATGTTCAATCCCAAGATTTGGCTAATACCAGAAACTGTACACTAGCTATAGAGTACTTGGCTTGGACCCATTACCATTGAATGAAAGACCATTAACATAAAAGAAAATCAGCTCACCTATATTGAACATCCAATCCCTTTCGAGCAATGCCTCGAGAAAAAGCCAGCTGGAAAGTCAAATTGTCAAAAATCTCAATAATCAAAGAATATTTATTTCACAATTGCTCTATAGCACTTTGGAGCATTTCCAAGCTTCTATTCTATAAATCGACAAAATACACACAAAACTATAACTGATCATGTCTAAAAAAAAAGGCATAAGAGGGGAGAAATATACCTTTAGCTGTAAAACTTGTGCCGAATCAGCATCAGCAGTTGCATTCATTGAAACACTTAACCGTCCAGATTTTGTGTTATTCAACGACCATGTAGCTATGCTGCCGGCAATTGCCTCCAGGCCTGGCGCATTCCTGTTTAAAGGAGCTCCTACGTCAACCTTAGCGACAGCCTCAATTCGAGTAGTACCACTGGATTAACATAAGGGAATGAATGAAAAATCAAAATCGAAACTACCAAATCAGAACAAAACCAATATGAAAAAAAATGGGTTTCTCACCCACCTGGGGTTTTCAGCCGTCAGAGTAAAATGTCTACAATAGTTTTCAGGATTGCAACCCCTTGTTGGGTCATTAGCAGGCGGAGAGTGTGTCGAGGTTGATGGAGGAGCATTACCATTGTTCTTAATGATGACATAGTCGAATGTTGGTGGTCTACCTGCTGCTTCTGCTGCTTTTGCTAATAGCAGCAGCAAAGTCAAAGCAAAAGGCCTTGCTTTCGTGACCAACATGACAACTTCTTCATGCTTTGGGGAAAGGCAACAAGTCCAGCCTGCAAAGAAAAAAAATAGTGAAGAATTTTAAACTAGAATTGGGTTTGGAATTGAAAAGAAAGTAAAATCGAAGTTAAAAGAAATCTGGGAAAATGAAAATTTGTCTTTTTTATTTAGCACATTCGAAAAGAAAGAGCTTGAGCTAAAATCCAAGCCCCATGAGATAGGACCCCATATATCTCACACCTGTTCTTTGCTTATAATCTCATGTTGTTTACTAAAGAAACTAACAGGCAAGCCCATGCTTTCAAAAATGCTCTTGAAATATTCAGGAAATGGTCAGGACAAACTATTAGCCTCTCCAAATCCAAATCTTTACCTCAAGTAACACCAAAAAGCAAATTGAAAGGAAGATTAGCAGAGTTGTCCAAATACCCCTTATCCAATACCTGGGAAAATACTTAGCTGCTCCTCTTGTTCACGAAAAAATGTCTATTAAAATGCACTGGAAATTGGTGGGAAGAGTGCAAGAGAGACAGGCTAACTGGAAAATTAACCATCTGTCATTGGCGGGGAGATGATAATGATTCAGTCTGCCTCCTCACCATCCCCAACTATGTTAAGCAGACCACAGAACTCCTGCCACTGTGTGTGATGAAATTGCTAAACTTAACAGAAGGTTTTTTCGGTAAGCACTGAGGAAAAGAGAAAGGTACACTTAGCTAGCTGGGACTCTGTGAGCCAAACGAGGAAGGTGGATTAGGCCTAAAGGAAACAATAAGTATGAACAGTACTCTCCTTACGAAATTAGGATGGAGACTCATGATGGAAGGGAAAGGACTTTAGCAACAAGTCCTTGAATCAAAATACCTAAAAAGGCAAGCACTAATGGAGACAAAACTTGCAGGACCAATATCAAGCACTTGGAGAGGCATTCTCCTGGCAGAGAAAACCTAAAGAAGAGGTTAATCTAGGGAGTGGGAGGTGGTTCTAAAATTAAGTTCTGGAAAGATAAATGGGTGGATGATATGGAGCTTCACCAATGGTCTAAAAAGGAGCTAATCATATTGGAATGGGACATGACTGTTGAACAGTTCACTTTACAGCAAGATTGGAATCTCCACCAGTTGAGGAATTATCTGTGGACAGAATCAGAAACATCCCATTGACAAAAGTGGAGAGATCCCTGATAGACCTATTTGGAGCAGATCACACAACGGAATTTTTTCCCAAAACAGCTACTCAAATTATGTCTTCCCCACAGGAACAAAGTTCCTCCATCTACAAGAAGATTTGGGAGATCAAAGTGGCAGCAAAAATATAAAATTTTCATTTGGACAACATTAAAGGACAAGATTCTCACCAATGCCAACAGGAAGAAAAGATCTTTGTTGGAAAATGAATCTTGCTCTCTCTGTGGAGCCACCAATGAGGACAATCTTCATACCCTTGGATATTGCCGGCAAGCAAAACAAAATTGGGATGCATCACTTGTTGATGATGTTAAAGGTATGTTTTTTGAAGGAAACCTCAAAGAATTGGCCAAACAGAATCTTTGTGATTGGAATAACATGATGATGGGAAATAGGGAATGGAGCAGTGTTTTTGTGACTACAAGCTGGCTTAATGGATAAATCAAACTATTTTTGCAAATATATTAAGGATTTATATATAATGCAACGACAGTGTATAGAGTCACAGTGTATAGACTCTATATACTATCAATGAATAAAAAATTGACACCTCATCAACAAATCCTTATAAGCAAATTGAAAAAAAATATATTTGTATTTATTTCTAAGGGCTTGGCATTCTTTGAGTTTGCTTATTAATGAGGTTTTAATAACTGGTGCATGGATAGTGTATAGAAACTATACACTATTAGTGCATCATATACAAACTAATATATTAATCCCCACAACAAAAAACTTGGCATGATTAGTGAAACACACAAGGAATGGCAAAATTTCATGATCACTCAAAAGGGAAAAAAAAAGCCTAAAACAGAGATTTTTGTCCACTGGGAACCAGTGCAAGATGCAACTGTCAAAATCAAAGTTGATGGTAGCTGGACCAGGCTAATAGGAAAGCTGAGTTTGGAGGATGCATCAGAGGAAATATGGCAAAATGGATTGCTGGGTTTATGGGATTCCTTGGAAATTGTGGCATTGACAAAGCTGAATTATGGGCAATTTACCAAGGATTACCTGTTGCCCGAACAATGAGATTTGAAAATTTAATCGTGCATCTAATTCTAGCTTTGCTGTCCAGATCATCCACCAGAAGACTAATGATAACCACCCTCTTTCCTTAATTCAGCTAATTAGACAGAAGATGGCTACGAAAGACAATTGGAGAGTACGTCAGGTGCCAAGAGAGAACTTTGCTGCTGACTGTCTAGCCTAGCTAAAAATAGCTTGACGCAAACAAGTGGACTTGTAATTTTGGAGACCCCACCAAGTGAGATGCACAAGCATAACACTCTTCTGGGTTCTGACTGACTCAGAAGACGTGATGGCGGGTGGCCCTAAATCAGTCACCATCCACCCATTTCTGCGGTAAAATAGGACATTATAGGGAAAGGAGGGATTCTCCATCCCCTCCTTCCCTTTTGTTATTTTCTAACTGAACAAAAGAAAGAGAAAGATTTCCATGTTGTCCTTTCTTTATTTTCTCTGCCCTCACCTCACCCCTGCCCCTCGGCCTCTCCTATGGGCTATGGCTTACTCACTGGAAGGGCTAAAACTTTAACCTTGGATCCCATCAAAGCACCGTTGGTTTGATGGGATCCAAACGAAGCGTAAGTGTCTCCTGAATCACCCTAGAATTATTGGCATCTTCTCGGTATCTGCCTAAGTGAGAGTTTCCTCACCGCACTTCTCTTCACCTCTCATTATGGCCTCTTGTTCCTCCAGTAAAGCCACAAATAGCACATACAACCGAGCCAATCCTAGAGCGCTATCACTATTACAAGTTATTCCTTATGCAATTAATTTCCTTTTCTTTGGTGGATGGGAGCCAGAACATCTTACCTTGAGCGCTTGAAAAACGCTCGGATTTTGACAGAGGATCCCTGCTTTTTCAATGTTTCTGAAGAGAAAAATATGCAAGAGCAAGTAACAACAAAAATTGAGAGAAGTAAAGCTTACCGCTTTCATTTTTTCGGAAGTGACTATCAACCTCCCCTTCATTGACGAGATGGAATCTATGGCAATGGATTTGATGTAGGCACGGAGAGCAAGCTTGTCCCGTCCTTGGCCAAAGAAGATGGAGCCATATCTATACACCAAACAGGGAAAAACAGAACCACCAGTCATCATAAATACACATTACATGTAAAATAACAGCAGGAAGAAGAATATGTATAGACCAGACCTCTTTAGCTCCGAAGCAAAGAAGATTTCACCGATGCAAGGCCAAGTTGGCCAACCAAGGATGCCTGGCGGAAGAGGTGGTTCCGGGCTCTTGGATTTGAAGAATTTCAGAAGAGCGAGGAAGGGAAAAATGCCATGAAACACAATGCCATGAGTAACAGTTCTCGGCGGTGACGAATAGCTAAGTTGTGAAGAAGTTTTCTTGTGAAAACCAGTGGTGTGGAGGCGGGGAGTACGATGCACTATAATATAGGCTTATATGTTGTGGGTACAACATATTTCGGTCAAATTTTTGCAAAGAGAGATGAGATGGCCTCTCAAATACACAAACTCCCTTCGGCAATTGGCAGCCAATTCTATATTTTTTAACATTTTTAGGCCGACGTTTTTACACAAAGCATAGCCTCCACTGCATCCACAGGTTAGAGTCGTGCGGTGCCCACTGAATTTTTTATATTTGTCAATAAGATATATTAGTTTTGGAAAAATTTCTGGATTGTTCCTATTTTGATTTTAAGTTCCTTTATAACATACGTATTACTTTAAGATAAATTTTAAATTGATTCTATTAAAAATTAAGAATGTAAAGATCAATATATAAATAGTAAAAAATGGAGACTGCATATTAGCCTTTGTTTTAATAAATAACTAGCTAAATAATTAGTGAATAGAAAGAAAAAATATATTTATTCTTAAAGTCGTGAGTTGTGATTACAAGTATAAAAGGTCCAGCAACCTTTTCTGATTTTACCGGTAAATAATTTATGTTGCTTACACTTTCACTTTCTGTATATTTTGAGAACTTGTAGATTCTCTCTTCTCCAACCTTCACCCCTTTCTTGCTGCGGCTAATATTTTTAAGATCTTTCGACAGTAAAAATAGTAAAAAAAAATATTCATATACTAGGAGCCATTATGGTGGCAAGTAAGAAGAGTTGGGAATTTTATATTTTAAATTCAAAACTCATTAAGTGAAAGCGAGTTTAATTACTGAATTTAGTTAGTTATTAATTTAGTTAATTGAGTTGATTGATTTTTATATAATTACAATTTTTTGGATATATTATATAATTATAATTGTAACTGCTCACACAATATATCATACAATATGTTGTTTTAAAAAAATTTTATTGCTCATACTTATTGATTAATTTTTTTTTTGCATAAAATTAGACTTTAAAATATTAGATATAACACAAAAACGATAAAAATAAAATACACCTTAGATTAAATTTTAACAAAAATTGTATATGAATATGATAGAAGTTAAAAAACTTTTTTTGTTTAATTTATGGATACAAATTTTGCCACCAAATATTTGCATTTTACACTATACGAATATAATTTACATACATGATTTTGAATTTTGTACATTAGTTATTAAGTCTACATAAACACTACATGGTCAGAAAGGAAGTTTTCACAATTTTGATTTCTTCCCTCATGATATAATCAACTATCAATTTCAGTTTTTTTTTTTTTCAGATTTACTAGTCAAATGTACCATCGACCTTTTACATAAAATAGATATAAGCTTTCAACGTTTTTATTTCATGAAAATTAGTCCATAAACTTTTATTTTAGGCTAAAAAGTCAAAAAGACTCTAAAAAAAGTTAGGGGTTCAACAAAAAGGTTTCCGCAATTGAACCCTTAATTTTTTTTTCGCAATCAATTGAGCATTTGCATTCAATTTTCACTTAATTGAGTCATTTCGTGGATGGAAACCATTAAATCCATATGGAAATTATTAAATCTGTACAGTACACGTGGCCAAAAAAATAATAGACCTAACGGTTTTTGTCTAAGTAAGGGTTCAATAGAATGAAATTAAAAATATAATGGCTCAATTGATTGCAAAAAATAGATAAGGGTTCAATTGCGAAACCTTTTATCATTCAATAACTTTTTTGACCCTTTGGCCTTTATTTTATTATAAATAAACCTTCAACCTTTCAAAATTATATAATTAAGTTAAAATCTGTTAAATGATACTAACTTCCATTTGGATATCCTACATGGACGCTGACGTGAATAACATGGTTGATTGCCACATGACATGCTATGTATACAATACTAACGGAAGTTAATGTCATTTAATAGATTTAGACTTAATTGCATAATTTTAAAAGGTTAAGAGTTTTTTTATCGTAAAAAAATTTTATGAATTGATTTTCATATATTGTAACGTTAAGAGCTAATATTCATTTTGTGTAAAAAGATTGAGAGTGTATTTAGCTATTAAGTTTTTTATAAAAAGATATTTAATAATTATGAAATAAAATTATTTGAATTCAAACTCAAATTTTACAATATATAATTTTTTTATCATTCTATAAAAAAATTATTGGCGAAGTGTTAATTCTAGTTAATCTGATCCAAATTCAAAAACTTTTCCTTCTCTTTGTTTGCTGAATTTTTCCCTTTGGTAACGGTCACAAACTGCCAAACTCGATAAGACAAAGAAGTTGATAAGATAAGATAAAAAAAGAATTGTCACGTGATGTCAGAGTCAGAACAATCAAAGCCTACGTTTCAATCATTATCGGGAAAAGAAGAATCTACAGTGGTACTTTGCGGAAGTCGCAAACTCAACCGTCAACCCTTTCACATTCAATTCTTTGATTAAAAGTAAGGGAGCCAAAAAAACTTATCTGCAATCAATTGGCAAAACTAGGAAAAAAAAATTCTGAAAAAGAACGTGAATCTAGAAATGAATTCAAGAAAGTACAAGTTTGGACAGATTACATAAACATTTTTAGATTTCTTAAAATGTATTTGAGAAACTACAAGTGTAGTCCACTTACCATTTAGGATCATATAGTAATTCGATTTCGTATTAGGTGAAACTTAAAATGATTATCAGATATCAAAAAATTTAGACAAAAAAATAGCTGATGACATGCATGACGAAAGAATTCTATAATTTGGCTGATTATGATATATTAATTTTTAATATTAAGTATATAAGTAAGTTTGGATACTACTGTTCGGATAATGAAAATAATTATTTTGTTAATTAATATCATAATTCTTCCCTCATTTTATCGATTAATAATAAGTGTACTGTGTATGTATTACTTTCCGCAAATTTTGTTTTAAGAATCCGATTCAGATTTCCTTTTGTTAATAATTCTTTTATTATTATTATTATTATTATTATTATTATTATTATGCACTGACTGCAAAATTTTTTGACTTTACAAAATGAAATTAGAATATATTCACATGTTGATTTACTTATTTTAAGTATTAGTTTAATAATCTCTTATTTATAAAATTTATTAATATTTTAAATGCAACTTTAATAGGACATGTGATAATTTTTTAATTTCTTTTGTAAAGTTTAAAATTTCCAGTGATTATATAAAAATAATAATAATTTTTTTGAAAATAAAAATAATAATTATTAGTAAAACAGTATTTCATACATTATTACTCAATTTCATCAATTAAGATGGAAGATTGTCGCATACTCTATTAGAATATATTTAAAATATTTAATCTATTAATTCATTAAATAAAATATTTAATCTCATAAAATTTAAAATTTTATTGACAATGAATAAACTATTATATATTTTTTACTAAAAAAAAGTTGCAATGTAAGAATAGATAAAGAAATTGTTGCAAGTGTTAACATTCAAATTCTAGAACACATTTCACGTTCAAATCAAGAAATAATATTTATTAATATAGTAGAAATACTAATTAAAAGAGGCTAGTGGAGGAGTTAAGTATTTTACCCAGAATTAGAAAATTCTACTAGTGATTTTTTGGTTGATGTGATCGGAAAAGATTAGACCAATTTTTATAAATTCACAATCTTTCTACAAATCACATTGACTTTTTCCAGATTGTACAAAGATTTGTAGATACGTTGATTGTTTTAAAAGGGCAAATCACATTAAAGGATGTTCAGACAAATCACATTGAGCAATGGCTAATTTATATTGACACATTATTAACTCAGGTGAAATTGAAAATATCAATGAAAATGAGATTAAAATAAAACGATGATTTATTTGGAGATAATTATTTTATACATTGTTAATGAAATATTTTTATTTCATAAGTAATATTAAAAGCGTGACATATATCTTATAAAAATATTAAAAAATAAAATAAAATAAAATACGTGTCACGATCTTAACACCACTTGTAGAATAAAAATATTTCACTATAGTATATGAAATAATTATTTTTTATTTGGATGTAATTGCAACAATTATAGTAAAGTGAGTATAATAAAAACAAAAAAATTATCATTAAATATATTATATTAAAATAAAAAAAAAGTGAAAAGGGGGAGGGGTTTTCCAAGGGCAAATCACATTGGGAGATACTTAGACAAATTACATTAACCAATGACTAGTTTAGATGAATAGTGTAATTAATTCTAGTGAAATTGAAAATAATGGTAACAGCGAGATTGATATAAAATAGTGATGTTTTGAATATAATTACAACAATAACATTGAGGAGAGTGTAATGAAAAGAAAAAATAATCATTAAAGATATCATATTAAAATAATAAAAAAAAAAGTGAAAAGAGGGAGGGGTTGCAACATCCTCACCGCTAAGCCAAACTAGCTCCAAATTTACTAGTAGATTATTTAGTGATAGCCAAAATTGCATGAAGGTATAATGAAATGTAATAATAAGATAAAATGATCATTAAAAAAGATTAGATTAAAATTTATATATAACTAGTTTCAACTCATGTAATATACGGAAATACATTTATAAATCAATAAATTCACATATAATATATTTTTATTTGAAACGTTATAATATAAATTATTAAGTTTATGAAAAATCCAAAATTTCGATCTTTAATATTTTTATTTGTATTTTGCATATTTTAATACAGTAAAATAAGAAAATTATATATTGGATATAATTATATAATTTTGATCAAAGTTAAATAAGACTTGTATCGTAATTTATTTCAAGTAATATATAAACAAAATTCAATTATGTCTTTGATGGGTAAAAATTGAAAAATTATATATATTATCATTATAAAATGCTTTTATTTTTTGGTTACAAAAGGTGCTTGGATTCGAACCCAAAACTTATAATATGACACAATTCATCCTTAATCACTTGGTTAAAAAGTTGTTGGCATAAAATACTTTTATTATTATCATGGAATAATAACTCTTCAATATATTAAATACAGCAAATCTAATTACTATTGACCTTGGAGCTTGGAGTTGAATTAGGAACATCAACATTGCATGAGAAATATTGAAACTTTTCATCAACTTTAGATAACTTCTTGTTGTACCCACATAACATATAATATTAACTAAAAGTTATACCAACTTTCGTGATGGTTACTTCATAGGCTAAAGAATTTTCCTAAACATAACAAAATTTTCAAAATAGTTTTTTTTAGAGAATTTTTGAAAAAGTTAATAACAATATGTATGATAAATTAACTATCTTTTAAAATTATGTTGCTATATATTTTTATCATTGAAAAATATATATGCTAGTGCAATAATTTGCATAGTGGTTTTGTATTCATTACTTTAATCTACGACAGAGGCATCCTACTTATAAACATTAACATCTCATTCGTCATTAGATTTTTTTGTGGTATGCGATAAAGTTCTATGTCAAAATCTTTATTAGACAAATTAAATACAAAAAGTAATAACATAAATATTAATTTGTCATAAAAGCAATATTTTAGATCAAATTGGTTAACATATTAGTGCAAAATTATTTAAACTTTAAGAATATTTAGATTGATGTAAACTTTTGTTCCAATTTATTGAAGATGAAGTATAAATAAAAAAAAAATTGTACACTTACTATTAACAAGCTCCACAAGCCTACAAACACCGTGCTTGTTCATTCGTTTATTTTTTAATATTGTTTATATTCAGTTCTTATTCATTAAGCTCATTCATTAGTATTAACAAATATGATCAGGAATGCGTGTTCGTAAATATTAAACGAATATGTTTACAAACACATATTTGTGAACATCAAATGAACATATTTGTGAACACTAAACAAAAAAATTACACAAAGATATTGTATTAATCCTAAAATATATATATAATGCCAATTAAAAAAATTCGACATAAATATGTAATTTTAGGTTGTATTGAATAACCTAAAATTAAATATGTAATTTAAATCTATTATTATCAGACAAGAAACAAAATACTAAATGATTCAACAAATAAACGAGTTTTAAACAAACCTTAAAGGAGTTTGTTCACGAACATAAACAAATGAACCATGCATATATTCATGATCGTTTGTTAAGATTAATAAACAAGCAGAAACCAAATATATTCACAAATTGTTCGTGAAACGTTTTGTTCGTTTACATCCTTAGGACAACCGTGCTTTTGTTTGTTATCGTTCATTAATAATAATAAACGAACAAAAACCTAACATATTCATGAACTGTTCGTTGAACATTCTATTCGATTACACTCTTAGGGGTCGTAAGTTGCTACTTGACATATGAGTTTTATTTAGTGCCAATGTTCATCCTTTTTTAAATAAAAAAGTGTTTTTTATGATATTTAAACAATGCTTAATAACCAAATATACCCTTAACCTTTTACACAAAATGGATATAAGTTTTCAACATTTTATTGCATGTAAATCAATCCATAAACTTTTATTTTATTGTAAATAAACTCTCAATGTTTCAAAATCATGCAATTATGTCCAAATCTGTTAAATGCCATTAATTGTCGTTTGGACATCCTATGTAGAAACTAACAAATAGCTTTATAGGTTGTAAAGTATGCAATACAAATGGAAAATTAGTGTCACTTAACATATTTGTACTTAATTGCTTGATTTTTAAAGATTGGAGGTTTATTTATGGTAAAATATAAGAACTAATTTACATGTAATAAAATATTAAAAGCATATATCTATTTTATGCAAAAGATTAAATGTATATTTAGCTATTAAGCCTTTAAATAAATCTGAAATACATTTTGATTTTTGAGGCGGATATCCAACATACTAATATAAGGGTCTGTTTGGATTTCACTGCACCCATGGTGTGGTGGAACCCAAAATACAATATTCACCAATTGCATCGATGGGATGCTTTTGAAATGCGACCCATCATTACAATAACGGCAACCCCCTCTAGTAAAGCCATTAGAGGGCAAAGAGCATGGTGATTCACAGGATAATTTAAAAATATTATTTGATAAAAATAGTTTAATTTTTATTATTTAATAACTTTTTCAATATAAAATTTAAATATTTAATAGTAAAAATATTAATTGATATAAAATAATATTATTTTTATTAAAAATATTTTTATTTAAAATAATTTATTAATAATTAATTTTATAAATATAAAATATATTATAAAGTTTATTATATAATTTATATTTTAAAATTGTTAATAATCATTTTATCTGTCCATTACAGTCATCTCATTGTCATCTTATAATTGCATCTAAAATCTAAACACACATCACCATTCATTCATTATCTAATTTTATTGTTATTATTGTTTTTAATCTCACTTTATTCTATCAAAATCTAAATAGATAAATATAAGAATTAAGTAAGATTCCGCCTAAGAAGAGAAAGGGAGGTCCATTTATATGTGCTATAATTTTTAAGCTTAGCCGCGTAACGCGGTTGCCTATCAAAAAGTCCAAGCGCTAATTAATTTGCAAGTTGACTTAAGTTAAAGTTCATTGCCAAAAACAGAAGTAAAATTATCTATTAGACAGAAGAAGGAAAGGTTGTTCTTGATTTAATTAATGAAGTTTTTATTTACATATTTGTCAAACATTCCACCTACTATTTCAATCGAAGCAATGAGCCAATGTCAAAGAGAGTAGTGGCAGTACGACAGCAGAATTAATTAGGAAAAGGAAATAAAAAGTCACATCAAATCACGTCAAGATGCCATTTAATTTGACGCGAATAGGTCTTGCTTTCTAGAATGTTTTCTGCAAAGAGAAACTTGTTGTGCGACAGCTGTTCATTACTTGGTGGAGGTATCAGCTGTTCAGATTCAGAAGTAGCTGGCAAATATCAGGCTATTGGCTTGCACGCTCTCTTAAATAATATTTAATAGTTAATACTATAATCACGATTACTTCTCAACTGTGTCTGAAAATTCAAAGGGGGCAAACCAGAGGTGAACACTTTCAATCTGAATACAGCTACGGTCAATGGATGATTAGAGAAAGGTGGTTATTATTATTATTATTATTATTGTAAAAGTGCAAGCATGCTTATCTGAATACTTAATTTGACTCACCGATTCAATATCAATGAACTCAATACATTTACTTTCGATAAATAAGAGAAAGAATTTAAGAAATTTAAATTACCTTTTTACTTTTTATATTAAATTTTTTTATTATTTTATTTAAAAAAGTTATATTATCAAAATAATCATTTTTTTTTCAATTTTATCGAAGTCAATCGCACTATCTATTTAAACTGGTTCAAATTTTTTTTAAAATTTTTACAAGTTTTTTTATATATTATTGACGCGTAAGACTCATGAGTTTAAAAAATTTTGAAAAATTCTAAATACACTCACTTTTTTCTTTTTAACCCTATTTTACTCAAGATGATACTGTTCATATAAAGAAAAAAATAGACGTGGAGTGAAAAAAATTGAATGTATTTAAAATTTCTCTGAAAATTTCTTTCAGTATCCCATTATTTACTAAACTACCCATTATCCTATCCAGTACAAATATGTTTTTTTATTAATTTTGAATAATTACATTTATGCAAATACCACTATCCATGATTCACCAATAGCTTTGGATAAAAAAAATCTGCTCCAGTAACTCTGATCCACTGTCCTTGTTGGTTGTTGTTTTTTTGGAATACATTTTGTCCAATCATTAATTTCAATTCCATGTCTATAAATTTAATTTTACATTTAGACTATTAATTTTATCATTACAACCTCAGTGATATCAATTTTATCAGAGTCATCAACATGCCTAAGTATGTATTTCACTGTAATCAAGGGAGAGATAAAACAAGTCGAGGAAATCAGAAGAAAAAAAAAAGACAACTTTTTGACATATAAAATGTCTTTCACAATTTTTTTTTTCTAAAATTTTTGTGAATCACTTGATAAACAAATTAACTATAAAACTTTATAATATATAAATATTTACATATTCTACATCATAATTTTGTAAAGTAAATCACTTTTTAAAGAAATAATAGCTTTTTTTTTCTTTCTAATATTTTAACAGTTAGACATATTGTATTTGTTTTTACAATTTTAGCGGGAGCCATTAAAAAGGAGAAAAATTTTATAGGTTCTTTTTTTTTTGGTTTTACGGTTAGGGTATCTTCAAGTTACTTTTCATGTATTTTGAAGCTAATTCATCCAAGTACGATTTTAAGAGTCCACCCTTCATATCGACTTAATATATTCAAAAAAATTAATTTTCTTGAGTGCTGGTTTCAAGGTTTGAATTCTGAACCTAACTTACGACCAACAAATCCAACCCTTGAGATTTAATTTTAGCATCTTTGACTCCATCATTCTAAAGGCTAATTTAAAGCGTGAGAATCACCAGTTTAATAGAATCTTTTTAATTTAATTTTGTTAATTTTTTACTAAAGTACTAAAATATTATTATTATTATTATTAATAAAAGAGTAAAACATTAAGGTTAACTAAAAATATTTAATTACGAAATATATTTTTTATGCATAGAATTCAGATCAAATACATAGCTTAAAAAAATTTCTAAAAAAAAATGTATATTCTAGACTCAACAAAAAAGTTCATAGAATTTTCAAAGATACAAATTTCTAACTAACAAAATTAATAAATTAAAAAAGTTGTTAAATAAATATGTAGGTTTGTGGAATTTTATTAAAAAATTTTTTTAAATAAAAAAAACCTTTAAATTTGAAGTAAAAAGGGTTCACACATGCAGCATGTGTACATGGGAAGACAGCTAAATTTTTCTTTTGGTTCATAAGGAGGTACAAGGGAGAGAAGAGATTTGAACTTTGAGCTTAATTTCTTTTATGCCAAATTTTGTTGTTTGAAGGTGGCCAAAATATATAGTCTTACAATGTCACATGTGACATGCCATTGCGCTAAAACAATGAAGAAAGAACAAGCTAGTAGGCATTGAACGTTAAAGCCAGGCTAAGGGGCATCGAAGTTGAGATTCTTATCTTCTCTCCCTAAACACTCTCTTATTTTCTTTCGCTTTTATTTAGACATGTACTAACTTGAATATTAGAGCACGCCCCGAAATCCCAACTCTCTTGACCTTGGCTTATTTTATGCACGAACCAAGTTATCCAGACTTGTTGATTTACCTTCGTATCTTGAAGATAGATGATTAAGGTATAAATTAACAACCTTAACTCACTCAAATAAAACAAAAAATCATAAATTTAGAAGAAATAATTATATTAGACTTTGACTCCTATATCCAAACATTTTAGTTAGAGTTATGAGTTTTATGACTGAATTTTATTATAAGTTTATAATTTTTTATTATTTTAAATTTTTTGTTCTATGCAAATAAAAAATGTCAAATAATAAAAATATTAAAAATTGTGAAACCATTCAATCGAGCATGGAAAGGTTTTTTAATTTCTTAATTACAAGAAAAATATTTGATAATTGGAGGTAGAGATAAGATTGTTTAAAGTTAAATCCAAACTTTACAATATATCACAATTTTTTTTTTAATTTTTTGATCAAAAGGCTGTTGGCCACAAAGCTAAATTTTATTTATCAAAAATTCCTATAAGCAATAAGCCACCAAACATACAAGTAGCAAATGAAGAAAGAATTAGTTAGACGAGTTTAAACTGGGTATAATTGAGGCTTAGGTCTTCTATTTTGAAGACCAAGTTTAGTTCTACACTTACAATTTATAAGCTTGAATTTTTGCTATTAAATTATTTTATTAGTATTATAACTATTAACTTCATCACTTGGTTTATAAAATGCGTATGTATTACCTTTCGTATCTTTTGTTTTAAAATTTTTATTCAAATCTCTCTTTCTCAATAATTTTTTAAGAAATATACAATTCTAATAAAATTTTTATTTTTTTACATAGAAAATTTTAAGCTTTATGAAATGAAAATTAAAATAAATGCACATGTTGATGTACTTATTATAAGTATTAGTTTATTAACTTCTTTTTTAACGGAATTTATTAATTTTTTTAAATATATATTTTATAATCTATAGCCCACCATAAAAAAATCCCATATGATATACAGTAAACAGCTGTACTGCTGTACAAGTGATTGGGTTAATAAGTTTTATAGTTTGAAGTGAGTTTTAATGATCGATGGACTGAATTAAGTTTTGAAAAGGGTAAATGTATAATTGGATCTTTGAATTATATTATTATTATTTTTTTATTTTGGTACTTCAAAAATTTTTTATCGATGTTATACATGAATTTCAATTTTATCAGTATACCATTTGAAAATAAGTTGATAAGATTGGATTGTTCAAGAAAATTTTGACACGTGACATGCTAAATTAACTTTATTTATTTTTATTTAAAAATATTTTAAAAAAATTTAAAATTACGTAAAAGTATATAAAAATAATTATAATAATTTAAAAATACTTAAAAATATTTAAGTATATTTAAAATATGTAAAAATATTCTAAAATATGTAAAAAATATTTTAAAATAGTTATAAATATTTAAAGATACTTTAAAATATTTAAAAAATTTAAATATGTAAAAATATTAAAAAAATCTGAAATATTTAAAAATATGTAAAATATATAGAAATATTTCAAATCTTTAAAAATATTTTTAAAAAAAATATAAATATATTTAAAAATATAAAATATGCAGAAATACGTAGAAATATTTAAAAATATCAAACATAATATTCAAAATGTTTCGTGGAGGGGAGGAAGGATTGGTTCCAAAAGCAGTTCATCAATTAGGTTCCACCAGAAAACACATTGAAACCCATTAGAAAATTCCTTCCATCAATCATCCACAACCAATTCCCAACAATTCAATCCCGATCCTAACCCTAAAGAAGAAGCTTCTTAATCAACACTCAAAATTAGTTCGCCATCATCCAAACTCAACAAAATTCTACCCAAAATCATTCATATTACACAACAAATGCAACCATTCAAATTGAAACAGATCAAGCAAATTTGAAATTTGATTTTAACCATCATCCATACCCGACTCCTCTCCTCAACCCAAGACCGAGAAACAAATCAGCCCATTCCTTGCTAAACCCGGAGCCTAAACTAAAAGACCCAACTCAGCAAATACCCACAACCCTGAAGCACCAAACTACCAAAAATCACAGCCATTGCAGAAAACAGAAGCTAGAGTTTCAGAGGTATTTGGGTTTCGGCTTTCTTGGATTCGTGGCATTTTTGAAAGAATCAAGTAGCTTTTCGGAGCAAGCAACGGACAAAGAAGAAGACCGGTGGTGGCTTGAAGAAGGTGATTCGGCTAAAGAAAGAGAAACTAGGAAAATGGACCAAACTGAAGGAGGAAATCAGAAAGAAAATGGAAAGGGAGAAGGAAATAATAAAAAGTGGGGAAGAAAAGGCAAGAATAAAAACTGAGAAGGAGAGGGCTGTCGTGGGAGAGAGAAGAAAAAGATAGAAAGAAGATAGGGAAATAAACGAAAGAAACAGAAAAAAGAGAAAAGGATGATCAATAGGTTTTTTTTTTAATATATTTAAAATTTGTTTATCTATTGGTGTTTTTTTAATATTTTTTTAATATTTTTAAATATTCTGAAAAATTTTTAGATATTTTTAAATATTTGAAAAATATTTTTACCTATTTTTGAATATTTTTAAATATCTTACATATTTTTAAATATTTTAAAAAAATATGTTTACATACTTTTAAAATGTTTTTTTAAATATTTTTGAAATATCTTTTAAAGAAAAATAAAAAAGTTGATGCATGTCATGTGTCAAAATTTTATTAGACAGTTTAATCACGTCAATTTTTTTGTAATGACATTAACTTTTGAGATAAAATGACTAACGAAAGTAAAATTCATATATGACAGTGACAAAAAAATTTTTAAGTACCAAAATAAAAAAAATGATATAGTTCGGGGATCAAATTATAGGTTAACTCTTTTAAAAATAGAGAGTTAGTGATTGCATTCTTCAAGTGCTCAAAGTGTTTGACATATTCACCGGAAAAAAAAAGTGTTTGACATAACTTTCAAAGCCAAATTTTCATATGTAACCATAAAAAAAAAAACCAAATTTTCATAGTACAACTTGCATCTGTTCTGATCAAAAAAAAAAAAAAACTTGCATCTGTTGATAGTATTGCTTGTGCTTCCTGTAAACCTAATAATGATAAAGACGGTTAACTAGTTGAAAAGTGAAATGATGATCAAAAACATAATCCCGTTAAAAAAATTAAATAATATATATTTTAAAATTAAAAAATTATCCCTTACATAGCCGGGAGCACACACTAGTCCATTTTTTTTTGTATGTAGTAATTTTTTAAACTTGTTTTTTTTTTATCCAAATTTTTTAAACTTGTTTGCGAAACTTAAAAGCTCAATCGATATTTACAAAAAATAATAATGTCTTTATTAGTGGAGGCCCAAATTAAAATAACTCATGCTTAAGCCAGCCCATCTAGCTTTGAAGGCTTGGCCCACTAAGTATGTCTTTCGAGCTCCAAGAAAAGGAGCTAGTAGGAAACATAATTTTGCAAATAAATGATACATTTATTAATCAAATTTAAGATGCTATAATATGAAAATGAATTATTTTTAATACATATACAATTTTAGTACTTTAACATTAACAATTTGAAATTGTAAGCAAATTTTAAATGAATCATTATCCAACATACCATTTATGGAGTTTTCAAATTTCATAAGAAGATTAAGATAGTGACACATATCCCTTAAAATATATATATAAATATATATATATATATATATATATATATATATCTCACAAATTATATGCAAACAATACAAAAAAGCCACATGGATACCCTTAATGGCACATAAGATACATTTATTATAGTTATTTGTTTGACTTTTAATAATTAAATAAATTCATTTAAAATTCTTGATATAATAATTATTATAGTATAAATATTTTTTTGTGCATAAATAATTAAATACTTTCTCTTTATGTAATGAGTTAATTATCTATTTTTGTATGATAATTATTATATTTTAAATAATTTAAAAATATATTATTCCCATAAATATATAGTATCATATATGATAATTAAAATAATATAAATAAAATCATTATGTAGTTTATTCTCCTTTCCTTCTAGATATTCTTAAATAGCATTCATCTTATTGTCTATCTAATCGTTGATTCTTCAATCCTAAATTTGTGTGTGTGAACTAGTTTGTGGTGTAACCGGTTTTGAAACTTAACTCATTAGGACATACAAAGGCCTTTGAGTGACATGATAAATTATTATTGTATATAAATATCATTTGCTCATTAAGGAAGCTATTTAGATGGAAGAGTTATTCCTTTTAAAGAGAAATTATACTATAAATAATTTTTATTTATATAATGAGTTAATGTCATGTTATTGTATAGGAATTATTAAATTTTTAAAAATCTGTTCTTATATGGCAATCATATTGGTATAATAAATTACTATGACATTGTTGATATCATTCCCATAAATATATACAATTGCAGGCAGGGGCGGAGCTCCATGGGGGCGAGTGGTGGCTCAAGTCCCCACTGACCCCCAACAAATATATATGTATGTATATGTATATGTATATATTTTATTAAATTTTATTCAAAATTCCTTTCCTAGTGAAATGTTTAGTAGATAAGTTTATATATACTAGCATTGAGTTTTCAGAGTTGAAAAGAATTAACGATTTTACAGTAAAAATGGTTTAGATTGAAAAGGAAAAAATGCATTCATTAGTTTATTTGTTGTAAATGCTAACATTGATTTTATCAGTTACTATAACAGCGTTTAATGTAATTTTAACAATATGTTGAAAACTTGTTTTTGTAACGAAATGAGAGATTAATGATTGAATAGTAAATTAGTTGTGTATCTTAAAAACATGTGTTCCAAAGTATTGGTAATGAAATTATTGTACATAATTTTCAAAATATAAAATCAAACAAAAAACAATTAAATTTTTTTTTACAATTACGACTAGATGCAAAAATTTTAATTTTTTAATTAATACTATTATCAATATTATTACTATTATTTTTTTTATAATTTAATATATTTAAGTGAAGCCCCCCACTAAATAAATTTTTTAGTTCCGCCATTGATTGCAGGCAACAATCAATCCAGGAACAAATATAAAAAAACGGGTAAAAATATCATTCCATATATACGAGAATGGAATCATTCCATATATATATATATATATATATATATGTGTGTGTGTGTGTGTGTATTCCATTTGCAAGATTAAAATCAACAATGTCATTTATGGTATATATATATATATATATATATATATATATATATATTATATAAGATACAAACAACTTGATAATGTCTTTCAGTTGGTAATTGACACTGAAATAATTGATCTCATCACGTAGTAATTAAGAGAAATGATTGAAATATTAAAGGGTTGAAAAGTGATTTTAGGACTGAGATGTTTTAATAAATAAGGGTACCCTTTTCTGTTAATAAAAATTTAAGTTCAAGGAAATGATACACTGAGGGTAAGAAAAATAGGGGAAGGAATTCAAAATAATGAATAGTGTTAAAGAATGAAAGAAAAGAGAATGAAGAAGAAGAAAAGAGAATGAGCAGAAGGTGAAAGAGCAGAAAGAAGCTTTTCTGTTATTCCTCGATACACGGTAAAGTTGTTACAACAATGTTTATAAAGCCAAGTCTGATGAAAACAAAAAAACTGGCACCAAAACATTTAGGTGGTAAATTTAAAAAATGCAATAGAAAATCAGAATGATACAACATCAACTAATTTTTAATTTTTAACGCTCCCCCTCAAGATGGAGCATATATGTTGACAATGCCCATCTTGCTGAGTAATGTTTGAAATTGTCCAGGATGTAGAGGTTTTGTAGGCAAATCTGCAACTCGATGCTGTGATGATACATGCAATGTCTTGAGCAAACCAGACTGTATCTTTTCTTGAACCAAATGGCAATCAAGCTCTATGTGCTTTGATCTTTCTTGGAAGACAGGATTGACAGCATTATGCAAAGCAGCTTGATTATCACAATACAAAACAGCTGGCTTGGGATGTTTGATGTGCTTCTCTTTGAAGAGATTCAGTAACCAAATAAATTCACACGTTGCATTTGCCATCGACTTGTACTCTGCCTCAACTGATGACCTTGACACTATCTGTTGTTTCTTGGACTTCCAAGACACCAATGAATCCCCAATAAAAATATAGAAACCACTAATTGATCGTCTGCTATCCGAACAACCTGCCCAGTCTGAATCTACAAACCCATTTAATTCTGGTTTAGATGATGATTTGAACAGTAGACCCTACCCTACTGAGCCTTTGATATATTGCAAGATTTTATACACTGCTTGCAAATGGGGTTTCCTTGGGTTAGCAAGAAATTGACTCAAATAATTAACAGAATAGGAAATGTTAGGTCTGGTAATTGTAAGGTATAAGAGTCTTCCAATCAACTTCCTAAATTGGGTAGGATTAGCAAGTAATTCTCCTTGATCATGTGTCATTTAACACTAGGATCCATTGGGGTTTTCTGAGGTTTACAGCCAAGATATCGAACGTCTGACAATAAGTGCAAGGCATAATTCCTTTGTGAGAGAAAAATTCTCTTGGCAGATCTTGCCACTTTAAGACCGAGAAAGTATTTTAAACTTCCAAGATTTTTTAGCTTGAAGCAGTTGTTCAAGTAACTTGTTAAACTATCAACTTGCTCTGAATTGTTGCTTGCTATTATTATATCATCAACGTAGACTAACAAGGTAAGAAATGAATTACCTTGAATCTTAGTAAAGAGGGAGCTATTAGCAAGGGATTGTTTAAATCCAATAGCAAGCAAAGTAGAAGAAAACTTGGAGAACCATTGTTGAGATGCCTATTTCAAGCCATAGATTGACTTATGAAGCTTACACACTGCATTAGCTGGTAAATTCTCCCCCTGTCGATGGTAACTAGGTGGCAGAGACATATATACATCCTCAACTAAATCATCATGCAAGAAGGTGTTATTCACATCTAATTGTGTCAGACTCCAACCATAAATTGATGCCAAAGCAAGAAGCACCTTAACTGTCACTAATTTAGCCACTGGGGAGAAAGTGTCAAGGAAATCCACACCTTCTTGCTGTGTGTATCCTTTAGCTACTAACCAAGCCTTATACCTCTCTAAACTTCCATCAGCCTTGAGCTTTACCTTATATACCCATCGACATCCAACTGGGTGTTTTCCTACAGGTAAAGGTATAATGGTCCAAGTACCATTGTCCTCCAAAGCTTTCAACTCAACATTCATTGCTTTCCTTCATTCTGGGAATGCAGCAGCTTGGTCATAGGAACTTGGTTCACTGTATGATGAAACAACGTAAATAAAGGCTTTATGAGAAGAGGAAAGCTTATTATATTCAAGAGATCAAGATAAAAGATACTTACTGGAGCTTTTGTGAGAGGATGCAGTGTAACAATGATAATTAGTGAGATATGTAGGAGGTCTACGGGCTCTAGTAAATTGAAAGGGAGCAGATTGTGTAGAGGAGTTAGGTGGTGCTGATGACTCAGGAGTGGGGGTAGGAGTAAGGATAGGAACTGGTCAGACTCTATCAGAAAACAGGTTAGAATCTGAAATGGATTTAAAGGTGGAAGAGTTTTTGAAAGGAAAGATATTTTCATGAAAGGAAAGATATTTTCATGAAAGATAACATCTTTGGAAATGTAGGTGATATTAGACTCTAGATCTAACAACTTGTATCCTTTAATACCAAGAGGATTCCCCAAAAAAACAATTAGAGCTTCTCTAGGTGAGAACTTGGATCTATTTCTAGCAAGGGTAGATGCATAACATAAACATCCAAATACTTTCAGTGCATGTACAATGGTTTTTGTTCCACAGCAATTCAAAAGGACTTTGCTAGACTGAGGTCAAAATACAATCACTCCAATAGGCTAAGGGAAGGTGAGATTGAAAGAGAAGAGCTCGAGCCACATTTAAAATGTGTTGATGCTTACGTTCCACAACTGAATTCTGTTGTGGTTTGTCAACACAAGAGTGATAGGATATGATACCTTGAGATTTAAACAGATCATGAAAGGCTAGCTCAGGTGCATTATCTGATCGAACTGATTTAATGGTGGTTCCAAATTGATTCTTAACATATGCACAGAATTCTAGAAAGAAAATAAGTACATTAGATTTGGTTTTGAGCATATAAATCTAGGTATAATGTGTACAGTCATCCACAATGGTAAGAAAGTATCTATATCCTTCAATTGAAAGAAGGGTAAAAGGACCCCAAACATCAATATGGACTAAATGGAAGGGATGTTTTGAAAAAGACTGTGTAGGCTTAAAAGGTAATCGTTTCTGTTTAGCTAATGGGCAGATATCACAATGACAAGCATTATTAGTATGAAAGGAAACATTCAAATCACCTTTTAATGTTTGAATTTTTACAAATGATGGATGGCCTAATCGAAAGTGCCAAAGTTCTCTATTTGTAAATGAAGCATTATTACATACAGAGGAAATATGCAAATTGGAAAGAGAAGTGGTTTTGAGGTTTAAGACGTAGAGGTTCCTATATCTGTTACCTATCCCAATCATCTGGCCCGTTGTACGTTCTTGAATCACACATGAGGAGGAAGAAAAAGTGATTAAACAATGATTTTTGTGAGTTAAAGCACTAACTGAGATCAAATTAAATTTAAATTGAGGCATATACAGAACATCATCAAGAATAAGATCAGGTGAAAGTTGAACTGATCCAATGTGAGTGATAGATATAGTATGTCCATTAGGCAATGTAACATGAGAATTATGAATAGAACGATATGATTGAAAAGAAGTTAATGAACAAGAAATATGATGTGTAGCTCCAGTGTCTATGATCCAACAAGTGTGTGAAGGAGATGAAGTTGAATTAAGTAGAGAAAAAGAAAGTATACCACTGAAACAAGAAACTATGGGCTCAGGCTGCTTCTGTTCATGAAATGGACTGAGAATCAGTGTTCAATTGAGAACTAAGGAGAGCAATAAGTTGCTTACACTAATTAGAACTTAAACCTGCAAGAAAATGTTCTGTATCATTAGTTACCATAAAGCTAGTTTGATGGATCTGTGCTTTGGATGCTGTGTTTCTGCCTTTGATTTTATATCCAGGTGGATAACCAATAATCTTGTAACATTTATCCACAGTATGACCGAGAGCATTACAGTGAGTGCATACAAATCGATCACATTTGCTCTTGAATTTCTAGTTGTTATGAGACACTGCTACAATGGTGAAGAGGAATCAGAGAGAGGTAAAGGGGACTGACTGATGATCCTTTGCCTTTCTTCTTGGACAACCAGTGAAAATACTTTGGTGATGGAGGGAAGTGGATCCATCATAAGAATTTGAGCTCGAATTTGAGCAAATGACTCATTTAATCCCATCAGAAATTGCATGACACATTCTCGTTGTTGAAATTCTGACCAAGGTTGCATCCCTCCACAGTGACAAACTGGTATAGGCTGATATTCTTTCAATCCATCCCACAGAATCTTAAGACGAGTGTAGGAAGTACTGACGTCTATGGAACCTTGATGAAGAGCAATGAGATTAGTCTTGATCTAAAAGATACAAGGAGCATTGCTCTGATGAAATCTGTCTTTGAGATCTCACCAAATTTCGTAAGCAGTAGAGTATAAAGTAAACTATCTGCAATTTCTCGAACCGTAGAATTAAGCAACCAAGAGATCACCATACTATTGCATCTTAACCAAGCACCATGCAGAAGATCATCAACCTTTGGCTTTGCAACAGATCCATCAATAAAGCAGACTTTATTCTTAGTTGTGAGAGCCATAAGCATAGCTCGACTCCATGTGTTGTAATTGGACCAAGTGAGAGGATGAGAAACTAAAATGAGTCTAAGATGATCTCCATTGTGGAGAAAATATGAATTACTAGAATCCTTGTTCGAAGGAGAACCAAGAACAATTCGATTGCCTCCATTTGCAGCGTTAGTGGAAGAATTCCTTCAAGCCATGGCAGTGCCAAATGAAGAAGAAAGAATCACAAATTGAGTTGCTCTGATACCATGTTAAAGAACGAAAGAAAAGAAAGAAAAAGAAGAAAAGAGAATGAGCAGAAGGTGGAGGAGCAGAAAGAAGCTTTTTTGTTATTCCTCAATACACAATAAAGTTGTTACAACAACGTTTATATAGCTAAGTTTGATGAAAACAAAAAAACTAGCACCAAAACATTTAGGCGGTAAATTTAAAAAATGCAACAGAAAATCAGAACAATACAACATCAACTAATTTTTAACTTTTAGAAAATTACCTTTATGCAAATAGGGTTTTTTTTTTATTTGAGATGGGAAATTATGTTTCATTTTAGGTCATGTGAAGTAAAGTGCTTGGTACATTTTCATCTTTGTATTCTTTCAAGGTGTTTTGTATGTTTCAGACACATGAATAACTAATTATTATTCTGCACGTTGCTCCAACGATGAATGTGTAGGGCTACTATGCAGATCAAGTTCAGAATGTAACAAAATAACATAACCTTTTGAGTTAAAGGATTAACATTTTAGTTTGCAACCAGCATCCTTGGAGTTCAACATTCGTATGGCTAATTGATTTGGAGGCCATGGGTACTGGAGGAAAGTCTAGCATTTTCCAGGTATATTTCTTGGAATAGTTTTGATCTTCCTATTAAATTTAAATCTTTCCATTCAAAAACTTAAGCAGATTTACCGATGGTATTGTGTCTTGGTGTATACCTGCTTGTCAGATTTACCCAAATTTCAATTCTACTATAGTTTTCTTTTAACTATAACGTCAAAGGTGCCCGTATACTTTGTTAACAGAGTTAGTATCCTTAGTGGATCAGCCCAATTAGTTTTCTCCATTCTAAATTCAGACACCATTGTTATCCAGGAAGGAACTAACCAGGAACTTCTTCCTTTCGAGCATGAGGGCACCAACAGTGTTTTTGAACAGCTATGCAACCCGTGCTCATTTATCCTTCTTCAAAGTGGATACTTTTAATTGTTTGAAGTGCTCACATGCCTGTAGACACCTTATTTTGTCCGGAATCTTAATTTGTAAAAATAATTAATTGGATTGAGTGACATTGTATTTTAATTTAACAATTTAGAATTAGGCTAGAATTAAGTTAGAATTTTTAGATTTAGAATTAACATTAATTAAAATTAAAATAGGATTTAGGAATGATAATAAAAAAAAAGAAGAGATAAGAAAATAAAATAAAATTAATTTTAGGATAGGATAATTAGATTTTTTAGGATAATTATTTAGATTAATATTAAATTTGATAGAATTAGATTAGGATTAACATAAAAATTAAATAGATAAAATATTAAAAATAAAAGATAATTAATAAAATAGGTTGAGTTGTATTAGGACTCTAACAAGTCTATGCTATAAAAGGGGTTAAACCCCATAACTTTAAGGGGGAACAATTCTGAGAGAAAAAAATTCATAGAAAAAAGCAGTCTGCATCAAGCAAAAAAGCAACAAAAAAAAGAAATTTCAGAGAAAAAATAAAAAAATACACAAGCGGCAGCAGCATTGAGATCTCGGCATCCTTCAAGGAAAACATCCAAGACAGACAAGCGGAGGCATTCCCGGAAGAGACTGCATCAGTGCAAATCAACGTTAGTGATAAGCAAATTCACGAATTGGTAGCAGCACCCCATATCAGTAGCTCTTGTTGATTCCGGAAAGTCTATTGCCCAGCCCATTCAAACCCTTTGCAAGTTATCGCAAGCTTCATCACCAACTTCAATAAAAGCATCTGAAACCATCTGTGAGTTGGCAGCATACATTCATTTGAATCAATTTCTTTAGTTTCCACGTTACTTGTTTTGTCCTAAATGCTTTGATACTCTTTAGAAAGTGGAATATAGGAAATGATAAACAATGGAATTATAATAATAGTTAAGAATAGGCGTACAATAGAATAATAAGAATAAAGAAATAAACAAGTAATAAAGTTTGGTCATAAAAGATATTTGAAATAAAAAGTTATAAAATAAGAATAAATGATTATAAAAAAATTATGGGACAACTAGAGATTATGTAACAATAAATATATTTAACAAAATATTTAGAATAGAATAAAAATAAACTTTAAAAGTAATAAATATTTAAATTAAAAATAAGTGAACCCTTTCCGATGATGGAATCTTCAAGGCGATTGCGAATGAGTAACACTTGAAGAATTCCTAGGTAAGAGGGTCCTTTTAAGTTTATCCAGAATAATGGAAGATTTAAAAGGTATTTTCAAAAACAAAGGTTGACACTTTATTCTCTACATAATAAAATAGAATAAAAAATAAAAAATAATTATAAAACAATTATGTAACAAAAATAATGGTAGAAGGCCAATATAATAATGAAAATATAAATTATATAGTTTATTCCGATGATGGAATCTTTAAGGCGATTGCGCATGAGTAACACTTGAGGAATTCCTAGGTGAGGGGGTACTTCTAAGTTTATCCAGAATGATGGAAGATTTAGGAGATATTCTCAATATTAAATACCAAAATTCTAAACAATATTAATAAATAATATATAAAAAAATAATATTTAAAACAAATAAATAAAAGTAATAAAATAATTAAAATAAAAAAATAAATTAAGGAATAATAAAATTCTAAAATACTTCCGACGACGGAGCCTCTTCAAGGGAGTCGAATGGTACTCCTTGAATACTCTTGATGTGAGAAGAGTCTTTTAAGAGTTCATCCAGAATGATGGAGGATTCTTAAAAGACTTTTCAATATTTAAACAATAATATGAAATATTAAAAGACCACATAATTAAGACTAAGTTAAAATAACACAAGATTAAAATGGTACCAATATTGGGCGTTGTAGGGGTGCTATAACCTTCCCTACATGTAAACGAACTCCCGAACCCAAAACTAAAAATGTAAACCAGTCCTTAGAGTCATTTAGGTGGCCAATCACACCTAGGTTAAAAAAGATTGGTGGCGACTCCATTTGTTTAATGTCTAGCATCTAGCCCTAGGAAATATTATGACAGCTTGGCGACTCCACTGGGGACAATTAAGAGAGTCGAGCCATAATTTAATTTTGTGTTATACTAAGTCTAAGTTTGATGGCCTAAATTTGGAAAGTTCTGATGTTGTTTGATGCTCTTTTGTTGATTTCTTAAGTATTTTGTGGAAATTAATAAGATGAAGTTCCTTCTCACACGCCAAACTTTGCACTTGCATGCATAAAGCTCTCGACCCGAGCTCAGTCCTTTCTAGGAGGGAGTAGAGTACCTACCGCTCTCGTGAGGTGATAACCTCCGCATGGGCTAGCAAAATACTCCCACTCAAGTTGAACCTTTTTCGTTTGTAGCCTGTCATGGGTGAGGATTAGGGTGCCTTACTAGTCTAGAGTGGATGATAGTGAGGAACAATTTGGGAACCTTTAGCCCTTTTATCTAAAGCCATGCATATAATGAAATTAGGAAGACCAACTGTAAGATAGAGCCATATCAACCCATACTATAGAAAATACCCATTACGTAGGACACATTTTTGATCAAGTTTGTTTGATTTTGATTTATACATGAGACACAAAAAGGGTACTATGTGTTCTTCACCAAAACATTTTCATGCATCAATCATTCATTATTATTACATGGCAACTTTTTACCATACCATCCCATTCATACACATGTAGCATCATCTCATTTTGTTCATCTTCAATCATTGTTTTCAAACAAAGCATTTTCAAACTTTTTCAAGTATCACCACACAAAAAATAACTGACTCTAATTGTGGTAATAAAGGTTCAAAGATAGCTCGACCAAAAGTCCATTCATATCACACTCGTTATCAAGCTAGAATCATGGAAGAAGAGCAAAGTGTCTGTATTGAGAAGATGGAAAAGGCCCAAGAGGAAATGAGGGGGCAATTGGCTCAAATAACTGAATTATTGAAGAACTTGAGCAAGGGCAAAGGAGTAATGGAAGAAGCTATTGCCCAAGAAGGGGTCCAACAACGTAGCATGGAAGATCCCATATACCCTCATGGATTTGGTCCTCATCCAAATCAAACATCTCAAGTAGGAGGATATCCATTTACACATACAGCCATACCTCAAATGTTTGGCCCAGCTCAGGGACAAACTCTCCCTTCCCAAGGGACAAATTTACTGATCTAATTGAAGTACCTAACTTGGATGACCCGAGGGAGATTGCAAAGATAAAAGTCAAACAAGTAGAAGAGAAAGATGAGGCGAAGTCACTACAAAAGATCGATATGTTGGAGGAAAGACTTCGAGCTATTGAAGGCTTAGACCTATATGGTCCCATGGATGCTATGGGGTTGTGTTTGGTGTCTAATTTAATCATCCCACCCAAATTTAAGGCCCCGGAGTTTGAAAAATACAATGAGACTTCTTGTCCTAAGTCTCATCTTATTATGTCCTGTCGAAAGATGGCTGCCTATGCTCAAGATGATAAACTTCTTATTCACATCTTTCAAGAAAGCCTTACTGGGTCTGCAGCGAAGTGGTATAATCAATTGGATAGAACTCGAATCACCACTTGGAATGACTTGGCAAGAGCATTTATGGCTCAATATTGACATGTTGCTGATATGGCCCCTGATCGTCTGTCACTCCAAAGCATGGAAAAGAGAGCTAATGAGAGTTTCAAGCAATATGCCCAAAGGTGGCGTGACATGGCTGCGGAGGTGCAACCTCCACTTTCAGAGAAGGAGCTTACCATTATGTTTGTTAATACTTTGAAGGCTCCATATTATAATAGGATGATCGGTAATGCCACTAAGAATTTTGCTGATATGGTATTGTCTGGTGAGATAATTGAGAATGCAATCAAGAGTGGAAAGATTGAAGCTCCCAACAATATTGAGAAGAAAGGAGGAGCTAACAAAAAGAGGGAAGAAGAAGTCCATGCTGTTGCATATGGAAGGCAATATGGAGGCTATGTCCCACAACACCCTTATCACATTCCTTACTTTCCTACTCAAAATCTTACCATTCATACCCCAAGGTTAATGTTCAACCTATTCCTCAGACACCTGCACCAATTACTCAACCAGCTACGCAGTTCAATAAACATGAGGGCAATCTTAAAGGATCATGGTCGAAAAGAGAAAGGACTCCCATTGACCTAATCCTCATGACCTACACTGAGTTGTATCCAAAATTGATCAAAGGACAACTCATTGCACCCGTCTATGCGGAACCTCTCAAGCCTCCATATCCGAAGTGGTATGATGAGAATGCTCGATACGAGTATCACTTCAAGAACGTGGGTCACTCTCTAGAGAATTGCACTGCACTAAAGTATAGAGTGCAAGGACTGATAAAAGCTGGCATGTTGAATTTTGAAACGAAAGGGGAACCGGCTACGGATGCAAACCCATTACCTAACCATACCAATGAGGGATGAGTTTTGTGGGGGCATAAAGGGTTCAAGCCTGGTGATTTTGAAGATTTATAAATTCTAGTTTTGTTTTTGCTTTCTTTTCTTTAAGTAATGCAACATAGTTTTTGAAAGTGCTTAAGCCCATAAGCACAAGATAAAGTTTTATGTATGGGCTAACTTTTATTTATTCCCTTTTCAATAAAGCGACTAGTGTGATGCATTGTCATTTTCTCTGTTCATTTGCCATTTCCCATATACTCACCTTACCTTTTATTCACAAGTATCCAAATAATGAACATGATGATAATGATGTCAATAAATCTGGGATTCAATTTTGAAAGAACTACTACTGTTGATGAATTACTAGTCTGCTAATGTTGCGAAAGCAAGAAAATGAAGGAAAGGTTGTTCACCATCCGCACTTGATAGATGGTACAAGAAAGGTGAATCTCTTATAGAAGCTTCTAACAAGTTTGTCATTGTTCAATAAACAATTTTTAATGAGAGTATTTACATTTGAAATGATAAATGGCCTTCTTTCACTATCCTTCAAGCATGAGTAAAATTATCCTTTGATTACCCCTTTTGAGCCTATTATATTTTTTTTGTAATATAACCCACCAAGGATCACCCTCCACACTGGGGGCAAGGAAGATGAAATAAAGAAATATTGGTGGCAAAAATAAAAGTGTTCATGATGAATCGAGGGGCAAAAAAAAAAGCCCAGTTTTGTGAAACAAAAAAAAGAAGAAAAGAAAAAGGGTTTAAATTCAAAAGAAAACCCAAAAAGAAGAAGAAGAAGCAAGAAAAAAAATAAGTGAACTAGAAAGGTACCAAAATTCTTGAGTGTTTTACTTGTTAAAAAAAAAGGTGATCCCTTGGTTTATAAACCCTGAAATACATTTTGGGCCTGCTTTATCCTTTTCTTTCATAAACCCTCACTTGAGCCTACATTACATGTCTTTAAAAGCCCATTTTGATCAAATGTAAATGCTTAAATTGAAGAATCATGTATTGAATGAAGACATATTTGTATAATGAGATAATGATCCTTTGAAGAAAGTAGATCAAGTTGAATGAAGAAACCCATGAGCTTTAGAAGATATCTTGGATCAAAATCAAGAACACCTATTAGGGGCATGAATTTGGATTGAGCACTGAAGGTTGAAGTTTGTCAAAGCCAATGAAGTTGAAAATGAAAAAAAATATGAAAAAAAATAGAGAAAAAAAAGAGAAAAAGGAGGATTCAAAATTGAAAACCCAAAAAGGGCAATTTGAATCAAATGAAAGGGGCACCTAAGTTGAAAACCAGAAAAGGCGGCTTAGGAAAATATCAGCATCAAAAAGTTTTGATACGAGGGCAAGACTGATAGACACTACATGAAAGAACATATCAATAAGAGTGGGCTTTTGGGAAAGAATTCTAGATTGACTTGATTGAAATTATCAGAATGTTTATTAAATGGATACTGAAAACCCTATTCCAAACAAACTGTCCCATTGATTTTTCTTGATTTCATGTTCCTTTTCTAAGAATGAATACCCATATCTCTCATAATCATTTTAAATTCATTTCACCCCTATACTAAATTGAGAAGATGTATGAGTGCATTACATTGGTGGTGAGTTGGAAGGAAAATAAATAAATGTTGGTAACCTTTTTTGGGTAAATTTTTGAAAAAAAATAAAAATTTTTTTTGAGAAATCTTGTATTACTAAGAGAGAGAAAGAGACAAAAATAAGGAATGATGAAAATTTAAATTTGAAAGCATGATAGCCAGTCTTTGAGCAAAACTGGACTGTGACTCAATAAAAGATAGGATGTTAAATGAAAGAAGATTTGAATAAGAAGAATCCAACAGATATGTGGAGCTTGGAAAAAACAAGATAAGCTTGAGAATCTTGTTACCACAATTGGAGTTGCATTTGCATACATTTATGGAATACTTTAGGGGCGTGACATTGACATTTACATAGCATTCCATGCATTCATTATATTCATGACTTGCATGACATTTCATTACTGCATTTTAACATTGAACTATTTGTTAAGACATTAGGATAAGAAGTTCTAAATGATTAAAATTTTGAGGAAAAGAGAAAATATAAGAGATGGTAATTTGAAAAAAATGGTGAGATATGAGAAGATGATGAGAAAAATACTTTTTTGAAAAAAAAAACCTTAGATGAGAGCAAAGTCCAGTTTAGCTGGCACCTTAAAGAAGGATGAAGCCCAATATTATTGGCATCAAAATGAAAGTTAAACCCAGTCAAACCCATGTAAACTGGCATTCTGAAATGAAATTTTTATTTTCAAAAGTTTCACTGCCTCTGTTGAGAGGAGCTCTTTATTTTCAAAAGTCTCAATGCCTCCGTTGAGAGGAGTTCTTTATTTTCAAAAAATCTCAATGCCTTTGGTGAGAGGAGCATAAGGTTATGTTTCAAAGTTTCAATGCCTCTGATGAGAGGAGCACAAGATTATCTTTCAAAGTTTCAATGCCTCTGGTGAGAGGAGCATAAGGTTATTCTTCAAAGTTCCAATGCCTCTGGTGAGAGGAGCACAAGGTTATTCTTCAAAGTTCCAATACCTCTGGTGAGAGGAGTAGAAGGTTATGTTTCAAAGTTTCAATGCCTCTGGTGAGAGGAGCACAAGGTTATGTTTCCAAGTTCCAATATCTCTGGTGAGAGGAGCACAAGGTTATTTTTCAAAGCCTTATAGCCTCTGGTGAGAGGAACTAAATGTTTCTTAAAAATTGTAAATATTTTGTAAAAAAGGAAAAAGCAAAAAAAAATAAAAAAATTTCGGACAAAATAGTTGTCTAATTGTCTTTGCACAATTCCTGATTTTCAGAAAATGCGCAAAGAGTGGCAGCTGTAGACATCTTATTTTGTCCGGAGTCTTAATTTGTAACAATAATTAATTGGATTGAGTGACATTGTATTTTAATTTAACAATTTAGAATTAGGCTAGAATTAAGTTAGAATTTTTAGATTTAGAATTAACATTAATTAGTAAATTAAAATTAAAATAGGATTTAGGATTGATAATAAAAAAAAAGAAGAGATAAGAAAATAAAATAAAATTAATTTTAGGATAGGATAATTAGATTTTTTAGGATAATTATTTAGATTAATATTATATTTGATAGAATTAGATTAGGATTAACATAAAAATTAAATAGATAAAATATTAAAAATAAAAGATAATTAATAGAATAGGTTGAGTTGTATTAAGACTCTAACAAGTTTATGACTATAAAAGGGGTTAAACCCCATAACTTTAAGGGGGAACAATTCTGAGAGAAAAAAATTCATAGAAAAAAGTAGTCTGCATCAAGCAAAAAAGCAACAAAAAAAAAGAATTTTCAGAGAAAAAATAAAAAAATACACAAGCGGCAGCAGCATTGAGATCTCTGCATCCTTCAAGGAAAACATCCAAGACAGACAAGCAAAGGCATTCCCGGAAGAGACTGCATCAGTGCAAATCAACGTCAGTGATAAGCAAATTCACGAGTTGGTAGCAGCACCCCATATCAGTAGCTCTTGTTGATTCCGGAAAGTCCATTGCCCAGCCCATTCAAACCCTTTGCAAGTTATCGCAAGCTTCATCACCAACTTCAATAAAAGCATCTGAAACCATCTGTGAGTTGGCAGCATACATTCATTTGAATCAATTTCTTTAGTTTCCACGTTACTTGTTTTGTCCTAAATGCTTTGATACTCTTTAGAAAGTGGAATATAGGAAATGATAAACAATGGAATTATAATAATAGTTAAGAATAGGCGTACAATAGAATAATAAGAATAAAGAAATAAACAAGTAATAAAGTTTGATCATAAAAGATATTTGAAATAAAAAGTTATAAAATAAGAATAAATGATTATAAAAAAATTATGGGACAACTAGAGATTATGTAACAATAAATATATTTAACAAAATATTTAGATTAGAATAAAAATAAACTTTAAAAGTAATAAATATTTAAATTAAAAATAAGTGAACCCTTTCCGATGATGGAATCTTCAAGGCGATTGCGAATGAGTAACACTTGAGGAATTCCTAGGTAAGAGGGTCCTTTTAAGTTTATCCAGAATGATGGAAGATTTAAAAGGTATTTTCAAAAACAAAGGTTGACACTTTATTCTCTACATAATAAAATAGAATAAAAAATAAAAAACAATTATAAAACAATTATGTAACAAAAATAATGGTAGAAGGCTAATATAATAATGAAAATATAAATTATATAGTTTATTCCGATGATGGAATCTTCAAGGCGATTGCGCATGAGTAACACTTGAGGAATTCCTAGGTGAGGGGCTTCTTCTAAGTTTATCCAAAATGATGGAAGATTTAGGATATATTCTCAATATTAAATACCAAAATTCTAAACAATATTAATAAATAATATATAAAAAAATAATATTTAAAACAAATAAATAAAAGTAATAAAATAATTAAAATAATAAAATAAATTAAGGAATAATAAAATTCTAAAATACTTCCGACGACGGAGCCTCTTCAAGGGAGTCGAATGGTACTCCTTGAATACTCTTGAGGTGAGAAGAGTCTTTTAAGAGTTCATCCAGAATGATGGAGGATTCTTAAAAGACTTTTCAATATTTAAACAATAATATGAAATATTAAAAGACCACATAATTAAGACTAAGTTAAAATAACATAAGATTAAAATGGTACCAATATTGGGCGTTGTAGGGGTGCTATAACCTTCCCTACATGTAAACGAACTCCCGAACCTAAAACTAAAAATGTAGACTAGTCCTTAGAGTCATTTAGGTGGCCAATCACACCTAGGTAAAAAAGATTGGTGGCGACTCTATTTGTTTAATGTCTAGCATCTTAGCCCTAGGAAATATTATGACAATGCCAATATTTTGACTTTGTGAAATAATCACATTACTGAATCTACCATTTTCTTGTAGGAGATGTTGTAAGATCTTTGTTTTGTATTGGTTTGATTTCAGTGATGATGTTCTTGCAATTTACCATGTGAAATTTTTAGTGTAGCCTCAAAATAATAAAATCAAGATTACTTGGTATTTCCTTAGCTTACCTAGTTTGGTTGTACATCATATTTCCGTTCAACTTATATTATATTCTTTACTTGATAGGCTGGTCCAAATCCATTAGCTGTTGAGAACTTTGCTTAAATTGCAAAATACCCATTTGGTCTAATCATAGCTCAAGTTTGATTTCATCTACTTCTCTTTGTGGGTGTGTATACATGCAATCAGATGCGTGTGTATATATGTAAATGCTTTTTATTTTATGTCTTAATTTTTGCTAAACTTAGAAGCAACCTTAAAGTTTGAAAAAAAAAATAATGTTGTAGGATATCTTCTCTTCTTGAGCCATAAAATCTTCAACATATTTCCAAGCGCACAAAGAGATTGCTCGCCTTTCGGGGCTTGACTTCGTATTTTGGTACGTTCATAATCTTTGACACATGGTTCTTGTTTTTGAATCCCGCTTTCCCTCTTTTCGTCCTACACATTTTTATTTCCTCTTAGCCATGTTATAATGTTTCATAGGCCATTCTGCTACTAAGAAAAAAATTGCAGGATGCTGTTGCTAAAACTTTGTTGATCAAGGGGTAATATATGGTTGTAGACCGTCAACTTTTTGCAAACATGCTTCTAATTTGGTGATAATGTAGTCACTTCTAATATGGATTACCCCTTTGCCTATGGGTGGTTATACAGCTGCAGTTTCATCGGCCTTTCATGTTTGAGCATTATCCTTATGTGGATATTTTCTGTTTTCTCTGCTCTTGTAGTGTGCCTTCATCACTAGAGCCATGTGTTTTAACCTCATGGTTGGTGGTTAGGTTATTTGCTGCACCTAATTTTCTTGGGTCTTTAACTAGTCAGTATTTGGGCTATCTTTTTTTGTAAAAATATTTGTCAAATGTTTATGCCAAGAGAAAATGACTACCACCTATCATCCAAACTAGCCTGATCAAGTTCAAGACTGAAAGAAGGCTCTTGAAAGCGGGTTTTGTGCAATGGCTTGTTCTTTTAATCCATAGGAACTTTCTATAAAATTGGATCATCATATGTTGCTCTTGTTTGGCTAGTTCCACCAGCATTTGCACGTAAGCTCACATTCACTAGTTTTCCTTTTGCACAAGAATAGCTTCATCATGTTCTGTGAGTTGGACGAATCTGAGTTGATTTTAAGAAAAACAATGATATATTGTTCTGAGTTGTGCCCCTGTGGAGTATGGATGCAAGCCTGACATAATTCATGTTGATACTTGATATCACGTGTGAAATTACTTATCTCTTTTTTCCTGGACAATATTTGGAATTCTTGAAGTTGATGGTTGTTACAGCTGTATATGTAAGGCCCCAAATCACAAAGCAGGGTCACCTTACTCACCCGCACTGTCCGCTTTGGGTCCAGACCACAAAGCAAGACCCTTATGGTTTTCTCGGGAATCATTTCCCAATTTGTGTCCCGCATGTCTCGAACCCTTGACTTCCTCAAGATGTTGAGACATGCTAACCAATAGGCCTAGGCCTAATGGTTAGTATGTCTCAACATCTTGAGGAAGTCAAGGGTTCGAGACATGCGGGACGCGAATTGTGAGTGAGCCAGTGGTAGGGCTGGCCATAGACAGGCACTCACGATAAAACCTTGAGGTGGACCAAGTCGATCGCCAAAGAGGACAGTACGGATGAGTAATGACCCAGTGAACGGGCTGGGTGTTAAGTATATTAGCGTAATATTACAACTATATATTACCATAATTAGCAGATTGTATATAGCTTAATTATAGGCTGAAATATCTAGGTTTAGTTAATAACCTACCTAATTTAGGTTTTACAATTCTGTATATATACATATCTTGTACTCCTTTCTATAAAAAAAAATGAGAAATTAATCTTTTCATCTCAACATGGTATCAAGAGCCTTGTGAGCAGTGAGCAGTTTTTTTTTTCTGCCCAAAGTGAGCAGATTTTATTTTATTTTGCGTCATCCTTGTGTGTGTCCAGTGTAACCACTACCTTTCGATTGGCTTCTATGGGATTCGATTTTCCTTTGTTTCTTGGCCCAGTTGCTGTTTGTTTTGTGAAGATTTTTCTCTTCTTGTGAGTCCCATGGCTGATGATCAAAAGAGTTTGGTTGTAAGTGATGTGATTCCTCTGCTACCCAAAATCACCGACCATAAATTGACAGGTTCTAATTATTTAGACTGGTGTAAGACTGTTAGAATTTATTTGCGGAGTCTGTCAAAGGATGACTATCTCACTATTGATCCACCTAGCGATGCGACTCGCAAGGAGTGGCTCCGAGATGATGCTCGCTCTATCGTGCTGAGCAACAAGATCAGACGCTTCAGGCATACTTTATGCATTTTAAGAAAACTTACGAAGAGTTGAACACTTTACTACCTTTCAGTACTGATATTAAAGTCCAGCAATCTCAGCTAGAACAAATGGAGGTAATGAGTTTTTTGGCTGGTCTTAACTCTCAGTTTGAAGTTGCTAAATCCCATATATTATCGAGTGCTGAAATTTCCACTTTGCATGAGGCCTTTACCAGAGTACTTTGTACAGATACTACTGATTTTGTTATTGTTCAGACTCCTAATGCACTTGTCAATCGTAGTACTTTAAATACTGGGAGGTTCTCTTAGCGGAGTAATAACAAGGGGATAATCAGAGTCAGGATACAAAGGGAGTTACCTGTTATTATTGTCACGAACCTGGTCATACTAAATGTACATGCCGAAAATTGCAGAACAAGAATCAGAAGTCTAACTTCGCTCATATTGCCTCTGCTACTACTTCACCTAGCTCATCCTCTAATAAAATGGTTTCGATCCCTTTGGATGAATTTATTAAGTTAACCTAGTACCAAGAGTCTTTAAAGAACTCATCTTAGTCTATCACTGCTCTTGCTGAAATAGGTAAATCGAATACATGTCTTATGTCTTCTTCCACACCATGGGTAGTTGATTATGGTGCCATAGATCACATGACAGGTAATCCTAGTCTATTTTCTACTTTTCAATCCCATGTCTCACCTACTACTGTCACTTTAGCTAACGGTTCTACTTCATCTGTTCTTGGTTATGGCACTGTTAGTCTGACTCCATTACTTACTTTGTCTTCAGTTTTGAGTCTACCAAAATTTGCTTTTAACCTAGTATCTGTGAGTAAAATTATTCATACTCTAGATTGCTTTGTCTCATTTTTTCCTAGTTATTGTCTGTTTCAGGATCTGGTGATGAAGAAGATTATTGGTAAAGCACATGAATTAGGAGGACTCTACATTTTGGATACTCAAGTGCCAAAGTCTATTACTTGTTCCAGTATCTTGACACTGTTTGAAGCACATTATCGGTTGGGTCATCCTTCCTTGTCTCTACTGAAGAAATTGTGTCCTCAATTTCAGTCTGTGTCTTCTTTAACTTGTGAGTCTTGTCAATTTGCTAAACATCATCAGAGTGGTATGCTTCATGAGTCATCCTGTGTTGATACATCATCTCAAAATGGTGTAGCTGAAAGAAGAATAGACATCTCTTAGAAACTACCCGAGCACTCTTCTTTCAAATGCATGTTCCTAAACCCTTTTGGGCTGATGCTGTTTCCACGGCTTGTTTCTTAATCAACCACATGCCTTCCTCTGTTCTTAATGGTGCAATACCGTATAAAGTTCTTTTTCCTTGTAAATCATTATTTCCAATTGCACCTCGCATCTTTGGGAGTACTTGTTTTATTCGTGATGTTCGTCCTCAAGTAACCAAATTAGATCCCAAATCTGTGAAGTGTGTTTTTCTGGGGTATTCTCGTGTGCAAAAAGGGTATCGGTGTTATAGTCCTAGTCTTAATAAGTACTTGGTGTCAACCGATGTCACTTTCTTTGAACATGACCCATTCTTTTCTTCTTCTTCTAATTCTTTCAATAAGGGGGAGGATGATGATTTATTACTTTATCATGTCACGTACCAACCAGTCACAACTCTACCACAAAATCCACCACCTCCTATTATTCATACCTATACTCGTTGTTGAATTCCTTTTGATCCATGTCCAGCACCAGTTAATTCTTTGGCATCAAATCCAGTTACAAATGATCTTAATTTACCCATTGCCTTTCGTAAAGGTAAACGTCAGTGTACTTATCCTATTTCAACTTTTGTTTCTTATGATAATTTGTCTCCCTCATCTTGTTCTTTTGTTGCCTTGATTGATTCTGTTTGTGTTCCAAAATCTGTTATGGAAGCTTTGTCTCATCTTGGTTGGCGTGCAACTATGATAGAAGAGATGAATGCTTTAGATTCTAATGGTACTTGGAATTTAGTTGATTTACCCATTGGAAAGAAAGCTATTGGGTGTAAATGGGTGTTTGTAGTTAAATTCAATCCTGATGGGTCAGTTGCTCGCCCTAAAGCTCGTTTGGTGGCCAAAGGCTTTGCTCAGACATATGGGAAAGATTATTTTGACACCTTTTCTCCTGTTGCTAAATTGACATCTGTTCGGTTACTTATCTTTATGGTAGCTACTCATGATTGGCCTTTGCATCATTAAGACATTAAAAATGCATTTCTGCATGGTGATCTTCAAGAGGAAGTCTATATGGAGCAACCACCTAAGTTTGTTGCTCGGGGGGAGAATGGAAAAGTTTGTCATCTTCGTAAATCACTATATGGTCTCAAACAGAGTCCATGTGCATAGTTTGGAAAATTTAGTCAAGCAGCTGAAAAGTTTGGCATGATGAAGAGTAAACTTGATCATTCAGTTTTTTATAAAAAATCTGCATCTGGTATTATTCTTCTGGTAGTATATGTGGATGATATTGTTATCACAGGAAGTGATGTTATGAGAATCTCAAAACTGAAGCATTTTCTTCACAGTTAGTTTCAAAAGAAAGACTTGGGAGAATTAAAATATTTCTTTGGAGTTGAGGTGACAAGGAGCAAGAAAGGTATTCTTTTGTCTCAGAGGAAATATGTAATTGACTTATTGACTGAAACTGGAAATTGGGAGCTAAGCCATGTAGTGCTCCAATGCTTCCTAATTTACAGCTTACAAAAGATGGAGAATTATTTAAGGATTCTGAAAGATATAGGCGATTGGTTAGAAAATTGAATTATCTTACAGTAACTCATCTTGATATCGCTTATTCTGTTAGCATTGTCAACCAGTTCATGTCTTCTCCAACAGTTCATCATTGGACAACTTTAAAACAAATTCTATGCTATTTAAAGGGAGCCCTAGGACGAGGAATATTATACAAAAATCATGGACATAATCATATTGAATGTTTTTTTGATGCAAATTGGGCAGGTTCCAAAATTGATCGGAGATCTACCACGGGCTATTGTTGTTTGTTAGTGGAAATTTAATCTCTTGGAAGAGTAAGAAACAAAATGTTGTTTCCAGATCTAGTGCAGAAACAGAGTACAGAGCCATGGCTCAATCTGCATGTGAGATATTGTGGATATGTCAACTTTTAACTGAAGTTGGTCTTAAAGTTTTAAAACCAGAAAAATTATGGTGTGATAATCAAGCTGCTCTTCATATTGCTTACAATCCTGTGTTCCATGAAAGAACTAAACACATTGAGATTGACTGTCACTTTATCCGTGAAAAAATACAGCAAAAGTTGATCTCTACAGAACATGTGAACACTAGAGAACAGCTAGGGGAATTTTTTTACAAAGGCACTCAATGGACCTCGAGTTGATTATATTTGTAACAAGCTGGGCATGATTAACATCTATGCTCCAGCTTGAGGGGGAGTGTTACAGCTATGTATTAGCGTAATCTTACAGCTATATATTACATAATTAACAGATTGTATATAGCTTAATTATAGGCTGAAATATCTAGGTTTAGTTAATAACCTACCTAATTTAGGTTTTACAATTCTGTATATGTACATATCTTATGAATTTGCATTTTCCGTTCATGTCCTCAATCTTCCATTCCCTATTTGACTTGGGAAGATGAATTTGCATTTTCTTCGAAGCATTTTGTAGGGCTCCATTATAGTTTTCCAAATCATCTTAAACGTGTCTCTCTTATTTTCTGTTTAATTGCCACTATGCTTGTCTTCTCTCAAACAACTCATTTGTACTTTTTATCTTCTCCTTTGTGTGTGTGTGTGTGAATCAATTAGCTCTTCTTCTCGGTTGAATGTTCTTCAGATTCTGAATCCTCTGGACTTTGAGGATGTAGCTGCAGCTCATAATAAGCATTATCTGTTAGATTGTATGTAGCAGCATGAGCCAGATATGCTCAAATACCCCCTCTGCTTCTGGAAAGTGAAATTTTGCAGCCTCTGAACAGTTGCAATTTCAGTGATTGTTGCATAACAAGATGATAATATTGCTTAAACTATCCTTGCAGCTAGTTCTCTTAATTGACAAAAAACTGATTTTTTTTCTATGAAAATATTTTGCGAGATTAACCATCTCTTTTATTCCCAGGATCAATTACTTTCCTGCTGCACTTTTCTATGTTTTCATTGAGGTTTTCCATTACGTGCAATAAAATATTTATTAAAAAATTATTATTTTAAATTCTTGTTTATTTTTCAACTTGTATTCTATTTGTTCTGTCACTTGCTGTTGTATTTTCTGTTATCATTCCGCCATTCACTGAGGACACTGCTATAGCTGTGAATATAAGCTCCATATTTATACTTAAACTATTCTTAAACTACAAAAGTGAGGTGTTATCTTTCATCGTATTGATGGATAGTTATCATCCTTGGCATTTTAACTTGAAAATCGTCCCGTTTGTGGTTCAGAATCTTGAATCCAAGGATTGTGATGAATGACGTGTTTAACTTATTTGATTCATTATGAAAGATTATTGCAGCTGCTTGGAGCCCCCTTTTCAATGTTTGCAGCTTAGCTTCAAGGGAAAGAGCAGGGATTTTAGCTAGTTATTGAAGCACCAATGCTCTAAGTTTAAGCTAATAAGAAAGGGCTAAAAGATAGTACTTATTTCTAACTGCTATGGTTATTTTCTAGTTCTACCTTGTTTTCCAGAAAGAGAAATAGTAGGAATGAAAATAAATCAATACTTATATGAGGTTCTCCTCTTGATATTTATACTTAGCTGCAATATGTAAAGATTACCTGAACTATTTTCATCAATGTTTGAAGTTGTAGCCTTTGCCCTAATATTGCCTTTTTTTATTAGTAGGGAACATGTATTACTGTATCATTTTCACGTAAGCAAAGTAAGAAGATGTTAAGGTACTATTCTTCTTAATTCAACCTTTTCATTACTCTGGTTTATGTGCCTGATATTCTTTAAATAACCACTAGCAGCATATATGCCTTAGCACTTAATATCTACATAGAAATTTCATTTACTTCTTGACCAGTAAATTTCCAGGTTACTTTTTTAGTTTGAATAGTTTAACACAGAATCCTTTGAGATTCTCTGATTTATGTTTTACATTCATGGTTAGATTTAGTTGTCTTTGTTTTTTTAATAAAGATTCAGTTGTCTGTTATTGAATGTATTGTTGGCATTGTTGAATGGTGTTAGCATACTTCTAGCATCTATGTCTTCATATCTGCTTGAGATTACAAAAATATATTTATGTTTCCCAGGTGGTGCAGCTGTGGATATAACAGGAAAAGTTGTTGAAAAGCCAAACTCATTGGCATCTCTATTTTCCATGACTGTAAGGAAATTGACCAAATTAAAGAGGGCTTTGTATGTGGCAGACACAAGGTCGTTGATTTTGCTACTTTTTCTGTCAAATATGGCTGCTTGACCTTTGATGAAACTGAAGGAGGATGGAATGAATCTGATATTCCCGCAATAGATGTTGTTAATGATACAAATGGAGATAAGAGGACCACACAAGTTGCAATTGGTACATAGTGGTCGATAGGTTGTTTTCTTGCAAAAAATGCTTTGGAAATAGAAGATTTTATGTTCTAAAGTGTAAAGGAGTTTGCTCATATCTGTCATTCTTGTTGCATTCTCCTTGGCATACATGCATTTGTTCCTTTTTTTTCCGTGCTTGGGGGATCATGAAGAGAAAATGCAGAAATGAACAGTGAAAAGAGGGTAATCACAGTAATTGTCACGCTCTGAATATAGCTATGGAGTTACTAACTAGAGTTTCACAAATTCTGGTTTTATAAACCGACTACTGTGTGAGAACTCAGAAAGGGTTATAGTATCTGGCATCAATGTCCCATATGGGGCACACATTTCAAAACTTTAGCACACTTAGAATCACACTATTTGATATGCCCCAACGTTTTTTGGGTTGTTTTGCCCTTTGATTTTGGTTTGATTCTCATTGGGCTAATAAATAGAAACACCAGTTCTCTCCTCTGATTGCCCTCGCTAATTATGGCAAGGCCAGTTGCCATCGCCCAGGTTGGCAGTAATAAGGAGCTGGTGAAGCCTCTAGCTCCACCAATGCAGCAGCACATGCGAAATGGCTATTTTCATTTTAGCTTTAGATTGTTATGCATTTTGGACAGTTGTTCAATTTTGACTGGACATACTCATATTTGATCATAATTGAAAGGTTTTACAATTCCCAGAGGTTGCAGAAATTCTCTCTTCTCCGTTTCTTCTATTCTTTCTTCGTTGTATGGAGTATTGGGCAAACTCTAAATTGCCTAGCAGGTTCCTATTAATATGTTTTCTGCGTAGGTTAGCCATTGGCTTCAAAAGTTCTTCTTGGCTTTGATTTTATCATTTTGAATTTGGTTGCCTTGGTTGTTGTTCAACAATGGATGCTTGAAAGTCCTTACAAATTTTATTATATTTGGTGATTTTTTATATTTTATGAATGAATTAATTTTCGTGTATTTATATAGGTTTTTGTTTTTTTAACATGTTATTTCGGATCAAAATGTAATTGGAGAAAGTAGAATCATTTTCTTTATTTAAATCCTAATTTTATGGACATAACTAGAAATTGTGATCGAGTTTATTGAAACCAGTTACATGCATGTATGCCCTGTAATGTAAATACTGCTACTACTAGAAATTTCTGAAATTTGTTTTATCTCGTAATTTCAGCTCAGTTCAAAATAGAAAACAAGGAATTTCATAAACATGAGCTTTATTAGAGGCATAAACGAATTAAACATGAATAAATGTTACTATATTCGTGTTTGTTCATTTATTTTTATAAATCTGTTCATATTCGTGTCATTGTTCGTTAAGCTTGTTCATAAGCATTAATGAACATATTCACAAACACATATTCATAAACATTAAAAGAACATGTTTGTAAACACTAAACAAAAAACTTATACAATTAAATTATATTCACCGTAATATATATATATATATATATGATGTCAAATTAAAAAATTCTATATAAATATGTAATTTTAATAATTATATATTAAAATAATCTATAAATATGTAATTTAATAGTAAACGAATACTAAATGATTTATTATACGAACAAGTTTTCTCTTGCAATTTTAGCTCAACCAAAAGAAGAAAACAAAAATGGGTCTCATCAAACTTATAAATGGGCTTATTTCATAATTACAAGAGGTTTCACGCATCACTTAAAGTCTGAGCAGAGGCCCTGAAATATAAATACCTTGTTTACATCCAACATCTCCTTCCTTGATCACTGTCCACCTGCTAATATATTTGCTTTAGCATAGTCCAGGATCCATATAACATCAGTTTCTCCAAAACTTTCAACATTTGTCATGAACTTCAAGTCTACATGGTTAGAAGCAGCACCAACTGTTCACAGGATATACAAGAGTCAACAATTAAAAAGCATCAAGGTAAGCAAAAGGACATAAACCTCAGTTCACACATACTTCTTCTTTTTTTTTTTGTGCATCCCATTTTACAAAATGAACATTCAAGAAAATGTAATCTTATAATCAATCTCAGACATAATAGAAAAACATATTTGTGAACTACCTGTTATTGTAATGTTCCCATTAGCTGGAGATAAAGCTGCCATTTCTTCACTACATATTGACCCAGACCTGATATAAAAGGGAAATGACATCCATTTATTTATATATATATATATATATATATATATATATATATATATATATAAGGATTAGAATATTTCAGATTTTGTCTATGCCTAATTACCTTTCTGGAGGATCTTAAAAGTGACCTTGACAACTCATACTTTTAACATTGAATGATACACAAATAACATAAAAGAAACTTAGCTCACCTATATTGAACAACCAATCTCTTTCTAGCAATGCCTTCACGAACAGCCCGCTGGAAAGTCAAATTGTCAAAAATCTCAGCAATCAAGAAATTTATTTCACGATTGCAGCATTTCCAAGAATCTATTCTATAATTGACAAACTAAACCCATGCACGCAAACTATAACATATCGTGTCAATAAAAAAGGCATGGGAGGAGAGATACATACCTTTAGCTGTAACACTAATGCTGGATCAGCATCAGCAGTTGCATTCATTGAAACGCATAACCGTCCAAAATTTGTGTTATTAACATACCATGTAGCGATACCGTTGGTAATTGCCTCCAGGCCTGGGGCAGTGCAGTTTAATGGAGCTCCTACGTCAACCATAGCAAAGGCCTCAACTCGCGTGCCACTGTATTAACACAAGGGAATGAATGAAAAATCAAACTTGACCAATCAGAACAAACCAATATGAAAAAAATGCGCTTTCACCCACCTGGAGCTTTTGAGGTTTTCAGCAGTCAGACTAAAATGTCTACAATAGATTTCAGCGTTACAACCCCTTGTGGGATCATTAACAGGTGAAGGGTGCGTCGAACTCGATGGAGGAGCGTTCCTAATGATGCCATACTCCAATGTTGGTGTTTTCCCTGCTGCTTCTACTGGCTGCTGCAGCACAATCAAAGCATAAGCCAATGCTGCCATGATTGCTAACTGGCCAACTTTCTTCATGCTTTTGGTAAAGCAACAATTCCAGGCTACAAAAAAATAAAGTTAAAAAAAAAAGGTCAAGAATTTTAAGCTAGAAATGGGTTTGGAATTGAAAAGAAAGTAAAATCAAAGTTGAGATCTAGGAACACGAAAAGAAAGACTGGATTTCAAACTTGTCTTCGTTATTCGAAAAGAAAGAGCTTGGGCTAAAATCCAAGCCCCATGAGATTATTTGTCATATAAACCGTAGAAAACATGAATATTGAAAGAGAATATTAATAGAAGATTAAATTGATAAAAATTGGAGGAAAAAAAATCCTTTCCTTCTTATCATTATTGTCATCTTGCCAGGCTTAGAAAAACACCTGCTCTTTCAATAAAAATTAAAACTGATAATGAGACAAAAAATGAGATTAATGTGCTAAAAGGGAGATCAGATAGGTATGGAAAAGGAAGAGTTATGGGTGCTAGGAAAAAAAACAAAGCGGAGAGGGGATTAGTGTGCTAAAATAGAGTGCTGGAGGGGCAACTTTTTGATGTTCCTGTCAATTTGAAGGAAGATGAATTGAGACATGAGGGAACCCTAAGTCTAGAGGAAATTTTTGAGGTAGGAGAGCAGGGCTGGCCTAATTCAGCAAGCCATCAGCCATAATAGAAACAGAGCAAACCGTGACAGTTCAAGCTCTAAACGAATTTAAGAGAATTTTTGTCCTCAACCGTGATTCTCTTTTTCATGAAACAGGTGATTCATGACAGTTCAAGCTCTAAAGGAATTTAAGAGAAACTGGGTGGCTAGCCTAAAACAGCCACCCATCAGCCAAGTTTGCCTTTTCATGAAACAGGGTCAGTCATCGAACTCTAAGAACTTTAAGAGAAAGTATGAGCCACCCATCAGCCATGATTGCCTTTTCGTGAAACAGGAAGTATGGGTGGCTGGCCTAAAACAACTGTCCATCAGACATGAATGCCTTTTCAAGAAACAAGGCCAATCGTGACAGTTAAGCTCTAAGCCATTTGGCAGGAACAATAAAAAGAAGTGATAATATAAAATTTACTAATCTAATGGCTAAGTCGCAAAATAAGAAAATGATTATGAAATTATTAGATTAACAAATTTTTCGTTTTTATCTCTTTTCATTCTTCCTACCAAACAAAACCCGAAGAAATTTAGGAGAAACCATGGGCCAAGTTTGCCTTTTCATGAAACAGGGCCAGACGTTGAACTCTAAGGACTTTAAAGAGAAAGTTTAAGCCCCCCTTCAGCCATGATTGCCATTTCATGAAAAAGCATGGATGGTTAGCCTAAAACAGCTACCCATCAGCCAGGATTCTCTTTTCATGAAACAGGTGTGAGAAAGAGTGATATTCTCATTCACAAGGAGGAGATTTTTTTAGATTGGCAAACCTCATTCAACCTTTATGAATTATGATGCATATGTTAATACTTAGAAGATTTTAATTTAACTATTTGAGTGCTTCTAGTATCTATATTAATACTTTTAACTTCAAGGGTATGGATCAATTCTCTAGACCCATAATCATAAAGAGTGAGACAGAGATTCATAGTATTTATTTAATTTGATCTTGCTAGAGTCTTTATATATGATAATTACATGGACAAATCAAAACTATATAATGAAGACTAGTACTCTATCTCAAGTCATATTAAAGTTATCTCACAGTATGCTACAAAAGATAAGATAAAACTAGTTGAAATATAAAATCTGAATGATTTGCTATTGACAGGATAGCTAAATCAATAGCAAATCATGCTATATCTCAACCAAATTCCTCTCATTTCCAAGCATCTTTCAAAGCAATTAGCACTCTGACAAGGAAAATTTTGTCATTTCTAGGAATCTTGATAAATTATATCATTCTCAAATATATTTCAAAACAACAAACATCCAATAAGAAAATAATTGTTACTTCTACGGATCTTGATAAATTATGCAACTATTATAGCTTTAAAGTTATTAGAAAAATCATCAAAAAATTCTCATGACTACTCCTACGATAGACAAGTACTAAACAATGAGATTAATGATTTTGTAATTAAAAAAATTCACATAGTTAATTGTCCAAAATTAACTACAGCACAAGTATGCAATTCTTGAAGCACATGTGTGTGTGTGTGTGTGTGTATATATATATATATGTATATGTATATATATATATGTATATATATGTATATATATATATATATAAAACAATTTTAGGTCTAATATAATTGTTAATTTCATATAAATGTAAACATTTAAATAATAAGACAGTACTATTTTAGTAAATGTGTTTGTTTAAATAACTTATTAATTGAGTGGGTAAACCTAAGTCCAAAGAACTAGCCCAATCAGCATACTCAATAATTTATTTATACCAACTTAATTAGGTGTACTATGATTTTAATGAGCATTGGCATGTTCAAAAATTAAGTGAATTCTGAATTAAATAGGTAATTAAATTATAAAAAATTAATCAAGACTAATTTCTCCAAAAATTCACTTATACCTATTTAATTTTGAGCTTTAATTAATCAACCAAAATAAATAATTAATTTGATCCTAATAAATTAACATGAATAATGACCAAATTAATTAATACTAATAAAGCCCAAATTAAATAAATATAATTGCCCATATTTAATATTAAACCATAAGGCCTAACATAATTAAATAATAATGTCCTAATCAAACCAATTCATTTATGGCCTAAATTTGATAGTACAAAATAGCCAATTAAACAACAAATAAGGGAACCAAATTAAATTTACATTAATGGCCCAAAAATGATTTGATGCAAAATGGCCCTAACAATGTAAATAATCTATTAGTGCAAAACTAATGGCCCAAGGATTTAACAATTTCAAATGGCGCAAACAATTAAAACAACTAATGGCCCAAAAATACCTAAAGGCCAAAAGTAAAAAAGGCATCAAAACAGCCAAAAAGGTCCAAAACCAGAGTCCAAAATCAACTAAACCGGAAAGAGTGGCCTCATAGATTTTCAAAAAAATTTGAGGTTTCCTTTTAATTTCCTCCCTCGCACGTGCTTTGCACGAGTTAGAGATCAGAAGTGACACGTGTACACACGCTCCACGCGCCCTTCATACACGTGAACACACGATGCGCTCGCTCCTAGTGCTTCTTCCTCGCCCGATCAGCTAGTTGCAGACAAGGGGTCATTCCGACCCGACCCGACTCGATTCTTGCCATTTTGGCAGCATTTTTGCTCCAAAAAGCTCTATTCTAACAACAGGATCACTCATTGAACTCAAGGGTGTGATTGGACAAGGGATTATTACTATTTAGGTTGCAGTGTTTTTCTTATTATTCTTGTCATCTTGCCAGGCTTAGAAAGACACCCACTCTTTCAATGAAAATAAAAACTAAGAAAGAGAAAAAAAAATGCAACTAGTCATTGCCAATTCCATTGAAAATTTCACACGCATATGCATGTAAAATGAGAGAAAAAGGAAAACTAATGTAACATGTTCGAACAAAATTTAGGTTGCAAGAAGAGATAAATTACCTAATTTTACTTCTTCTTCTTCAATCAACTTCGAATGGAATGGCGAGAGAAATCCTTCTGTATTTTAAAAATCAGGTTTTCCGCAACTAATGCTGAAATACTAAAAATACGAAAAATTAACTTAATCCAAACAAAAAATATTTGAAAAGAATTAAATGAAATGTTCGCATTTTTTTATAAGTACAATTATAATTTTTTTCAAAGTTAAAATTAGAAGAAGAAAAAAGCGAAAGATTTGAAAAAGGAGAGAAAAAAAATTAAAATTTAAAGAATATTTTTTAGAAAACTGAATCAAATATTTATGTAAAAAAATAAATGTTCAAAAATACGTATTAATTTTTATAAAAATTTAAATCAAATATTTGAAAATTTTAATTTGTAAAAATTCAAATAAAATATTAAAATTCAAATCCCAAATATCTAAAAAATTCAATTCAAATTATAATTTCTTTTTTATTTGTATCAGATCAAATTTAAAAAATTACAAAACTATAAAAATCTAATTGTTGTTGCACAAAACAACAATAAAAGTATGCTGACGTCGATGTTCGTACTTAGTCTCCACGTGCCTCCAAGAAGCTTCTGTAAAACAAGAAAAGTCAGAGGGACGCAGGGGTGGTTCCCTGCGTAGACACTCCGATGCTTAAGTCAGCAAAAAGTTCTTCAATATTGGGAAGCGTAAAAGCCAGTAGTCAAAAATTAGGGTCTAAAATCATACCTAGGGGCCTATTTATAGGCCAGCATTCTAGGTTAATTGCTTAAGGATAATGACATTATCTTGTTAAGAGTTTGTGTCCCAATATAACACAAGTTCCTTAAAAATCGGGAGCTTCCGGAGCCTGTCGCCCAGCGAGAGACTCATACCACGTGGCACATTGTGGCGTCAGGGGTCTGTCGCTAGTGGGAGCCAAAACCGTGCACCACGTGTCGCCATATGACTGTGGGCGACAGACCAGGAATCTGTCGTCGGGCGGTAGATGTATGCGTGCTACGTGTCGCGTCATGATTGCAGGCGATAGACTCTGGGTCTGTCGCCAGTCGACAGGTATGATCGCGCACTCCTACCTCTGTCGCCGATGGCCACGTGGAACAGTAACTCTGTCGCTAGAGACAGGTGTAATGCGTTAAGCATCTATCGCCGAAGGCCACGTGGACCAGTGAGTTCTTGCCACGTGGTAATTCCTGGACGCCATTGGGCCTAGCCCAACACGGGTAGACTTTGTCATATCAATTGTTCCCCACTCTCTTGTTGGATTTCTCCAACCAAGAGAGTATAAATATGTGTTTTTGGGCCTTAACCCACTGTGAATAGTCCTCTTTGTTTTTCTTTTGTTTTTGCAATTTCTTTGGCATTTTTTGCAGGTGAAAAATTCTACTCTGCGACAGGTGTGATCAGGCGCGACGTTTGGCATTCCCTGTCGCGGCTATATAAACGTCTGGGACCCAACGAGAGAACGCACGAGAAAACCTCTGAGCCGCCATCTGTCGCCCATTTTTCCGCTCTTTCGCCACAAAGAGTCTTTCGCTCTCACGCCTGGAGTCTCTCGCTTATCTTATCGTCAGTAAGTATACCCCTGTCGCCTTATATATTCGCATATCGTACTAGGTTTAGGTCTCCCGCAGGTGATTTCGTCTTCCGCGTAGAGTTTAGTCTTCCGCAAGTGTCTTTTTCAGTAGGTCTGTCGCCCAAGGGGTTTGTCGCCCAAGGGTCTGTCGTTTTACTAGGTCTGTCGCCCAAGGGGTCTGTCGCCCGAAGGGTCTGTCGCCCGAAGGGTCTGTCGCCGGGTAGTTTTTGCTTTCTTTTGCCATGTCTTTGTTACGCCCGGGTAAAACACTTAAGACAGGTGGTCTTGTGTGTTCGTTGGCAAACACTGACTTAGAGGATTTTAGGACTCGTTTCCCTCTTCCCTCGGGTTATGGCTATAGACTTCCAGTGCAAGGGGAGGTCACGCCTGACTTGGTTAGAAGTGGTGTGGCCGTCCATAAGGCTTCTTTGTCCTTTGGTTTTCGCTTCCCTCTTCCGGAGTTCGGCGAAGCATTTCTTAGATACAAGGACATCGTCCCGTGTCAACTCCACCCCCATGCGTGGGCTCAGCTAGTAGCGTTTTCCATACTGTGTCATCATCTGGGCATTGTTCCAACGGTTCCCCTTTTAAGCGCCTTTTTTAGAGTTCGTAGGCTGAAAGGATTGATAACGTTCTCTCTTCAGCGGTTAACAATCGGCGAGTTTCCTAATAACAAAATCTTCTCGGATCTCCCCAATAAACTGCGCGGTTTTGAGAGCGAGTGGGTCGTTGTCGAGATTCCAAGCAATCTGCGGATTCGCTCTAGATGGAATCATGATACCTCTGACCACTCACAGCGTTCTGACAGATTTAGGACAGAAATCTTAAGAGACCAATTTGGCGAGCCTATTCAGAAAATCTGTTCTACCGGGGAGCGTAATTTATTTTCTCTTCTAACCCCGAAAAATATTGCCGCTGCCGGCTGGGGTGTAAGCAGGACCGTTCTTGAAGCTTCTGCTGCCCCATCTAACCTGCCTACAACTCCCCGTTTATCTGATGCTGGCCCTAGTCAGCCATCCCCGGTCCTAGTAGCCGAAGCATCTACCCCCGTGGGCCGCCTTGTAGATGAGTCCTCTTCAGATTCGGAGGACGAGACCCCTGAGGCTGCGGGTGCTAGTGGTTATCCAGGGGATGGCCCTGAGTGGGCTCAGGCTGACGCCTTTGGGAGTCCCTTCGTTGATTTTCCGTTGGATTCGAATCTGGATAGTTTAGAGGACTTTGGTGGTTTTCTAGGTTTTCCATCCTTTTTTTATTTCTTGTACATATGTGCGTGATGTTTCACTTGGTCGGCTAATCCTTTCTTTATGTTTTGTGCAGGCATGAACTTCCGAGATTTGATGCGTAGGAGGGATGCCGGTGCTGCTGCTGCTCGAGCGGCTCCTCCTCCTCAGTCGCAAGTTAGAGCCCCATCTGGACCAGCTCGTGCTCCTACTCCTCCTCCACCTTCTACTGGTGAGTCCAGTCGTCCTACTCAAGAGGCCGGGAGAAATAAACGGAAGAGGCCTCTTATCCATGATCGAGGTTCGGGCGATCGCGAGAGCTCTGAATCTCAAAGGAGTGAGTCAGCCCTTCCCGAAGGTGGCTCTCGTGCAGCTGAGGGTAGGTCAGCTCCTCGCCAGCCTAGGCGCAAATACAGAAAGAGGCTGATCATTGAAGCCTCAATGCCCACAAGACCAATCTTACCCAAGGTGGTCGACCCTACTGTGAGGCGCTTTATGGTTGATAGCGGGGTCGTCGTCGGCGGGGAGGATTTCCAGACCTATCCCGGAGTGAACGACAACGACAGTATCGAGGATGCCGGGATAGCATCTCGTTTGGCCTGGAGCACCATTCTTCCTTGCGACGAGGCGGGGCTTTTCACAAACATCCCTGAAGCGGAGGATAATTCTGATTATCTCGCTATGAAGGTAAGAGTTCTTGTGCTTGTTTGGTGATGATTAATTCCCTGTTTTTGAGCTTACTTCTGTTTTTCGTCTTATCAGTCGGCTCAACAAATTGCGGCCGTCAATGCCCGACACCGGGCTCTCAGGGAGCAAGCTGACAAAGACATTCGCGAGCTTCGTGAGCAGAAAATGGAGCTTGCAAACGAGGTTAGCCAGCTTCGTCCTTACGTCCAGAGGATGGAGGAAATGAATAAAAAATATGCTGATCTCGAGCAGAGGTTCCGGGAAGAGCAGGCGAAGGTGTCTTCCCTTCAAGGGTACCAAGAAGCTTATAATAAGGCCGTCGATGATCGGGGAGCCATGGAGAGGCAGCGAGATGAGGTTGTTGAGGAGCTGCACAATGTACTGGATCGTCAAAGAGAAGCTCGAATCGAGGCTCGGATCGAGGCCGTTCGTGAATATCGCTTGTCCCAGCATTGCTTTGACAAGAAGACAGAGTTCGCAACGGGGTTTATTAAGTATGGTTTCTATCTGGCTCGTTCTTGGCTGGAGAGGCATTGACCTAATGAGGCTTTTCCCGAATTGCTCTTTACTGAGGAGGCCAAGTATTATGACGCCCCTTCTTGGACCAAATATGAGCCCGACTCACAAGGTCCGGAGGCCTACTTAGCGGAGGGAGCCGTAGATAACCTGGACAATCTTGAAGGTCCATGGCCTCCTCGACAGCCACAACATCAACCTGATTCTTCCGAGGCACTTGATCGATCTGAGCCTCCAGCGGTGCGTGATGTTTCTGAGCCTATCGAGCCGGGCGATCAGCCTGAGTCTATTGAAGCACTACTGGAGTTGGACAGCGATGAATTTCAGATTTCAGATTCTGCTGTCGTTGATCCCGTGCCGGACTCTGCGGCCGTGGTTGGGCCTTCAAGTGACGTTCCTGCTTCCGGGGTGGCTTCCTCGTCTTCCCAGGATCCTGGTTCTTTGACTCCTCCAGTCCTGAGCCCCAAACTTCTCTAGACGCCAGTGCCGATGTAGCGCCTTCCCAGCCGGCTGATTCGGTCATTGCCGTAGATTAGAGTTTTGTAGTTTTTGTTTTGTTTGTTAACTTCGATGTACAGATTCATTTTGAATGAAAAGTACTGTTTCATTTTGTAGCTCTTTCTCTTGCTTATGTGAATTTAGTAGAGTACCTTGTATTGTTTGACTTTATCATGTTGCTCCCCAAGTTCTTTTTTGAAACCGTGTTGACTATTCGTTCAAAAATGAACTTTTCTTGAGCGTTGTTCCTATCTCGCGTTATTTTCGCTTAAGGATAATCAAGACTAAAATAGCCAAAGTGTTAACCACAATTTGTCGACTTATTACATCATATGAATTCGGAGATTTTGTAACGTACCTCGTAACTTGCTATATAGTTTGTACTTTTACCTTTCGCACGCACTTTTCGTGTTCAAGGACTGGTATTTTGCCCGTCTCGCGTATTTTCCGCTTAGGGACTTTATTTGTGCCCGTCTCGCGTCTTCTTCACGCTTAAGGTCTTATTTGTGCCCATCTCGCGCATTTTTCGCTTAGGGACTTATTTGTGCCCGTCTCGCGTCTTCTTCACGCTTAAGGTCTTATTTGTGCCCATCTCGCGCATTTTTCGCTTAGGGACTTATTTGTGCCCGTCTCGCGTCTTCTTCACGCTTAAGGTCTTATTTGTGCCCATCTCGCGCATTTTTCGCTTAGGGACTTATTTGTGCCCGTCTCGCGTCTTCTTCACGCTTAAGGTCTTATTTGTGCCCATCTCGCGCATTTTTCGCTTAGGGACTTATTTGGTAGCCAGCTGTTGTCTCATTTCAATTCCTGTAGCACATAATCTATCTCACATATTGCGTTAGAGAATATAGGAAATGATTGGCTGGCCTTTATTCATGAATCAGAAAAATAATATCATCTATGAAGTAATGTAGCAATAGATGGGAAAATAAAGACAAGGATAACAATCAGAAAGCAAAAATTACAATTTTTACTGCTAATATAGCTTAAGATGGTTGGCGTTCCAAGTCTTTGAGATCTTCTTTCCTTGCAAGGTTTCTAAGGTGCAAGTGCTAGGTCCGACCATCTTTCTGATTCTGTATGGTCCTTCCCAATTAGCCCGGAGCTTTCCATCTTCCCTATGGGCGTTCGTAATTGCCGACTTTCTCAATACGAGGTCCCCTTCTTGCAACTCTTTGTTCTTGACCCGTGCATTGTAATAAGCAGCTACTCTCTGTTGGTAAGCAGCCAGTCTTACTTTTGCTTGGTCTCTCAGCTCATGTATCAGGTCAAGATTTTCCCTTAGTCCCTGAGAATTACGTTCCTCAACGTAAGGGATTAGTCTGGGTGACTCAGCTCCAACTTCCACCGGGATGAGGGCTTCAGTGCCATATACCAAATTGAACGGTGTTTCGCCTGTTGACACTTTGCTTGTCGTTCTGTAGGCCCATAGGACACTAGGGAGCTCATCCACCCATGCTCCCTTTGCCTTGTCCAGTCTATTCTTCAACCCGTGTAGTATAGTTCGATTGCTTACCTCTACCTGCCCATTGGCCTGTGGGTAAGACACAGAAGATATTCTTAGGAGAATCTTCAGGCCATTACAAAAATTTCGGAAAGCATCGCAGTCGAATTGCTTCCCATGATCTGCATTTATCACACAGGGGATCCCAAATCGGCAAATTATGTCTTTCCACACCATTGCTTCCACCTTCTTCTCAGAGATTGTAGCCAAAGGCTCGGCCTCTATCCATTTTGTGAAGTAGTCTGTGGCCACAAGCAAATACTTCCTTTGTCCTGAGCCTAGGGGAAAAGGCCCCAGGATATCTAGTCCCCATTGTGCAAATGGAGTTGGTTGGAGAGTGTTCTGAAGAGCCGAAACAGGCGCTGTAGCTATAGGAGCAAATTTCTGACACTTTTCGCATCTTCTCACTTTGTCTGTGGCGTCCTTCCTCAGTGTAGGCCAATAAAACCCCGTGTGCAATATTTTCGAGGCCAAAGCTCGAGCCCCTAGATGTTCGCCGCATATTCCCTCATGAACTTCAGCTAAGGTGTACTCGGCCTGCTGAGGCCCTAGACACTTCAACAGAGGCATTGTGAACCCCCGTTTATAAAGTTCCCCATTCACCACGGTAAACCTGGCACTTTTTAACTTCAGCCTTCGAGCTTCGTCTCTGTTAGTGGGGAGTGTGCCCTCCAGTATGTAGTCTTTGATTGGGCTTCTCCAATCGCCTCCAATTTCGACATCACAGAAATCTTCTTCTTCAATACTTGGCCTGGCGAGGGATTCCACTTTGACCATACCCCCTTTGACCCCTCTAGAAGAAGCCAATTTCGAAAGAGCGTCTGCATGGTTGTTCTCTGCTCGATTTATCTGAGTCAGCTGGAAGTGATTGAATGACTGTGCTAACAATTGTACCTTCTGCAGATAAGGGACTAGAGCGGGTTCTCGTGCTTCATACTCACCCAAGAACTGGTTTACCACTAACTGCGAATCGCTGTGTGCCATTAAGTTGCTGACCCCCATTTTTTCAGCAAGTCTCATCCCAGCTATCAAGGCTTCGTACTCGGCTGTATTGTTTGAACTTGGGAAATCGAAACGTAGGGAATACTCATAGGTTTCCCCTTCAGGCGATATTAGCACTATTCCAGCTCCACTGCCGTCCATGTTACGAGCTCCATCAACAAATAATTTCCACCAGACCAACTCTGTTTCCTCTTGTACCTCTCGGCCAGTGCATTCTACAATGAAATCTGCCAATGCCTGTCCTTTTATTGCTTGGCGAGGCTGGAAGTGAATGTCATATTCACTCAATTCGATGGCCCACTTAATCAGACGCCCGGAGTGTTCTGGTTTCTGCAATATTTGCCTGAGGGGCTGATCTGTTAAGATAGTCACCGAGTGAGCTTGGAAGTACGGCCGTAACTTCCGATTTGCCATCACTAGGGATAAAGCTATTCTTTCAACTAAGGGGTATCTTGCCTCAGCATCTAGCAGGACTTTGCTTACATAATAAATCGGGCAACCTCTATCCCCTTCTTTTCTTAGTAGAACTGCACTTACATCTTTCTCTCCTACGCCGAGGTACATAAGGAGGTGGTCTCCGGGACGTGGCCGGGATAACAGAGGCAACTCTTTCAGGTAGTCTTTCAACCTTTCAAAGGCGTCGTTGCACTCTTCTGTCCACTTGAAGTTCTTTCCTGCCTTTATCGCCTTGAAAAATGGTAGACTTCTTTCAGCTGATTTGGATAAAAAACGACTCAAGGCTACTATTCTTCCTGTCAGCCTTTGAACTTCTTTTACTGTATTAGGCGGCCTCATGTCCAGAATAGCTTGAACTTTCTCAGGATTAGCCTCTATCCCTCGATTAGTAATCATGAATCCCAGAAACTTTCCAGATCTTACCCCGAATGAGCATTTGTTGGGATTCAACTTCATCTTGTACTGCCGCAACACATTGAACACCTTTGTCATTTTTCTGGCATGTGATTCTCCCTGTCGGCTTTTGATTATCATATCATCGACATAGGCTTCCATGGTGTTGCCCAACAGGTCTTGGAACACCTTATTTACCATGCGCTGGTAGGTTACCCCTGCATTCTTTAGACCGAATGGCATTACTCGGTAACAATATCTCCCGATATCGGTAATGAATGAAGTCTTCTCCTCATCGTCCGGATGCATCATGATTTGGTGGTATCCCGAGAAGGCATCTAAGAAGCTAAGTAATTCATACCCACAAGTTTCGTCTACCAACTTGTCGATTCGAGGTAGTGGATACGAATCCTTAGGACAAGCTTTATTCAGGTCTGTGAAGTCCACACACATTCTCCATTTCCCGTTGGCTTTCTTCACCATCATGACATTGGCCAACCACTCCAGATAATTAACTTCTCTGATGAATCCTGCTTGCAACAACTTCGAGATTTCTTCGTTAATTGCCTGTTGCCTCTCTGGAGCAAAATTCCTCTTCTTCTGTTTTATCGGCTTTGCCCCTGAGATTACGTTCAACCGATAGCAAATAACTTCAGGGCCTATTCCTGGCATATCGGCTGGAGTCCACACAAACACATCACGATTCTCTTTTAAGCATCGGACCATCTCCTTTTTTACTTGTTCAGGCAGCTGGCTTCCCACATATACTATTTTCCCTTCGTCTTCGTCATCTAACTGGATCGTTTCCATTTCCTCATCAGGTTTTGGTTTAGGCGGTTCTTCAATTGTAAGGGTTTCCTTCCTCTGCATCCCTTTACATGTGGTAGATGCGATATTACATGTCCTGGCTTTCCTTTGATCTCCACTCACTTGTCCAACACCGCGGGGAGTCGGAAACTTCATTAACAAATAGCAGGGATGCACCACAGCCCTCATGTCATTTAACAATGGCCGCTCGAGGATCATATTGTATGCCACTGACGTTGACTTCACAACCATAAACAACACTTGTCGAGTGACACACTTCGGGCTTTCACCCAATGTCACAGGTAGCTGAACTGCGCCCTCCACCTTCACTTTTTCTCCTGAGAATCCATACAGGGGTGTGGTGACAGGCTCCAGTCGATCCTTCGAGATGCTCATTTTCTCAAAGCAACTCCAGTAAATCAAACTTACCGAACTCCCATTATCAACTAGGATGCGACTCACTGGGTGTTTTGCTATTACCGCCGAAATCACCATTGGGTCATCATGAGGGATCGCTACATCACCTCTGTCAACTGGCGTGAAAGTAATAGGCTCTTCATCATGCTTTTCTTCCATAACTGAATTAATTTGATAAGCATGCCGGGCGTAGGTCTTTCGAGACGAGGAAGAAGCGCCAGCTAATGACTCACCTCCGGATATCACGTTAATAGTTGGCCCTGTGGGTTCATTATCTTCCTCTCGATTCCTTCTTTCTACCCTTCTGTCATTATCTCTTCTTTCATCTTCATTTCATCTATCAGGTCCTCTGTTTTCACCTCTTCTATCTCTGAAATTGTTTCTTCTGTTCTGCGCGGGATAGTTAGTTCTATCACCTCTCCATACAAAACGGTTTATTTTTCCCTCTCGTGCCAACTTTTCTAGCTGATTCATCAACTTTCTACATTTTTCAGTTGTGTGCCCATGCGCTGAGTGATAATCGCAATACGCCCTTGAGTCACGGCCCAGATTCCCTGATGCCTTCTTTGGAGTCTGTATAAGACCTGACCCCTCAATAGCTGCTAATACGGAAGCTCGAGATTCAGTGAGTGGGGTATAAGCTGAGTATTTCAGTGTGGGAGCTTTTTCAAACTTCCTTGGTTGGCTAGAGGATGTTTCAGTGACTTCCCTTCCTCGTTTCCTTCCATCCTTGGATTCTCCTGTCGTCACCATTTTCATTACTTCCTCCTGGGTTACATACTTATTAGCACGGGAAAGTAGGTCTGAGATGGTAGTTGGCTGATCAAGTGACAGGGATTCTTGCAATTTCTCAGACCTTGTCCCCTGTAATATAGCTGCCACAGCTATACCGACTTGCAGGTCTCGTACCTCTAAGGTAGCGTCTCTGAACCGATCCACATAACTCTTCAAAGACTCCTTAGCTCCTTGTTTTATAGTGAGCAAATAGGTCGGTTCCTTCCTTCTTTGACTGTTCACCGCAAATGCCTTAAGAAACTCACTTCGCAATTGGTCAAAAGAGGCAATAGACCCTTCAAGCAAGTTATTGAACCATTTCATCGCATGTCCGGACAGAGTTAAGGAGAAAGCCCTGCACATTATCTCGTCCTCCCATCCATGTAGCAACATCAGGGCCTCATAATTTTGCATATGATCATAGGGATCCGTTTTCCCGGTGTATGCGGTCATCTGCGGCATTTTGAACTTTGAGGGCAAAGGTTTTTGCATGATGGTTGTGCAGAACGGTACTCTTCTTCTCTGGCTCTCTTCTGCAGACACCAATTTTTTCTCCTCTAACACCCGTTCTATCATTTTCTTCATGTCTACGGGGGGAGCAAGCTGATTTCTAGCATGAGACGAATCAGGTAGGTCTACGACTACTTCCTTACCTTTCGCTTGGGGTGCGTTTGTTCGTATCATCTGTGTGCACCAAGTGGGGTCAAACTCCGACCCGGCTCCCCAAGTGCTTTGATCTTCGGCACCATTCTTTTCAGCACCTCCAACACCATGTTCTAAGTTGGTACCATCAAAATTTGATAGGTCATGGTGATGGGCGGTAGACCCTGTCGCCCTGTCGGTATCCTGTCGCCCAGGCACCTGTCGCCCCACGCATGGAGCCTGTCGCCTGACCCCTGTCGCCGGGTCTAGGCCTGCCGCTTCATCAGTCTCTCGCTGAGTACCGGCGGCAGGCCTCATGTTCGCAGGCCCCGTCGCACCCTGTTGAATGTCATTCTCGGTGACGGGGGGAGCCTCTCGCCGACGAGAGGGGTCTGTCGCTATCGCGTCCTCCTGTCACCAAGGCATCTGCGACGGGACTCTTTGACTCGTTCCTCCTACCAAGTTCTACACGGCAGGCGGCAGATTCAACTGCGGGAGAACTCCGTGGAACAGATCCACCATGGCTCGTAGCGCCTGGGTGGTTTCTTCGCTCTGTCGCCTCAGAGCTTCGAATTCTGCCGCTGACACAGTGATTCTTTCTTCCTCCCTGTTCACCTGGTTCCTCTGGCGAATATGTTGTTCCGGGGAACTTACATAATTTTCTTCACTGCCAGTCCTTGCGTTTGTCGATCTTGTTCTCACCATCTTAGTAAATTTTGATTGGCTTTTTATACGTTTCCCACAGACGGCGCCAATTGTTGTTGCACAAAACAACAATAAAAGTATGCTGACGTCGATGTTCGTACTTAGTCTCCACGTGTCTCCAAGAAGCTTCTGTAAAACAAGAAAAGTCAGAAGGACGCAGGGGTGGTTCCCTGCGTAGACACTCCGATGCTTAAGTCAGCAAAAAGTTCTTCAATATTGGGAAGCGTAAAAGCCAGTAGTCAAAAATTAGGGTCTAAAATCATACCTGGGGGCCTATTTATAGGCCAGCATTCTAGGTTAATTGCTTAAGGATAATGACATTATCTTGTTAAGAGTTTGTGTCCTAATATAACACAAGTTCCTTAAAAATCGGGAGCTTCCGGAGCCTGTCGCCCAGCGAGAGACTCATACCACGTGGCACATTGTGGCGTCAGGGGTCTGTCGCTAGTGGGAGCCAAAACCGTGCACCACGTGTCGCCATATGACTGTGGGCGACAGACCAGGAATCTGTCGCCGGGCGGTAGATGTATGCGTGCTACGTGTCGCGTCATGATTGCAGGCGATAGACTCTGGGTCTGTCGCCAGTCGACAGGTATGATCGCGCACTCCTACCTCTGTCGCCGATGGCCACGTGGAACAGTGACTCTGTCGCTAGAGACAGGTGTAATGCGTTAAGCATCTATCGCCGAAGGCCACGTGGACCAGTGAGTTCTTGCCACGTGGTAATTCCTGGACGCCATTGGGCCTAGCCCAACACGGGTAGACTTTGTCATATCACTAATAAATATTAGAAATAATATAAAATTTCAAAAAATAATAAAATTATAATATAAAGAAAAATTTTCAAAAATAAATTTTTTAAACTTAATTTAAAAAAAAAAGGACACGAAGCCCTTGTAATAATAACTTTATGGACTCCAGCTCCAGCGAACTAATGTTTTTCTTTTTTCTTTTTTTTTTCTCACCGGAAAACCACTCACTAGAAAACCAACACGAGCAAGAGCATTATCAAAAAAAAGAAAACCAACACGAGTTTTTTTTTTTAAAAAAAAAAACAAACGCGAGTTGACACTCCGAGCAATTTATTTTTCTTTATTTCTTTCTTACTAAAAAATTAATACTATAAATACCGTAAAAGTAGCACTCGACGACAATAACAAAGGCTATCTTTGGTTTATGCGCCGAAAACCGCTTCCCACAACCTTTTTTCTGCACAACTTTATCCGACGTTCCTCTTTTTAAACAAGAGAAAAGATGATTACTGAGAGAAGAGGAGAATAAGACAAACCGACCGCCAAGGCCGAGTCACCGACCATCCAACCATGTACATCGAATAACGAAAACAAAAACTAAATTAGAACGAGAAATGGCGTTGTTTTCCGTTAACTGTACCTGCGTTACGGTTTTCTTCCAAGAACCGCCAAAAGCACTTTGTTCCTTTATCTTCTCCTCCTTACGCTTCTCCTAGCTTTCTCTCAAGTCTCCGACAGAGCCTCTGAAAATATTTGAATACAAAATAACCTTAAGCCCTTACGGCAAACTATATACAGAAAGGAAGACATTAAAGCTTACGTGTCTGCTTACGTATCTGCTTTCAAAAGGAAAAAAAAGAGAGAATATTTTGTTTATTTATTATTTCTACGGATCCTACGGAGTCTGGATACTCCGATTTTTACCTGCTTTTCTTTTTTTTTTTTAATTATAAGTATCTTTATCTTGTTTATTTATTATTTCTACGGATCCGACGGAGTCTGGATACTGCAATTTTTACACGCTTTTTTTTAATTATAAGTAATTTTATCTATTTTAATAATATAATTAATTTTATTTAAAATTTAATCATAATTTTTCTTCCCTTTTGTTAAAAAGATTTGAAACTTTTTTTTTTGTCCAATGCTTAGATCCAGATGGGAAAGCTTAAGCCTAAAGATTATAGCTAGGGCTGTAAACGAACCGAACACGAACGAACGAACTGATGTTTCTGTTCGTTCGTTTGTTTTTCAGTGCCGTTCGTGTTCGTTCGTGTTCGTTAAGGAGTGCGTTCGTGTTCGTTCGTTTGTTTGGTAAGGATTGTTCGTTAATGTTCGCGAACAGTTCGCGAACAGGTAAACGAACGCGTTTGCGAACACGTAAACGAACGCGTTCGCGAACACTTAAACGAACGCGTTCGCGAACACATGTTCATGAACAAGTTGCATAAGAACAAACTAAATATTAAATATTAAAAATCTTACATAAAGATTAAATTTCACATGTAAATTGAAATCGTCTAATACAAAATCTTAAATACAACTTAAGTCAACAATGTTTTATTAAAATTGATAATTACTATTTTAAGTACAATTTATATTATACACATATACATATATTAATGTATCATATATATGTGTGTGTATACACAAATATGTGTAACATATATATAAATATATATGTAAATGGATAAGCTCATATGAATGAAATTTTAACTTATTATGAAACTTTTATTAATTTTATTTCAGTACATTATGTTTAAAATTTTTAAAAAATAATTATTTTAAGTATAATTAACTAATTTAATTTTATAATTATACTATAATTATATTTTATTAATTTTTTAAACCAACAAAGTTATATTGTATAAATATATTTAAAAATTAGGTAATAATTTTTTAGGTTAATGTCTTAAAAATAGGGTATATATTATATAACTTGTATAATATAAGTAATTTTAGTATTTTAATAAATAACAAACGAACATAAACGAACGAACAACAAACGAACAACAAATGACACTTTAAACAAACGAACAATAAATGAACATAAACGAACGAACAACGAACGAACAATAAACGAACAATAAATGACACTTTAAACGAACGAACAAAAACGAACATAAACGAGCCTGTTCACGAACAAAAACGAACGAACCATACCTCTGTTCATGTTCGGTTCGTTTAACAAACGAACATTAAAATGTTGTTCGTGTTCGTTCGTTAAGCTTAATAAACGAACATAAACGAACAGAAATCGAACGAGTTCACGAACGGTTCGTCGAATGTTCTGTTCGTTTACACCCCTAATTATAGCAAAGCAAACGGTTGGGCCGATGCCGATCTCCCGATGAAAGGAAAGAAAATATCAGACTTAAACGTGTCTGACATTGATCTAATTGGACAAGCGTCTTCCAATACAACTATACAAGCATCCAAAGACGGAGGGGACCTTGGCCACACCAAACTTTTGAAAAAAAAAATTTATATAATATATATTTGTCAATTGATAAATAAATTTATCTATAATAAATCGTTTTGACCCCTTCAAACTTTTGAAAATTTTTTTACATAAGGTTTGTATGTTATTTTATATTTTTTATATTTGTAATTATATGCGTGGGTAATATTTAAATTATTTTTATTTAATCAAAAAATTGGAATAATTAAATATTTGTTAATTTTCTTATAGTATAATATTATATTTACTTGCCTTGATTACCAATGAAGAATTATTTTTTAAAAAATCTTACAATTTTTTTAATATCAAAGTTAGATTGAGATCACTTTATAAAATGTAAGAAAAACACATTCAATTTTATTATTTTAAAGATATATTATATGAATTTTTGATTGAAAATATAATTTAGTTTATTTATATATTTATTTAATTTTAAATTTTCAAACAAAATAATAAAAAAGCTCACCTATAAATAATTCACTTATTATATAGTTCAGATTCAATTTTTGAAGATTTTATTTATTTTTAAACATCGCTCACAATTTTATATAATATTATAATTTATTTATTGTGTTTGTTTCCTTATACTTTTATTTATAAATTGATAAAATTTATAATTTTATAAATTTGTTATTTTTTATAATTAGTATACTACTTGCATATACATTTTATATTAGCAAAATATATTAACATAAATAAATTTGATGTAATTTAAATTTTAGTTGTCCTTATAAGTGTAATCGAGCCGAGTTTAGATGATCTAGCATCAAATTCGATCTCAATTGAATTTTATTTTTTAAGTTCAAACTCAACTTGACAAAATACTCGAATTGCTTGAACTCGACTTGTTAATTTTTTAATTATATATAATAAAGGTAAAATAGTAAATTAATAATAAATATATTAAAATATATATTAAAAAAAAACTCAATTAGGCTAGTGAGCCACTCAACTCCAGTATTAAAATACTTGAATTCAACTCAAATCATTATTCGAGTAACTTGAGCTTGAGTCGGCTTGAAAATAAACGAATCAAATTCGAATAATTATTTAATTGAACCGAAATAATTTATAAGTAACTTGACTTGTATACATTTGACCCTCTCAAATTCCAATGTCAAGATCCGTCGTTGCAAGCATCCATCTGCATCTCATACGAAGCTACAATGATACAAGGCTCCTTCCCTTCTTAATGTAACTAATTTAATGGTGTGATGGACTCGATTTCAGTCTCAGTTCAGCTTGATCCATGTTTAATTTTTAAATTTGTGTTTGATTTGAGATAAAGATTGAATTGTTTATATGTACCAAAAAAATTGAATTGTTTATTATTACAGATATTAAATATTTTAAAAGTTTTTCTAAAAATATAATGACAAGATCACAATGATTAAGAAGATAATCAGTTGGTAATAACAATAATTTGTTAACAATCAATCATAAATAATAATTATTATTGTCTATGAAACTTTGATTTAATGACAATGATAAGGTTTGCAAATTTTGAGATTTTAAATTCAAGTCTCATCAGACTTAATTTTGAGTCTAAGCTCCGTTTGGTTCGCGTAAAATAACTTTTAGAAAATAATTTCTTTAAAATGATTTCTGAAAATTTGATTTTATGGAAAAACTAATATTTTCTGTTATTTGGTTGATATGCTAAAAAAAATTTTTGTTGTTTGTTGTTTTAATCCAATATAGATTAGGTTGAGTTTTAGTGGGAGCTTTTTTCTTAAAAGTGACATAGGTTTGGAAATTGTCTTCCCCTTTTGAAAATGGAAAGACAATTTTTCAAAATCCTTAAAGATTTTCCATTAACTGAATTTCATTTTCCATTGACCGAAAATATTTTACACATACCAAACACTGAAAAATGTGAAAAATATTTTTAGGAAAATGAAATACACGAACCAAACAGATCCTTAATCTTTATGAAATGTAATTAAAAAAATAATCATTTTTAATATCTTTTTCGTAGAATATTTGAATTCTTAAATGATAAAAATTTATAATTGGAAGTTTCGTATTTAAATTTTAATCAAGTCAAATTTTTTTAATCTAGCGTTAGCCATGAAACTTAATTGTGAATTAGTTTCAAACCCAATATGGTGTGGAAACACTTAATGAATTACACCAAAAAGGAATTTCATGAAAAAATTGTTCATAAATCATTATATTTTGACACATGAATTGCACTTTTTACTTTAAAAAAAGATGTTCCTGGAGACGATTTAGGCTCCATTTGATGCTTGGTGGACACCGATGCGGGCCAATGAAGCAGGGGAAGACAAAAAAGCAATTTTACCCTCCTGATCTTCTTTTTTTTTTTTTTTACTATTCTATTTTTTAAGAAATATCTTTAATAAATTTTTTTTTAATTTTATCGAAATTAATTTTACCGTCTATCCAAATTATCTCTTAGTTGCTTGGGTCCACGGGCGATAACAAAAATGAATAGCTCAAAATCTATCCCAACGAAATTTGATAAGTTTTGAACATGATATCCCGGATTACTCATTAACAGCTCAAGGAGTGGTGTAGTTGAGAGCTGAGACAGTGGACCTTGAGGATCTAATGTGCCAACCATCGGTGAGTGGTTGCAGGCAGGCAGGCATGTAGCATGGTGTAATTTGCCTCTACTATGATGCCGCATTGCCGCACAAGCCTGTCTAAACACACACATAAAAAATTTGGGAAGAAGCGGTGGGGCCACCGAGCATAGCATCAATATAGATCCTTTTATATTAACCTTTCCTACTTATGCAGAGGGATTAAAACTCTTGATTCATAACCTTGACCTTTCCTATTTATGCAGACAGATTAAAACTCTTGATTCATAACCCTGACCTTTCTTACTAACCTTGACCTTTCCTACTTATGCAGACAGATTAAAACTCTTGATTCATAACCTTGACTTTTCCTACTTATGCAGACAGATTAAAAATCTTGATTCATAACCTTGACTGACCTTTCCTACTTATGCAGACAGATTAAAACTCTTGATTCATAACCTTGACCTTTCCTACTTATGCAGACATATATATAAATGTAAAAGTTAAACAATCATAAAATAATATTTTAAATATAAAAAACAATTAATATTGGAGTTGGACTTATGCATATAATGCAGTTTATTAAGAAGAGTGAAAGATTTACGGACAAAAATTCAAAGGGTTGTTTTAGTGGTGTCTAGGGATATAAATGGGTTTATTCTAAACGAGTACCTGGGACTACCCACATCGTTTAGATCGGGTTCGGGTACCCATTAATTAGGTTTTAATCGGATTAGGGTAGTTTATTTGCTACCCATGATAGGTTCGGGTAATACCCTTAGGGTACCCTAAACCCGAGCCCGTTAGCATAATCAGGTTAGGGTACCCAAACCCGATACCTGTTTATATATTTTAGCAAAATATGTTAGTGTGAAAACTTAAACCCTTGAGCCAAAGCACTTACCACGTGAGCCAGATGTTGTATTCGACATAATATGTTAAAAAAAAATACTTATACAATAAAATTTTGTTGAGCCTTAAAAAAATAAAAAGCATAATAAAAATAATTATGAAATTAAATTAGTTCTTAATTTAATCAGTGATCTACTGATCTTCCAATATAAAGGACCCATCAAATAATTGGTACGCATGCAACAATAATTTGACTAAAGATAATTAGAAAATATTGGTAGTATTGAGAGTTAAATTTTAATTTTGTAAAAATTTATATAATCATTTAAAACAGTACCAAACATCAAATATTTGTTGTAAAAAATTAAAATGGGTTCAAATTAAAGGTGAATAATAGGCTAATAATTAGATTGGATAATGTAATTTGATTGAAAAATCAAATTAATTAAATTCTTTTGAAAATATGAAAATAAGTGAGTGATTTAATTGGAAAATCCAATTTTTCAAAGGGAACAATCATTTTATATTGGAATTTAATTGTTTTAAAATGCTAGAAGATAGGAAAAAAATCGATTTTTTCTAATTGTGCAAGTCTAAAGGATCATATTTAAAAAAAATATTCTTTTTCATTTTTCAAACAAAATTGACTATTTTAGTTGATTCAATTATTAATTATAAATATAAAAAATTAATTGAATCAATGGAATAAATTATTTGTTTTAATCAATCATAATTGAAATTAAACAAACCAAATCAATTTGATCTATTTCGATCAAATTCAATGATTAAAATGATTAAAGTTTTTTTTTTGTTCATAAGAAGTGTAAGGGAAGAGTGCAGTTCTTACTTAAAATTGTAATTTTCAACTTTAATAAAATATTGTTGACTAAAAAATTTAATGAAAGATAATAATAATAATAATAATAATAATAATAAGTGTGGAATTAAATTAGTTAATTATGCTAAAGATAACATGACAATCTAATTGACCATTGACATATATTATACTATTGTATATATGATACATTGACCATTGACATATATTGGTTAATTAATAAAGATGCAATTTTTACACATTGACCATTGACATATATTATACTATCATATATGTATATGATACAAATTATATTTAAATTGTATATGTGTATGATACATATATTGGTTAATTAATATATGTGTATGTTATAAATTGTAATTAAAACTGTAATTATCAATTTATGATCTGTTACAACATCCATTCATTCTTTTAATATTATGACAATTAATCAAATTAATCTAGATTACATGAATATATCCTAAGAAATCTAATGGTTGAAATTAGATATATAATATTATATTCTAATCTATGATAATAGATTAAAATTGAAAACATTTTATGTTAAGCTGAAAGTTGAATAGCTTGCAACTTTAAATCAAATGATTCATGCTGTTATTATAAATTTATCAATTATCCTTAAGAGTTAAGATTATTTTAGAAAAAGATTAGTGCAACATGTGAAATTAAATTAGTTAATTATTTTTATAAATATAAGATATTGATATTAAATTTATAAAAATTTTATGATAAGTTAATCTATTATTGATGAACACTCATAATAAGTTAGCTAAACTCTAATTAAAAAAAGATATGAAAATAATTTATTAAACAAACTCATAATAAAAAAAAAATATTTATGTGTATACTATAAACTAAATAACTAATACTATTATACTATTCAATAGACTATAGTATAGATTATAATAATTTATTTTTCATAAAATAATTAAAAGTTTAAGAAATATATAAAAAAAAAAGACAAAAAACGTCCAGACAACTGGTGCTTATTAGTTTTTACTCTGTTAGTGTACATTCTCCAAGCTCCCACACCATCACTCACTGCTAGTGCTTGCTTCCAGGCAGACAACTCAGACCCGATACCAACCAGATCCGGCGGCGATGAGCTCAGATCTAGTACCAGCGAGCACAGATCCGGCAGCGGTGAGCTTAGATCCGCCGGCGGCGGACTCAGACCCAGCTGCGGTAGCTGTCTTCCTCTCTCCAGCAGCGGCGGCGGCAGCAAGCCTTCCTCTCTCCAGCGGCGGCGTCGGTGGTTGTAGCCCTTCCTCTCTCCGGCAGTGGTATCCTTCAGATCTGTGTTTGTCTTGGAATTTATCGATACTTAGTTGATAAATTAACTAACTGTATTGAAGATATTTACTGCAACCCCTCGTGAGATTATTAACAGATGAAGGGTGGGTCGAACTCAATGGAGCAGCATTCCTAATGATGCCATATTCCTATGTTGGTGTTTTGCCTGCTGCTTCTACTGGCTGCTGCAGCACAATCAAAGCATAAGCCAATGCTGCCATGATCATGATTGCTAACTTGCCAACTTTCTTCATGCTTTTGGGTAAAGCAACAAGTCCGGCTGCAAAAAAAACAAAGTAAAAAAAAGTCAAGAATTTTAAGCTAGCAATGGGTTTGGAATTGAAAAGAACGTAAAATCAAACTTGAGATCTAGGAACACGTAAAAAAAGACTGGATTTCAAACTTGTCTTTGTTTTTCAAAAAGAAAGAGCTTGGGCTAAAATCCAAGGCCCATGGGATTATTTGTCATATAGACCATAGAAAACATACGAATATTGAAAGAGAATAATAACAGAAGATTAAATTGATAAAAATTGAAGAAAAAAAATCCTTTCCTTCTAATCATTATTGTCATCTTGCCAGGCTTAGAAAAACACCCACTCTTTCAATAAAAATTAAAACTGATAATGAGACAAAAAATGAGATTAATGTGCTAAAAGGGAGATCAGATAGGAATGGAAAAGGAAGAGTTATGGGTGTTAGGAAAAAAAAAAGCGGAAAGGGAATTAGTGTGCTAAAATAGAGTGCGTGGAGGGGCAACTTTTTGATGTTCCTGTCAATTTGAAGGAAGATGAATTGAGACATGTGGGAACCCTAAGTCCGGAGGAAATTTTGAGATAGGAGAGCATGGCTGGCCTAATACAACAAGCCATCAGCCATAATAGAAACAGAGCAAATCGTGACAGTTCAAGCTCTAAACGAATTTAAGAGAATTTTGGGCGTCAACCGTGATTTTCGTTTTCATGAAACAGGTGATTCGTGACAGTTCAAGCTCTAAAGGAATTTAAGAGAAACTGGGTGGCTAGCCTACTACAGCCACCCATCAGCCAAGTTTGCCTTTTCATGAAACAGGGTCAGTCATTGAACTCTAAGAACTTTAAGAGAAAGTATGAGCCACCCGTCAGCCATGATTGCCTTTTCGTGAAACAGGAAGTATGGGTGGCTGGCCTAAAACAACCGTCCATCAGACATGAAACTTTTCAAGAAACAAGGCTAATCGTGACAGTTCAAGCTCTAAGCCGTTCGGTAGGGATGATGAGAAGAATTTAGGACAAAACTTTACGAATTTAATGGTTAAATTGTAAAATAAAAAAGTGATCATAAAATATAATAATTAAATTAACAAATTTTTCAACCGTGATAGTTCAAGCTCTAAGCCGTTCGGTAGGGATGATGAGAAGAATTTAAGATGAAAATTTGCGAATTTAATGGTTAAGTTATAAAATAAAAAATAATTATAAAATACAATAATTAAATTAATAAAATTTTCATTTTCATTTCTTTTCATCGTTTCTGCCCATCAAAACCCAAAAGAATTTAAGGGAAACATGGGCCAAGTTTGCCATTTCATGAAACAGGGCCAGTCGTTGAACTCTAAGGACTTTAAAGAGAAAGTTTAAGCCCCCCTTCAGCCATGATTGCCATTTCGTGAAACAAGAAGTATGGATGGTTAGCCTAAAACAGCTACCCATCAGCCAGGAGTCTCTTTTCTTGAAACAAGTGTGAGAAAGAGTGATATTCTCATTTACGAGGAGGAGATTTTTTTAGATTGGCAAACCTCATTCAACCTTTATGAATTATGATGCATTTGTTAATACTTAGAAGATTTTAATTTAACTATTTGAGTGCTTCTAGTATCTATATTAATACTTTTAACTTCAAGGGCATGGATCAAGTCTCTAGACCCATAATCATAAAGAGTGAGACAGAGATTCATAGTATTTATTTAATTTGATCTTGCTAGAGTTTTTATATATGATGACTACATGGACAAATCAAAACTATATAACGAAGGCTAGTATACTATCTCAAGTCATATTAAAGTTATCTCACAGTATGCTACAAAAGATAAGATAAAACTAGTTGAAACATAAAATCTGAATGCTTAGCTATCGATAGGATAGCTAAATCATGCTATATCTCAACCAAAATCCTTTCATTCCCAAGCATCTTTCAAAACAACAAGCACTCTAGCAATGAAAAATTTGTCATTTTTAGGAATCTTGATAAATTATATCATTCTCAAATATATTTCAAAACAACAAACATCCTCTAGGAAAATAATTGTTATTTCTACGGATCTTAATAAATTATGCAACTATCATTAAGCATTGCTTTATTATTATAGTTTTAAAGTTATTAGCAAAATCACCAAAAAATTCTCATGACTACTCCTCTGACAAACGAGTACTAAACAATGAGATTAATGATTTTGTAATTAAAAAAAAATTCACATGGTTAATTGTCCAAAATTAAGTACACCACAAATATGCAATTCTTGAAGCATATATTTACATATATACAAAACAGTTTTAGGTCTAATATAATTATTAATTTCTTATAAATGTAAATGTTTAAATAATAAGACAATACTATTTTAGTAAATGTGTTTATTTAAATAAATTATTAATTGAGTGGGTAAGTCTAAGTCCAAAGAACTAGCCCAATCAGCATATTCAATAATTTATTTATACCAACTTAATTAGGTGTACTATAGTTTTAACAGGCATTGGCATATGCAAAAATTAAGTGAATTATGAATTAAATAGGTAATCAAATTATAAAAAATTAATCAAAAATAATTTTTTCAAAAACTCTCTTATATCTGTTTAATTTTGAACTCTAATTACTCAACCAAAATAAATAATTAATTTGATCCTAATAAATTAACAAGAATAATGACCAAATTAATTAATACTAATATAGCCCAAATTATATATATGTAATTGCCCATATTTAATATTAAATCATAAGGCCTAACATAATTAAATAATAATGTCCTAATTAAACTAATGGAAAATGCTAAGGACAGTCACTTTTTGACAATCACTTTTAACACTTATTTTTTTTGAGCCACATCACTTTTTAGTTTTATGTGAAAATGAGTTATTTATGTGGGAAGTAAAAAGCTAAAGTATTTGGATGCTAAAAAATGCATTTCAAGTAATCGTTTTCACATAAAACTACAAAGTAACGTAGCCCAATAAAAATAAAAGTGTTAAAAAGTGACTTTTCCTAACATTCTTCTTATACCAATTCAATTATGGCCTAAATTTGATAGTACAAAATAGCCAATTAAACAACAAATAAGCAAACCAAATTAAATTTACATTAATGGCCTATAATTGATTTCATGCAAAATGGCCCTAACAATGTAAATAATCTATTAGTGCAAAACTAATGGCCCAAGGATTTGTCGATTTCTAATGGCCGAACAATAAAAACAACTAATGGCCCAAAACAACCTAAAGGCCCAAAAGCAAAAAAAATCAAAACAGCCGAAAAGGTCCCAAAACCCGAGTCCAAATTCAACTAAACCCGAAAGAGTGGGCCTCATAAATTTTCAAAAAAATCTCAGGTTTCCTTTTAATTTCCTCTCTGGCGCGTGTGCACGCGTTAGAGATCAAAAGTGGCACCTGTACATCGAGCCACACGCCCGTTAGAGACGTGCCAAGAACAAAAAGCTCGGCACGCGCTGCGCTCGCTCCTAACGCTTCTTCCTCGCCCGATCAGCTAGTTGCAGACAATGGATCGTTCCGACCCGACCCGACTCGATTCTTGCCATTTTGGCAGCATTTTTGCTCCAAAAAGCTCTATTCTAACAACAGGATCACTCATTGAACTCAAGGGTGTGATTGGACAAGGGATTATTTCTATTTAGGTTGCAGTGTTTTTCTTATTATTCTTGTCATCTTGCCAGGCTTAGAAAGACACCCACTCTTTCAATGAAAATAAAAACTAAGAAAAAGAAAAAAAATGCAACTAGTCATTGCCAATTCCATTGAAAATTTCACACCCATATGCATGTAAAATGAGAGAAAAAGGAAAACTAATGTAACATGTTCGAACAAAATTCAGGTTGCAAGAAGAGATAAATTACCTAATTTTACTTCTTCTCCTCCTTCTTCAATCAACTTTGAAAGGAATGGCGAGAGAAATCCTTCTGTATTTTAAAAATCAGGTTTTCTGCATTACGTTGTCTCTTAGGAATAGCAGAACTACATGCAACTGATGCAGAATATAGAGTTGATATATAACCTGGAATCCCATTAAATATAGTTGCCTTTGGCCGGTTATATCAAACTACGAGTTGGTTACGTGTCTCGATATCTTTTTCATAGAGACCATGTCAGCGTCGACCAAAATACTAATATATAATAATAATAATAATAATAATAATAATAATAATATAGGGCTCACTCACACGTGCCCCCATCTGACCGTAAATCTCGTAATTCCCAAAACTTTAAAATTTTATTTATATATAAATATTTATTAAACATTTATTTTAAATAAATTTAATTAAATCTTCCAAATTAATATATGTAATAATAATATATAATAATACCAAAACACTAATATATATTTTACCAAATTAAAAGAGATTAAACATACATTAATATTTATTTATTTATTTTATCCATTAATCATTATTTACAAACATTTAAAATTAATTGAGTTGTCATAAATATAAAATCATAATCACATAAATTTAAAAAAGAAATTGAATTAATTTATAATTACTTAAAAATAAATAAGCTTTTAACAAAAATGTTACTCATAAATTTAAATAAAATTATTTATTTAATATATTTTATTTCTTATACTTAATGTTTATAAATTGATAAATTTTTTGGTTTTATATATTAATTATATGTGCTTCGAAAAATAAAATAAATAATATCCAAATACTCTGACGAATTTTACTCGAAACTAAAAGGCGATGATATTTTATTTAAGGAAACGAAGGTAAAAACATTTCTTAGTTTTCTACTTTAACGTTTTTTTTTTAATTGTAATTAGAATCAACGCACCGTGGATCCTTCGCGTACTAATTTAATGGTTTAGTTTTGCAGTCCCGTCATCTTCCTTCTCATCAACATAAAGAGTTTTCCGAACCAAGCTTCACTCTCTCTTGCTTCCTCACGTGTGAGGTTGTGATTGACGCTTTCACATGCTTTATTTTATGAAGAGTTAATATCTTAATTGGTTCTTAAAGTTTGCACCATATTTTAATTGGCCTTCAAACTTTCAAAAATCACATATTAGTCTCCAAAATTACAAACGTGATTCATTTAAATCTTTCAGTATGATTTCCATCAACTCCAACATTAAATGCCATGCCATCTGGACTACGTGTCAGCACACGTGGCACCAATTGGTATGCTAACGTTTTGAACTTTATTAAAAAACATGTCTAAAATAAATATATTTAACTTAGTATCAAAGAAATTATTTTTAATTTAAATAGTACAAAAATAAAAAAGAAAATAAGAAAAGAAAACAAAGTGAAAAAATATAGAGAATTTTTTTATAAAAATTATTTTTTGAAAAGCTAATTTAAATTTTTATTAAAAAACTAATAATTTTTACTATTAATTATAAAATTATAAAATAATATTTAACTTTTTAATTTTTATTTATATTTATATCAAAAAATTATAAATTTAAAGTTACTTTAAAGAAGAGTACTACAAAAAAATTTATTTTACACTACTTTTAATTTTATAAATAGCAAATGTAGTGAAAGGCATAAAAAATTATTTTATCTTATTCTTAATCATTGCATACACCAAATATAATATAGGATGTTATAATCTAATTTTATCCTATCCACAATCTCATATTATCTTATCTTATTCTCATCCCAAATAGCAAACACGAGCATAATATACAGTTTTTATTACTTTGACATTAAAATCTTGAAATTACAAACAAATTTCAGGATACATTTTAAGATTTAGAGCTGATCATACTAACTTATAAGGCAAACCAAAGATCAAGAATACAGTTAACTCATACTATTAAATTCAAATACTCAATCAAAGAATTGAATTTAAGTGTTGTGTATATATGTGCATATTAACATATATATGTGCAATATAATGCATAAACATCTTGTATAAATATGTACAAAGGAAAATCTTACAAAGATTTTAAACTAAAGTGAACGCGGGACAAGTCAAGTTAGATCATGATTGATTAATATTTTCTAAACAAAAGATGAACGTAGAAATTAAACGTTCATTTAAACTTGATCTTGAGTCGGAGTTCAAATCAGAATATTTATCTGATTTTTTAAAAGCTTTGGACACAAATATTAAATCTAATAAACGGAATTGACTAAATAAATCTGAGCTCATAAAAAATTGAACCAAACTTAGTTTTACCATTTGAAAATCAAAACCTACTTGGCCTGAAATCACTTTCCACGTTCACATTACTTACCCTTTTCGGACCTCTATTCAAAGTTCAAACATAGTCTCAGTCTGAATTTTCAGTTCTGATATCAGAATTAAAAATGCGTTTGGTATTTCTGCGTGATGCCGGGGAGAGGGAGTTGTGGGATACACCAAGCGCCTGGGTGTTGTCGGCGCTGTGGGGCCAAAAGTGGTGGCTGTGGGGCCAAATTTATTTCTCGCCCTTTTACATAATTCATCCTTCCAAATTCTCTTTTGTCCTCCTTCAGCACTCATCTCTCTTTCTTCTCAGGTAATGCATTCTTTTATTAAAAAATTAATTTCAATTTTTTGAGTAGTATATTTTTATTAAAAGTTACAATTACAATCAGCATATTTTTTTGGTGTAGATCATAGGTATCCTCATCCGTTTTAACGGTATGAGATTAATCCTGTTCGAGGTTTAGTCACAGTTAAGGCTCTTCACCCCTTCTCAAAGATGTGTTTAGTGGGAGTCGAACCAGAGAGCTCTTCCTACAAACTCAGCATGCGTTGCCAACTGAGCCACAACCCTTGGGTTATTACAATCAGCATATTACATTTCATGAACATGTAACTATGAAAATCACATTATTTAAACTAGGTAAACTAGTAAATAACTATAACAAACTAAACAAACTAGTAAATAACTAGACTAATACAAGTTCACACTTGGTGAGACTCGAACTTGAGATCTCAAAGTCTCAGGACCTCCTCCTTACCACTAAGCCAATGTCTCATTAGCAAAAATTAATTTCATTTGATGATTGATGTAAACACTATATTTTGGTCGGGCATGTTCGAATTAATGGGCTTACCAAGATATGAAGTTTAGTGGAATATTCAATTTTATCAATTTTAATAAGTCTAATGTCTATACAATTTTATCAATTTTCAATTTTAATAAGTCTAATGTCTATACAATTTTATCAACTTCCTATACACAAACTTAAGCAGATCTGCTTGTTAGAATTACTAGCGTTGTTTATTCGATTAATTCGGTTAATTTTGAACCGAATTATAAATTTTTACTTTCGTTAACCGAACCAAAATTTATATTTTCAAATTAACCGAACCGAAATATAATTCGGTTAATTAACCGAATTAACCAAACTTTATACAAAATTATATAATTATATAAATTATAGTATATATTATATATATTATAGTGTATAATATATTATATATTATATATTGTAATATTATATATAATATAATATATTATATATTATAGTACATGTTATATATATATTATATGTAACATAATTCGGTTAACCGAAATGAATTCGGTTTTCGAACCGAATTAACCGATAACCGAATTTTTCTAAATCCTATTTTCGTTAACCGACCAAATTAAATTCAATGGCCGACTGATTAACCGAATTAAATTCGGTCGATCGGTTAACCAAATTTCTTTCAAATTATGAACACCCCTAAGAATTACCCAATTTTGGGTTGTACAGCCTTCTTTCAATTATGTCGTCAAAGGTTCCTGTATACTGTGTTTGTTAACAGGGATTAGTAACCTTGGTGGATTAGTCCAATTTCTGTCTGACTAGGAACTTCTTCCTCTCATGCATCGACGGCCACCAACAGTGATTGCTGGACAATTATGCAACCTATGCGTTCTTTGAATTGTTTGAAGGCTCATTTGCCAATATTTAACCTCGTGAAATCAAGCACATGACTGAATCTACCATTTGCTTGTATGAGATGTTTTGTACGAACTTGATTTCAGTGATGATGTTCTTGCAGTTTACCATGTGATTCATTTCATATGTATTGTGAACCTCAAAATAATCAAATCAAGATTACTTGGTATTTCCTTAGCTACGTTGTTTGCTTATATATCATATTCTTCGGTCATCTTAGATTCTGTTCTTACCTAGCTTGCTTATATATCATATTTCTCGGTCATCTTCTATTCTGTTCTTTACTTGATAGGCTGGTCCTCATCCATTGGCTGTTGATAACTTTGCTTCAGTTGCAAAATACCTGTCTGGTTTAATCATAGCTCGGTGTGATTTCTTGTCAAATATTGAGAGGGAAAAAGTCATTTAATTCATTCATTCAATAGAATATATACAAAGATAAAAACAATGAAAAGTGCTGATTTTCCAAAATCCTACTCCTCTAATTCTGGAACTACAAAAAATTAAACAAAATCTCTTAAACTTCATTAATCACATATAAAACAGAAATTATACAAATTATAGGAATAAATTTTCTATATATGGAAAATACCAAGTATAATTAGCCCTATTTTTGAGACTCCCCCTAGGCTAGTGAATAGACATTGTCCATTCCAAGCTTGGAAACTAATGTTTGGAACAAAAGATTGTTAAGCCCTTTGTAAGTACATGTGTTAGTTGAGAGTGGGATGGAACATAGGGTGTGTAAATGCAACCACTGTCGACTATGGCGGATCCTCACTGTAGTTTATTCATGTATCCAGGCGTTTAGTTAAGAGTTCTGAATTTTATGAGTAAGATTTATCATTATTCTATGATTTTTATGCAAATTAAGCTTAATTTCATCTTCAATCTATTGTTATAAATTCATCGATTTAGCAACATATACCGTTTAAGTTTGAATAAAATTTACAATTGTGTATGTCTAATAAGTGCCACATGATAAATTTTGTCCATATTCCATCCAAATTTTATTGAATTATTGACGGATTATTTAAAACAAAATTCAAAATCACGTACAAAAAAATTATTTTTTTTACGTATGCAAAATAAAAATATTACGAAAAAGATGGAAGATGAACGAAGCAATTTACTTGACATCTATTATTAATTAGCTTTTAAAATAATTATTCATGTTTGATTATTTATTTATTATTTATTTTTTACTTTTATGTAAATGAAAATATAAATAACAAAAATGTCAAATTTCATGAAACCATTCAATCTAGGGAGAATTTGATGGTAAGTCACAAAATTTGATCTCACTGTAAGGTCAACATAAATAACATATGGTTAAACGTAAATTTAGAGTCTCTAAGCATAAAATATATTAGAAGTATCGTAAAAACATGATAATCAAAGTAAACATATCTTATAGCAAAATTAACGTGTATTTAAGTTATTGATATTAATTTTACGTTTATTTTCATTTGTTTATAATACTTCTAACATATTTTACGTCGTCTAATAATTCTAAATTTATGCTTAATCGTATTGTTTATATTAAGGATTATTATCCTATCCACTGCCTGTGGAGTTTTTTAACTCCACAAGCGGGGTTAGGATGATGACATGTGTCCCATTTTATTTATTTTTTATTTCATTAATAATTCTAAAGGACACATGTCATCATCCTAACCCCGCTTGTGGAGTTAAAAAACTTCACTGGCAGTGGATAGGATAATAATCCTTATATTAATTCTACAATAAAGTCAAAATATATGACCTTAATGTACAAATACCCTTCAATCAAGCATTGAAAAATTTGGTAGCCTGTCTTAATAAAAAAGGAAAGGAACCAAGAAGGAATGGTTGCAGACTCGTAGCTTATTTCTGGACTAAAATTATTGAAGTCTAAAGCTAAAATTTATTTGTTCATTTCAAACATTTCCTATACGCAATCAGCCACCGACCATATCAGTCCAAAGCAAGGAATTAATTAGTCAAGTTCAAACAGTGTCTGACTGCGAGTAGAGTATTGTAAATGTATTTAGCCAAAAGAATAAGTCATATCAATTCATTACACGGTGAAGATATTATGTTACTATAGTATCAAGTGAAGAGAATATGATTTCCCAGGTTTACTCGCAACATTTTGCCAAGAAATTTTCTTTAAGATTTGAATGGGGAAATCCTCAGGAAAAACCAGCCTTGGTTGTCTAACATCTCCTTCCTTATCACTGTCCACCTGCTAATATAGCTTTAGCATGCTTCATGATCCATATAACATCAGTTTCTCCAAAATTTTCAACAAGAGTCATGAACTTCAAGTCAACCCGCTTAGAAGCAGCATCAACTGTTCACAGGATATGCAAGAGTTCAATTAAAAAACATTAACCCCTTGTTTGGATAGCCAAAATTAATAAAGGAAAGGAAAGGAAAGTAATCCTAACAATCCTTGTTTGGTTAAACAATGGAAAGGAAAGGAAATGATTTATTGTAATGTTTTTTTTCCAATTATAACCCTTTTTGTTTTAAATTTTATAAGATAATAAGGTTAAATTTGATATTCTATATGTTAAAATTTTTTTCAAGTTTCCTTTCCTTCCCCTTTACCCCAAATTGGGGTTTTAAAAAAATTGAATAACTCAAGGGAAAGCAAGGGGTGCTCACTCCCCTTCTCTTTCCTTTCCCTTGCTAAAAAATCTTCCCAAACAAAAGAAAGGTTTACAACCTTCCTTTGTTTTACTTTCCTTTCCTTTCCTTTCCCTTCCCCACCCTCAATCCAAACATAGGCTAAGGTAAGCAAAAGGACAAACCTCAGTTCAGGTATAGTTTTTTGTTCTTTTTTTGTGCATCCCATTTACAAGATGGACATTAAAGAAAATGTAATCTTATAAACTCAGAAATAATAGAAAAACATGTGTGAACTACCTGTTACTGTAATGTTCCCATTAACTGGGGGTAAAGCTGCCGTCTCTTCACTAGACATTGACGTAGACCTGATTAAAAAAAAAGGAAATGACATCAATTTAGAGTTATACACAATCACATTTGTTCACAATGGTAATATGCTTTGCATGTTTTTCTGAAAGACAAGAAGTGTTCGACTGGAAATCAACCTCCAGTCCCAGGCCAAAAAGTACAAAGACAAGGCTCTAGGAAATCAGATTTGTTACTGATAAATACTTTAAACCAAAAGCATTAGTCCCCGGCAAGAAATCAAACTCTTCAAACGTCCAATTCCAAAAAGACCATTAACATAAAATATAATATATATATATATATGTAGAGAGAGAGAGAGAGAGAGGAGAGAGAGAGTCATGCTCACCTACATGGATCATCCAGCTGTCCTATACGAGCAATGCCTCGACAAACAGCCTGAAAAGTCATTTGTCAAAAATCTCAATAATCAAAGAAATTTATTTCACAATGCCAATCAGAGCATTGATTTCCAAGCTTCTATTCTATAATGACAAAAGTAAATAACTTTCTCAAAGTAACTAAGATTCCAAAAAGTACCGAATATCGTGATTGCCTTTCTGTTCTATGTGAAACATAATGCCGAAGATGGAAACTATATATAACTGATCATGTCTAAAAAAGGCATCCCAGTGGAGATATATACCTCTCGCTGTAACATTTGTGCAGAATCAGCATCAACAGTAGAATTCATTGAAACGCTTAACCGTCCAGATTTTGTGTTGTTCAACGACCAATACCATGCAGCTATACCAGCTGCTATTGCCTCCGTACCTGGCGCACTGTTGTTTAAAAATGCTCCTACCTCAACGATAGCAAAAGCCTTAACTCGAGTACCACTGTGTCAACAAGTTGAAGGGAAGGAATGAAAAATCAAACTTGAAACTACCCAATCAAATCAAAATCAGTGAAAACGGATTTCTCAACCCACCTGGGGTTTTCAACAGTCAGAGTAAACTGGCGACAATAATTTCCTGCGTTGCAACCCCTTGTCGGGTAATTAACAGGTGCAGGGTTCGTCGATGATGATGAAGGAGCGTTGCTAATGATTCCATACCCCAGTGTTGGTGGTTTATCTGCTGCTTCTACTGATAGAAGCAAGAAAATCATAGCAAAAGCCATTGCTCCCATGAGTTCCAGCATGCCTACTTTCTTCCTGCTTTTGGGAAAAGCAACAAGTCCATGCTGCAAAAAAAGACAAAAGAATTTTAAGCTAGAAATTGGAATCGAAAAGAAAATAAAATCAAAGTTAAAAGAAATACGGGAAAGCGAAACGAATGAGACTGGATTTCAGACTTGTCTCTGTTATTTAATGCATGCGGAAAGAAAGAGCTTGGGCAAAATTCAAGCTCCATGAGATTCATATAGATCACAAAAACATATGAATATTTGAAAGAGAATAAAAATAAAAATCTATCATTCTTGTCATCTTGCCAAGCTTAGAAAGATACCCACATTTTTTAATAATAAAAACTGATTATAAAAAATGCGATTGGTGTGCTAAAAAGAACTCAGATAGCATGGAAATGGTGGCTGGCCTAAAACAGACACCCATCAGCCATGATTGCCTTTTCATGAAACAGGATCAGTCATTGAGCTCTTAAGGAAATTAAGAGAAATAATGATCTGATTTTCTAGAGCCTTTGCCGAAACAATAAGAAAGAAAATTCAAAAAGCAAAGAAATTCGCAGAAAAAAAAATCCTTCTTTCTTATCATCTTTCTCATCTTGCCGGGCTTTCAAACAAAACCACCTCCAACAAAAATAAAAATTAAGAGAAAGAGAGAAAAAAAAATTACGAAAACAACGTCATTCGATTGGTTGTCAAGTCTCCCCATATTGGACGACGGTTTCATTGCTAAATCCGAAATTTGATAAAAAGGAAAAAAGGCTTGAGTTTTTTCTTGTTTTTGATCAGAAAAATGGCTTGAGTTGAGAGAGAAATCTCCAGTACGTATGTATAAATATACAACGGCGCCGCGGTGGGGAGGAGGTAGAGACAAAGGCACTTTCCAATCTTCGTCCGCCTTGTTTTAATAAGTCAATTTACTCGTTTAGGCAGATGTTAGCCATGTCCTTGTTATGTATGTGATAATTCTATAATTTATAGAATTATCATGAATTTAATGATATAATTTATCTCTAAATCATTAATATTAGATTCAAATCCCTCATTTATCTGTTAAATTTCTCTCAATGATGTAGGAACTCCAACAGATAAAGAAGTCAAAGATGTGAAGGATTTCAGTTCCAAATTTCATTCAAACACAAGACTTTGTTGATAAAGCTTCATGCATGGATATTTCTACTGGATGCCAAGAAAGATAAATTGTTGCATTTATCTTTTATGAAGATAAAGTATCAAGATGGACTTTTTGCTAAGGATAGAGATAAACAAGGGAGCTGATAAAAGATAAATTTTCTTTGAAGATAAAGATCGAGCCCTATCAGCCAAGATTTTGAGCTAATCATCATCCCCACTACCTCTATAAATAGCCAGCTTCAGCACCATAAGAGATTCAATCCTACTAAGGGATATAGAGTAGTTTTAGTTTTATTCTCTTTGTTTAGTTTTCAAGTTTTCATCTACATTTCTTTTGGTTTTTATTTTGGAATATTTTAGAAGTTTTATTTAAATAAGATTTTTTTATTTTCACTTTCTTGCTACTTCAATTTCAAAAATATTATTGTTTTGATAAAAAGATTCTTTCGATCGTTTGAATAAAATTAGGGTGGGAAATTTTAGTACTTAGTAAGCAATTCACAAATTCAATCCTCGTGGGAACGATACTCTATTCATCACTTTATTACTTGCTACGGTCCGTACACTTGCGGTACACTCATCGAAAATTCGGTAACAAGTTTTTGGCGCCGTTGCCGGGGATTGAAGGATTTGTTTTGCTAATATTAATACCAAGCATACCTAGTTTTAATTCAAATATTTTTTTTTTCTTTTTCTCCTTTGTACTAATATCTTCTCTTGTTTTTCTTGCGAGGTACATCGGCCTAGTGCATGAGCCGTGCAAGGAGTGGTGAATTGGCTCCCCTTGACCCCGAAATTGAAAGGACTTTACGAAGAATCAAGAAGGAGAACCAAGAAGACCTTGTTGAAACAAATACCATGGAAGAAGCAGATACCAAGGCTCTTCGAGATTATGCAATGCCTACGGTGAATGGATTCGAGATGAGCATAAGATACCCAACCATTCAAGCAAACAATTTCGAGATCAAACCAGCCATCATCCAAATGATCCAAACTTCTGTACAGTTTGGGGGTTCAATCAATGATGATCCTAATGCTCATTTGAAACATTTTTTACAAATTTGCTCCACTTTTAAGAATAATGGTGTTTCTGATGATGCGATAAGACTGAGATTATTTCCTTTTTCTCTCAGGGATAAAGCGATTGATTGGCTGAACTCATTGGCACCAGGATCAATCACAACATGGGAGGACTTAGTCCAGAAGTTCTTGGCAAAATTCTTCCCACCAGCCAAAACAGCTAAGATGAGGAACGACATCACCACTTTCATGCAACACGATTCAGAGTCACTTTATGAAGCATGGGAGAGGTACAAAGAACTCTTGAGAAGGTGTCCTCATCATGGGATTCCAAATTGGTTGCAAGTGCAAATATTCTATAATGGGTTGATAAGCCAAACCAGAACTACTATAGACACAGCTGCAGGTGGTGCATTAATGAGCAAGTCTATAGATGATGCCTACAATTTGATAGAAGATATGGCTGCAAACAGTTATCAATGGTCAGCTGAGAGGCTAACATCAAAGAGAACAGCAGGTATGTATGAGTTAGATGCACTCACCACCCTTACCTCTCAAATCTCAGCCTTGACCAAAAAGGTTGATTCTCTTGGAGTCAATCAACAACCCAACCCAATTCATTCCATTCAAAACCCTTTTGTAACTTGTGATAATTGTGGGGGTAATCACTCTGGCGATAGGTGTCCTATTCGAGCCGAACAAGTCCAATATGTTTCCCATCCAAATAGGAACCATAACCCATTCTCAAACACCTATAACCCTGGCTGGAGAAATCACCCAAATTTGTCTTGGAACAATAATCAAGGGCAACCATCTAACCCAAAACCTACCTATCCTCCTGGTTTCCATACTCAACCACCACCACCACTTCCACATAATCCTCTACCACAAATCCCACCACAAGAAAAGAAGCCTTCTTTAGAAGAGATGTTCACCACCATCTTACAAAACCAAGCAGCTTCTATAAAGAACCTTGAAATTCAAGTAGGTCAGATTGCTAATGCCATTAGTAACCGTCCCCAAGGTACCCTACCTAGCAATACTGAACCTAATCCAAGAAGGGAAGGTAAAGAGCATTGTAAATCAATCACCTTGAGGAAGGGTAAAGAAGTGGGTTACATACCTAATGACTCAGAGGAAGATGTTAAAGTTGAAGTGCAGGCAGAAGAAGAAGATAAGCAACAAAAGAACATTGAGCAAACTTCATCTCAATCTGGTAAGACCATTGAATCACCTCCTCAACCTATCCCTTTTCCTCAAAGATTCAAGCAAAAGAAGTCAGATAGGCAATTTGCTAAGTTCCTAGAGGTATTCAAAAAGCTTCACATCAACATCCCTTTCTCTGATGCATTGGAGCAAATGCCAATTTATGCCAAATTCATGAAGGACATCATCTCCAAGAAAAGGCAAATTGAGGATTTTGAAACTGTTGCTCTTACTGAGGAGTGCAACACCATTTTGCAAAGGAACTTACCACCTAAGCTTGAAGATCCAGGGAGTTTTACTATCCCTTGCACTATTGGTAACTTATTTTTTAATAAAGCTTTATGTGATTTAGGTGCAAGTATTAATTTAATGCCTTTTTCTATTTTCAGGAAACTTGGACTAGGAGAGACTAAACCAACCAAGATAACACTCCAATTAGCAGACCGATCTCTCAAGTATCCAAGAGGCATTATTGAGGATGTGCTAGTGAAGGTTGACAAATTTGTCTTTCCAGCTGATTTTGTAGTGTTAGATATGGAGGAAGATCGTGAAGTCCCAATTATCCTTGGGAGACCCTTTCTGGCAACTGGTAAGGCTCTTATTGATGTGCAAAAAGGAGAGCTCACCATGCGGGTCAATGATCAAGAGGTAACATTTAATCTTTTCTCTGCAATTAAATTCCCAAGTGAGACTGATGATTGTTTTGAAGTGAATGAAGAGGAAAGTATAGTTCAGGGAATATTCATCAATCAACAACCAATGGACACCATAGAAGCAATTCTTGATGAAGAGACGTCCAATTGTGCTGAGGTAAAAGCTGTGACGATTCCCAACAGACAATTTGAAAGGTTAGGTGCTTCTGGATTTTCACATCTCAAGTCATCGATTGAAGCACCTCCAACTTTAGAACTCAAACCTTTACCTCCTCATTTAAGGTATGCTTATCTAGGTGAGTCTTCTACTTTACCAGTTATCATTTCTTCTGCTCTAACTAATGAACAAGAAGAAAAGTTGTTGAGTGTCTTGAAGGAGCATAAGAAAGCATTGGGATGGACCATAGCTGATATCAAAGGAATAAGCCCATCCATATGCATGCACAAGATTCTGTTGGAGGAAAATCACAAGGCCACTATTGAGCACCAACGAAGGTTAAACCCAACCATGAAAGAGGTAGTGAAGAAAGAGATTATCAAGTGGTTGGATGCGGGTATCATATACCCGATTTCAGATAGTTCGTGGGTTAGTCCTATCCAGTGTGTGCCGAAAAAGGGAGGTATGACTGTGGTAACTAATGAAAATAATGAGCTCATTCCTACTCGAACAGTCACTAGTTGGAGAGTGTGCATGGACTACCGTAAGCTCAACAAGGCCACTAGAAAGGATCACTTTCCTTTGCCATTCATCGATCAGATGCTTGATAGACTAGCCGAGCATGAATTCTATTGCCTATTAGATGGGTATTCCGGGTACAACCAGATCGCTATCGCTCCAGAAGATCAAGAGAAGACCACATTCACTTGTCCATATGGTACGTTTGCTTTTAGGAGGATGCCATTTGGATTATGCAATGCTCCTGCCACATTCCAGAGATGCATGATGGCCATCTTTTCAGACATGGTAGAAGAATTTCTCGAGGTATTTATGGATGACTTCTCTGTTTTTGGTGATAATTTTGATTTATGTTTGAAAAATCTAACTCTTGTGCTCAAGCGTTGTGAAGAAACCAACTTAGTCTTAAATTGGGAAAAATGTCATTTTATGGTCCAAGAAGGTATTGTGCTAGGCCATAAGGTTTCTTCTAGAGGAATTGAAGTTGACAGAGCCAAGATAGAGGTAATTGAGAAGTTGTCACCACCAACTTCAGTGAAAGGGGTAAGAAGTTTTCTTGGACATGCAGGCTTCTACAGGAGATTTATTAAAGATTTCTCAAAGATTTCCAAACCATTGTGTAATCTTTTAGAGAAAAACACAACCTTCAGGTTTGATCATTCCTGTTTAGAAGCATTTCAAACTTTAAAAGATAAATTAATTTCTGCTCCTGTAATTGTAGCCCCTGATTGGAATTTACCTTTTGAACTAATGTGTGATGCGAGTGATTATGCAGTTGGTGCAGTTTTAGGACAACGACGAGGTAAGATTTTTCACGCAATTTACTATGCGAGCAAAACCTTGACAGATGCACAACTCAACTATGCAACTACTGAAAAGGAGTTGTTGGCAGTTGTCTTTGCGTTCGATGTTTCGTCCTTATCTTATTGGCACCAAGGTGATAGTCTACACCGATCACTCTGCCATCAAGTACTTGATTGCCAAGAAGGATGCCAAGCCAAGATTGATTAGGTGGATTCTCCTTTTACAAGAGTTTGACCTGGAGATTAGAGACAAAAAGGGGACAGAAAATCAAGTGGCAGATCATCTTTCCAGACTAGAGAATGATGGTGTTGGAGATGCAACTATCATCAAAGAGTCTTTCCCTGATGAGCAACTATTCAAGGTTAGGCATAATAACTTACCATGGTATGCAGATTATGTCAACTTTATAGTAGGTAAAGTGCTTCCTCCTGATTTATCATTTCAACAAAAGAAAAAATTTTGCATGATGTCAAATATTTTGTATGGGATGAACCCTATTTTTTAAGCAATGTAGGGATCAGGTTTTAAGAAGATGTGTACCCATGGAGAGACGGAGGATATCCTTCATCATTGTCATTCTTCAGATTATGGAGGACACTTTGGAGGGAAAGAACAGCTGCTAAGGTGCTTCAATCAGGATTCTATGGCCTACGCTGTTCAAATGCCTATCTATATGCCTTGAGATGTGATCGATGCCAAAGGGTTGGCAATATTTCCAAGAGACATGAGATGCCCCTAAACACCATTTTGGAGGTGGAAATTTTTGATGTTTGGGGAATAGACTTCATGGGACCATTCATCTCCTCCTACAACAACCTTTACATCCTTGTAGCAGTGGACTATGTATCCAAATGGGTGGAAGCAAAGGCCTTACCTACAAATGATGCCAAGGTGGTTATGAAGTTCTTGAAAAAGAACATCTTCACAGCGTTTTGGCACCCCTAAGGCGATCATTAGTGATGAAGGGACTCACTTCTGCAACAAGTCCTTTGAGAGCTCTGCTTGCTAAGTATGGTGTCAAACACAAGGTGGCTACAGCCTATCACCCCAACAAGTGCCAAGCAGAAGTCTCCAACAGGGAGATAAAAAGAATTTAGAGAAGACATGAACCCATCAAGAAAGGATTGGGCCATGAAATTAGATGATGCATTGTGGGCCTACCGAACTGCATTCAAAACACCTATTGGAATGTCTCCATACCATTAGTGTTTGGGAAGGCTTGTCACTTACCTGTGGAATTGGAGCACAAGGCATTTTGGGCAATCAAGAAATTAAATTTTAATATGATGGCCGCTGGTGAAAAGCGTTTTGCAGCTCAACGAGTTAGATGAATTCAGAATGCAAGCATATGAGAGTGCTAGACTCTATAAGGAGAGAACAAAGAAATGGCATGACAAGAGATAGTGGAAAGACAATTTTGAGCTGGGGCAACAGGTTTTACTCTATAATTTCGTTTGAAGCTGTTTCCAGGTAAGTTGAAATCAAGGTGGTCTGGACCATTCATTGTTACTCTCGAGTTTTTCCATATGGAACTGTGGAAATAAGAGGAGAGTTTCTAAGGAACTGTTTAAGGTTAATGGTCAAGATTGAAACATTATTGGGGAGGAGTGATCGATCATAAAAAATCGGTCACTTATCTTAATGATCCAGCTTGAAATCAACAAAGGGTAGTCAAGCCGAAGACTATAACTCAAGCGCTTATGGGGAGGCAACCCCAACTTTCAATTCTTTCCTTTTAAGATTTATTTATTTATGTATTTATTTTATTATTTATTCATTTGTTTTCGTTTATCTATTTATAGGTGATGATCTTTGCTAGACGTGCAATGGACGTGCGATGGAGTGCGATGCATGAGCTATGACATTCTGTGGCTGTGCATAAGCCTTCTTCATGGTGTAAGCATGTGGCAATTTCAATCTCAAAGTCAGGGAGTATTTCTTTCTCATTCTTGGTTTATTTTCATATTTATTTTTTTACATTGAGGGCAATGTATATTTCAATTTTGGGGAAGAGCAAAATTTTTGTTTTCAAAGATTGAGCAAAATTTTTCGATTTTTTTTCTGAAATCTTTGCAAAAATTCTGTGCTTTAAAATGGTTTTTACCTTGAAGTGATTATATGCTTGCTTGATAATTCCTTGATATTTAACCATTGATTGAGAATGTTATAGCAAAATGAAATTCATGAATATGTGCAAAGTATGTGAATGAATTCTTTAGTGAATTATCTTTTTGATTGAGATTTTTCCAAAATTAAATGCACTATGTTTCTATCATTGAAGTTATGCATATTTAGAGAAGATTTTGTGAATAGGAATAAACAATAGTCTTTAAAAGTTTGTTATTTGTCTAAAATTTGTTCTATCATCTCTCAAGGCGAAATCCTAGAACACACTTGGCTAAAGAGGTGATTTAGGCCATCTTTGGACCGTTTGAGCTTTTCAAGACTACCATGATATATTTTATCCTTAGTCACCCAATTTGAGCTTAAAGTAGACCTTCTTTCTTGTTTTACCTACATTAATAATTAGCCTAGCCTATAAAAAAAAAAAAGAAAAAAAAAATTCCCATACCCCATTATATGCATGAGGACTATGTCAAGATATATTTAGAGCTACGCATATATGGAAGAAAGGTGTGAAAATAAAAAAAAATTCAGATGATTCAAAAAAAAAAAATTAAAAAAAAAAAAGGAAGAAGAAATCAAGTGGGAGGAATTATTTGAAGGCTCTAAAAAAAAAAAAAGTCCAAGAAAAAGAATGCATGATTAGGGGTTAAGCCTAAAAATCCTTTTTCTCCTACCATTACCCTAGCCATACATTACAAGCTTATAAAGTCCTATTGATCTTTAGCTATGTGTGTCTACATTAGTGAGAGAAGATGAGAAAAGCAAACTTATGAAGATAACTATTCTTTGAGATCTTTTGTTATGTTCATATTTGTATAAATTCATCCAGATTGCATGAACTGAAATGAAGAAACATTACACACACACACGGAAGAATTCAATTGAATTGATACTCTCTTTTGAATGAGTTTATATATATTTAGCTAATGTTTATGATTTTCATGGAGTTGTAATGTTTTCAAAATCTTTGGGGAAATTAAAGGGAAATCATTCTTGCAAGTGTATTTGACCTCTAGGTACATTTCTTTGTGAATTTATTTTGCTCGAGGACAAGCAAAAATTCAAGTTTGGGGGTGTGATAATTCTATAATTTATAGAATTATCATGAATTTAATGATATAATTTATCTCTAAATCATTAATATTAGATTCAAATCCCTCATTTATCTGTTAAATTTCTCTCAATGATGTAGGAACTCCAACAGATAAAGAAGTCAAAGATGTGAAGGATTTCAGTTCCAAATTTCATTCAAACACAAGACTTTGTTGATAAAGCTTCATGCATGGATATTTCTACTGGATGCCAAGAAAGATAAATTGTTGCATTTATCTTTATGAAGATAAAGTATCAAGATGGACTTTTTGCTAAGGATAGAGATAAACAAGGGAGCTGATAAAAGATAAATTTTCTTTGAAGATAAAGATCGAGCCCTATCAGCCAAGATTTTGAGCTAATCATCATCCCCACTACCTCTATAAATAGCCAGCTTCAGCACCATAAGAGAATCCAATCCTACTAAGGGATATAGAGTAGTTTTAGTTTTATTCTCTTTGTTTAGTTTTCAAGTTTTTCATCTAAATTTCTTTTGGTTTTTATTTTGGAATATTTTAGAAGTTTTATTTAAATAAGATTTTTTTATTTTCACTTTCTTGCTACTTCAATTTCAAAAATATTATTGTTTGATAAAAAGATTCTTTCGATCGTTTGAATAAAATTAGGGTGGGAAATTTTAGTACTTAGTAAGCAATTCACAAATTCAATCCTCGTGGGAACGATACTCTATTCATCACTTTATTACTTGCTACGGTCCGTACACTTGCGGTACACTCATCGAAAATTCGGTAACAGTATGTGAACTTCCTTTGACACGAACTTTCGTGACGTTTCTTTAACTTCTCATTTCCTACGTTATTATACTTTTAGGTTGTGTTTGGATGAGGAATTTCAAGGAGGGAATTCATTTCAATCAAGATATTTAAAAGTTCAAAATGTAAATTTTTTGTTGGTAAAAAATTTTGAAGAATTTAAAAATTTAGGAGGGATTTCACAAAAGAATTTGAAATGCTCAAATTCCCTTTTCAAAATCTACCTAAAGAGTGGTTTTTCAAACTTCCTTTCATTCTTTCCTATTTTATTAAACATAACCTACTATTAAATATAAAGTTAAAAACAAAAAAAAACATATTATTTTATTTAAATTTAATATATATTTTTATTTTTTATATTATTAATAATATTTATACATTTTTACAAATCTAATGATACACATATTGTATATTTTATTTGATATTTTTCTTTTTCTAATAAATAATATTATTATTTTTCTTTTATAATTATTTTTTATTTAATCAAATTCTCGTATTCAAAAATTCTTTCAAAAATTTTTTATCCAAACAAGTCAATTATAAATGTTAATATTTTAAAATTCTTTATCCAAAAGTGTCAAAGGATGACACATACTGTTTTTCTTTTCTTGCGGAATGACACATATTGTTTAAAAAAATACTATCTCACTTCTTCATTTTCCTAGAATTTTTTAATTCATTTAAAAATTAAATTAATTAAAATATCATCCAAATGTATTTTTAAAAAAATAAAAATTATTCAGACATTATATTAGGAATTTTAAATAATTAAATGTTATTTAATTTTAAAAATAATTAAAATATTATTATCTAATTCATTTGAAAAATAAAAAATCTAATATCTAATTAAAAATTATCTAATAAATTCCAATTAATATCCGCAACATCCTCAACTCATTTAAGATTATCTAATGTCTCCTATTTCCCAAAATTTCTCAATTCATTTAAAAAAATGAAACAACTAAAACATCTTTAAAATACATTTAAAACAAGAGTTTGTATATGATGCATTGACAGTGTATAGTTTCTATATATTGTCAATGCATTAAAGGTTAACACCTCATCCATAGGTCCTTATGGGCAAATTAAAAAAATTTATTTATATTTGCATATAAGGGCCTATTGATGAGGTATCAATCTCTGGTGCATTGACAGTATATAAAAACTATACACGTTAGTGTATCATATATAAATCCTCAAAACAATTAAAATTATCTAAGCCTGTACTAATATTTCTTAAATTATTATTCAATACACTCAAATGAAATTTTTAAATTTCACAAATATGATTAATAGTAAAGATATTTGCTAAATTATGTGCTAGATTTTCTAACTTTGCCACGTAACGCGATTTATGACTACAGAAAACAAACTCAGCTGAAGACTGAAGACCATGTTAATTTCTTTCATTTTCAAATTTCAATCATGTTAGTATCCACTCAAACAAATCATAAATTCAGAAGAAATAATTAAATTAGATTTAATTCCTATATCCAGATGTTTGGTTAGAGTTATGAGTTTATGACTAAATTTTATCATTAATTTATGATTTATATGCAAATTAAGTTTCATTTTATTTACGGTCTAAAAGATTTAGACTTTTTCATCAACGATCTTTTGAATGTGTCATAAACTCTTAGATGTATCAATATATTAAAAGTTTAATAAAATATAGTACCGCGTATATCAAAATTACCGCATGATCAATTCTGCTCGTATTTCATTCAAATCAATAACTTACTATTAAAAATAAGTTATATCTGTGTAATGGGATGACATGTCGGCAAGTTTTCCTCCGAGTCGTTTGGATTGAACGACAGCTGGCTTTCATTTCCTCCTTTTCCTCTCGTCTGTTTCCTCTTGTTTGGTTCTGTCTGAAACTTTCTTTAATTTCATAAAAATAGGTTTTGTCCGTGTGAGACGGTGACATGTCTGGAATTTTTCCTCTAATTCGTTTCAGATTGAACGACAGCTTCGTTAAATGCTTTGATTGCTCATATATAGCTGTACTGTACTCGGTTAGCGAATGTCTCCTTTGACTCCTCCCTGTTTCATTTTTTTTTTTATGATTTCTGCTTCATCAGTGGACTTGTTCTAATGAAATATTGGCATATAGATTATTTAAAATAAAATTCAAAAATCATACATGAAAAATAAAAAAAACTTTTTTTAGTATGAAAACAAAAATATCACAAAAAGACCAAAGGTGTAGATTACATTTAAATGTTTATTCCTGTTTGATTTTTTTATTATTTATGCAAATAACAAACAAACTCGACAAAAGAAGGAACGGCTGATCATGGCGTATCTTTTATTGACTTTAATTAATGAAGCCCATAGCAGTTAAAATTAACTTATTTGTCATGGGTCAATTTGGATCCGGTGAGAATGCGCACATCCCATTTCAATAGGATGTTTACAATATTACCTCTTTTTTAATTCTTGTTTTTATTTTTATTTTAATTTAAAATATTAGCTTAATTTTATTAATTTAACAAAATATATAAAAATTTAATTATTATATAGTGTATTAATATATGCATAAATATACATAATTTTTAAAAATATTTAATAATAAATGTATATTTCATATAAAAATAATTTTTTTGAAATGAAATACTGCTTTTATTCAGTTAAGCCAGTAGCCAATACATTATTTAGGATATCTAGGCATGTATCAACCCATGAGATTGCTTTCTCACAAGTTAAACTGTGGTTGGCAATCCAATTAGCTACTTCGTTGGCAGAACGCCTCACATGATTACATGCAGAGTCATTAAGAAGCAATACCATCGCTTTGATGTCTACAATCAGGAATCCAACAGTGGAAGAAACCTATGTAGAACCTTTAATCTGATTCACCACCTGAAGAGCATCCCCTCAGCCAGCGAATCTAGCACTAGCAGCCCCAATTCTTGAGCAAAAGCAGTAGCAAAATATGCTGCTATGGCCTCCAACGCAAGAGCATCATAATTTACTTTGACCATTCCCTCCGGTGGAAAACACCAGCTTGGATTCCGCAATTATGTCCAATCCACTCATATAAATTGTCGATTTTATATTAATGTACATAAGAATAAAAATACATAATTATATAAATGAATATATAATTTTATACATAAATAATTGATTAAATAATACATTTATCAAATGAATATATGAATATTATATAAGCAAAAATATACAAATAATTAATTACGTGAAATGAAAAATATATAAGTACAGTAAAAAATTATGTTCTTAATTCTGAATGTGTAAAATGTAAATATATCATTATTATATAATAGTAGTTATATTATTTTTATATAAAATAATTTATTAAATTTCATTGTTTTTCTTATTTTTGTATGACATAATTTTATGATCGTCGTTGGTTTCAGCTCAGTTGGTATCAAACTTATCAGAGTAATCAACATATATGCCTAAGTACATATTTCACTGTAATCAGTAAATGGGGAAAGATAAAACAAGAAGTCGGGTCGGGTACAGCAGGAAAAAAACAATTTTTTCCTATAATTTTGGTGAATCACTTAATAAACAAATTAACTATAAAACTTTATTATATGTATTTATATAGTCTAACTTATAATTTTGCCAAGTAAATTATTTTTATAGCAATACTATTTTTTTTCTTTCTAATTTTTAACAATGTCATATATTTTGTATTTTTTCTTCAATTTTAGCGGGAGCTATTAAAAAAGAGCAAAAATTTTTAGCTACAATAAAACTTTTCTAAATTAATAACTTTTTTAAATTAATAAAAAAACTATGGTCTTGAGTCAAGCAAGTAAAAATAATAATATCTTAATAATTACTAACTTCGTTCTAAAATCTAATGTTGAAATTTTGTTTCCGACTCTCATATAAATTAATAATTTGATAAAAATACAAAATATATTTTATGATATTCAATAACTAAAGTAAATATGCATTTCATGTATATTTATTTGCAAAATATCACCATATTTGTAATTTTTTATTTCAACAACTATAAAAGTAATAAATATATTAAACAAGATATGTGTGTGTGTGCGCCCACACGCGCATGCTTGCAAGCAAGTAGATTTTTAAGGAGTTTATAACTAAAACAAGATTTTAATAAAATTAAATGCTATATAATATTTGAATGAATTCAATGAAACTGAAAACTAAATTGATACATTTTTAAGATAAAATAACAATTTACAAGATAAATCTTCTAAATTAATAACACTATTAAATTAATATTTCTCAAGAGTATTGATTTAAAGGGATTCTACCATGTATTTTTGTAATATAATCCAAGGGATTTTAAGATTTTATAGTTCCATTTTTGGCTCCATTCTAAAGGCTTATTTCAATTCAACTTGTTCAATAAAACCTATTTAATATAGTTTTATTAATTTTCTTAATAAAATATATTATGTAAATATTTTAATATTAAAAATTTAAAATTAAATAAAAATATTTAAAAATAAAAATATTTTTTACTTATTGATTGATCAAATTTGAATTTAAAAATTTTGCCCCAAAAAAATATGTATATTCAAGACTCAACAAATAAGTTTATAAAGTGCTTTAAAGATACAATTTTATAACTAAAAAAAATAATAATTAAAATCCATGGATTGTGGCTCAGCTGACAAACGCAGATTGAGTTTGTGAGAAAAGCTCTCGGATTCAACTCCTACGTACTAAATACACATTTGGAGAGGAGTAAAAAACTTTAACTGTGACTAAACCTCAAACAAGATTAGCTTTAGACCGTTAAAATGAATGAAGATACTTGTTGTTTACACCAAAAAAATAAAATTAAAAAATTATTAAATAAATATGTTAGTTTGTGAAATTTAAAAAAAAATTGATTTTCCAATTAAACAATTTTAAATTGAAGTAAAAAGTTCACACGTGCAGCACGTGTAATGCAAAGGCGGCCAAATGATGCCTTCTTTCACAGTCACATGCGACATACCATTGTCCTGAAACGATGAAGAAAGAACAAGCAAGTAGGCAACCATAGCTACAACAAAATATGTGTCCAAAGATTCACCCTTTGCTTACTTTTATCTGTTAGTTGTAAAATTCTGTCCTGTTCTTTTCTTTTCTTTTCTTTTCTTTTCTTTTTCATCCTTTCTTCTCTCTCTAACGCCAGCAATCCAAGAATCTCTTAAAGAGAGAGGAGAAGTGGGAGGCATTGATACAACAAGTCTCGTAGAAATGGGGAGCTTACCGTTGGGTACTTCAGTAACAGTTTCTCCAACAACTACAACAACTTCCTCAAAATCCTCCCTTTCTCCTCTCTCTCTTTCGAGAAAACAACCCTTTTTTCCTCCTCTTTCCAGGGCTTCTCATGACTCATCTCTTCCCAGATCAGGTGACAAAGCTAACAAAAATTATCTTTGATGGGTAATATTAGTATTTATTTGATGAACACAAGTCACTGGATTTCACCCGTGTCAGAATTTCTTCTTTTAATGAGAAAGATCGGATTTTGGTATATGTCAACATATGAAGTTAGTTGTAGTTGGGTTCTTGGATATGGGTGTTTTCTTGTTTGCATTAACTTGGCCAATTGCTTAAATTTGTGTGTTCTGTTTGGTTCCTGAGACTTGGGGCGAATAATTTTTGTTTGTTTTGATGTGAATCTAGGTTGGTTTAATTTGCATGTGGTTGAATTTATGAATGATTTTTATTTTTATTTTGTATGGAAGACTTTCTTTACAGTGAGAAGGCACCTTCGCTTCCTGACACTTGTTGCAAGTGATGGAATATGGTTTCCTTTCCTTATTTTTGATATGACATTACTATGTGTATTTTAGAGTGGAGATGCTACTTTCATTTGGTTGATTGCATGTTTATTTGTCCATTATGTGGATGAAGGAATCCTGAAAGTGAAATTTCTACGATTGTATGCAGTTTTTGTTGGAAATATGGATGTTGATGGTTTGTTTAACATGTTATTAGTTGAGTGTAGGAGCATGTAGAGCTACTCAAATTTCTGATCTCTTTCCAACCGTGTGTCCTGAGATTGTTGTTCGGGAGGCACGGTTAGAGGATTGTTGGGAAGTGGCTGAGACTCACTGTACTTCATTCTTCCCTGAATATTCCTTCCCTTTGGATTTCGTACTGCGAGTTGACAGACTCGTGGCAATGCTGTCAGGATTCTCTGTTCCATCTGGTTGCAGGAGAACTTGTTTTGTTGCTGTCATTGGTGGTTCAGTTAATGATACATTGCTATTTGGAATCGAAGATTTCAAAGTTGGAGGTTTTGATGGGAAATTTAGTCTTAATAGAGGTTATGTGATTGGTATTTTAACTGTGGATACTGTTGCTGATTTTCTTCCTAGAAAAGGACCACTCCGACAGAGAAGGTGAATTAAATTATTCCTTGTTTTTGTTACTAGTTTAATGTCATTTAAAGATGTGACATGCCAGTTGAAAATTACTTTATAAGAACTTGTTTTATTAACCATTAACTACTTATGTTGCAAGATGAAAATGCCCAAAAATTTTCAGCTTGCACAAATGCAGATTATGTCAACTTTATAGTAGGTAAAGTGCTTCCTCCTGATTTATCATTTCAACAAAAGAAAAAAATTTTGCATGATGTCAAATATTTTGTATGGGATGAACCCTATTTGTTTAAGCAATGTAGGGATCAGGTTTTAAGAAGATGTGTACCCATGGAAGAGACGGAGGATATCCTTCATCATTGTCATTCTTCAGATTATGGAGGACACTTTGGAGGGGAAAGAACAGCTGCTAAGGTGCTTCAATCAGGATTCTATTGGCCTACGCTGTTCAAAGATGCCTATCTATATGCCTTGAGATGTGATCGATGCCAAAGGGTTGGCAATATTTCCAAGAGACATGAGATGCCCCTAAACACCATTTTGGAGGTGGAAATTTTTGATGTTTGGGGAATAGACTTCATGGGACCATTCATCTCCTCCTACAACAACCTTTACATCCTTGTAGCAGTGGACTATGTATCCAAATGGGTGGAAGCAAAGGCCTTACCTACAAATGATGCCAAGGTGGTTATGAAGTTCTTGAAAAAGAACATCTTCACTCGTTTTGGCACCCCTAAGGCGATCATTAGTGATGAAGGGACTCACTTCTGCAACAAGTCCTTTGAAGCTCTGCTTGCTAAGTATGGTGTCAAACACAAGGTGGCTACAGCCTATCACCCTCAGACAAGTGGCCAAGCAGAAGTCTCCAACAGGGAGATAAAAAGAATTTTAGAGAAGACAGTGAACCCATCAAGAAAGGATTGGGCCATGAAATTAGATGATGCATTGTGGGCCTACCGAACTGCATTCAAAACACCTATTGGAATGTCTCCATACCAATTAGTGTTTGGGAAGGCTTGTCACTTACCTGTGGAATTGGAGCACAAGGCATTTTGGGCAATCAAGAAATTAAATTTTAATATGATGGCCGCTGGTGAAAAGCGTTTATTGCAGCTCAACGAGTTAGATGAATTCAGAATGCAAGCATATGAGAGTGCTAGACTCTATAAGGAGAGAACAAAGAAATGGCATGACAAGAAGATAGTGGAAAGACAATTTGAGCTGGGGCAACAGGTTTTACTCTATAATTCTCGTTTGAAGCTGTTTCCAGGTAAGTTGAAATCAAGGTGGTCTGGACCATTCATTGTTACTCGAGTTTTTCCATATGGAACTGTGGAAATAAGAGGAGAGTTTTCTAAGGAACTGTTTAAGGTTAATGGTCAAAGATTGAAACATTATTGGGGAGGAGTGATCGATCATAAAAAATCGGTCACTTATCTTAATGATCCAGCTTGAAATCAACAAAGGGTAGTCAAGCCGAAGACTATAACTCAAGCGCTTATGGGGAGGCAACCCCAACTTTCAATTCTTTCCTTTTAAGATTTATTTATTTATGTATTTATTTTATTATTTATTCATTTGTTTTCGTTTATCTATTTATAGGTGATGATCTTTGCTAGACGTGCAATGGACGTGCGATGGACGTGCGATGCATGAGCTATGACATTCTGTGGCTGTGCATAAGCCTTCTTCATGGTGTAAGCATGTGGCAATTTCAATCTCAAAGTCAGGGGAGTATTTCTTTCTCATTCTTGGTTTATTTTCATATTTATTTTTTTACATTGAGGGCAATGTATATTTCAATTTTGGGGGAAGAGCAAAATTTTTGTTTTCAAAGATTGAGCAAAATTTTTTCGATTTTTTTCTGAAATCTTTGCAAAAATTCTGTGCTTTAAAATGGTTTTTACCTTGAAGTGATTATATGCTTGCTTGATAATTCCTTGATATTTAACCATTGATTGAGAATGTTATAGCAAAATGAAATTCATGAATATGTGCAAAGTATGTGAATGAATTCTTTAGTGAATTATCTTTTTGATTGAGATTTTTCCAAAAATTAAATGCACTATGTTTCTATCATTGAAGTTATGCATATTTAGAGAAGATTTATGTGAATAGGAATAAACAATAGTCTTTAAAGTTTGTTATTTGTCTAAAATTTGTTCTATCATCTCTCAAGGCGAAATCCTAGAACACACTTGGCTAAAGAGGTGATTTAGGCCATCTTTGGACCGTTTGAGCTTTTCAAGACTACCATGATATATTTTATCCTTAGTCACCCAATTTGAGCTTAAAGTAGACCTTCTTTCTTGTTTTACCTACATTAATAATTAGCCTAGCCTATAAAAAAAAAAAAGAAAAAAAAAATTCCCATACCCCATTATATGCATGAGGACTATGTCAAGATATATTTAGAGCTACGCATATATGGAAGAAAGGGTGAAAATAAAAAAAAATTCAGATGATTCAAAAAAAAAAAATTAAAAAAAAAAAAGGAAGAAGAAATCAAGTGGGAGGAATTATTTGAAGGCTCTTAAAAAAAAAAAAAGTCCAAGAAAAAGAATGCATGATTAGGGGTTAAGCCTAAAAATCCTTTTTCTCCTACCATTACCCTAGCCATACATTACAAGCTTATAAAGTCCTATTGATCTTTAGCTATGTGTGTCTACATTAGTGGAGAGAAGATGAGAAAAGCAAACTTATGGAAGATAACTATTCTTTGAGATCTTTTGTTATGTTCATATTTGTATAAATTCATCCAGATTGCATGAACTGAAATGAAGAAACATTTACACACACACACGGAAGAATTCAATTGAATTGATACTCTCTTTTGAATGAGTTTATATATATTTAGCTAATGTTTATGGATTTTCATGGAGTTGTAATGTTTTCAAAATCTTTGGGGAAATTAAAGGGAAATCATTCTTGCAAGTGTATTTGACCTCTAGGTACATTTCTTTGTGAATTTTATTTTGCTCGAGGACAAGCAAAAATTCAAGTTTGGGGGTGTGATAATTCTATAATTTATAGAATTATCATGAATTTAATGATATAATTTATCTCTAAATCATTAATATTAGATTCAAATCCCTCATTTATCTGTTAAATTTCTCTCAATGATGTAGGAACTCCAACAGATAAAGAAGTCAAAGATGTGAAGGATTTCAGTTCCAAATTTCATTCAAACACAAGACTTTGTTGATAAAGCTTCATGCATGGATATTTCTACTGGATGCCAAGAAAGATAAATTGTTGCATTTATCTTTTATGAAGATAAAGTATCAAGATGGACTTTTTGCTAAGGATAGAGATAAACAAGGGAGCTGATAAAAGATAAATTTTCTTTGAAGATAAAGATCGAGCCCTATCAGCCAAGATTTTGAGCTAATCATCATCCCCACTACCTCTATAAATAGCCAGCTTCAGCACCATAAGAGAATCCAATCCTACTAAGGGATATAGAGTAGTTTTAGTTTTATTCTCTTTGTTTAGTTTTCAAGTTTTCATCTAAATTTCTTTTGGTTTTTATTTTGGAATATTTTAGAAGTTTTATTTAAATAAGATTTTTTTTATTTTCACTTTCTTGCTACTTCAATTTCAAAAATATTATTGTTTTGATAAAAAGATTCTTTCGATCGTTTGAATAAAATTAGGGTGGGAAATTTTAGTACTTAGTAAGCAATTCACAAATTCAATCCTCGTGGGAACGATACTCTATTCATCACTTTATTACTTGCTACGGTCCGTACACTTGCGGTACACTCATCGAAAATTCGGTAACAGTATGTGAACTTCCTTTGACACGAACTTTCGTGACGTTTCTTTAACTTCTCATTTCCTACGTTATTATACTTTTAGGTTGTGTTTGGATGAGGAATTTCAAGGAGGGAATTCATTTCAATCAAGATATTTAAAAGTTCAAAATGTAAATTTTTTGTTTGGTAAAAAATTTTGAAGAATTTAAAAATTTAGGAGGGATTTCACAAAAGAATTTGAAATGCTCAAATTCCCTTTTCAAAATCTACCTAAAGAAGTGGTTTTTCAAACTTCCTTTCATTCTTTCCTATTTTATTAAACATAACCTACTATTAAATATAAAGTTAAAAACAAAAAAAAACATATTATTTTATTTAAATTTAATATATATTTTTATTTTTTATATTATTAATAATATTTATACATTTTTACAAATCTAATGATACACATATTGTATATTTTATTTGATATTTTTCTTTTTCTAATAAATAATATTATTATTTTTCTTTTATAATTATTTTTTATTTAATCAAATTCTCGTATTCAAAAATTCTTTCAAAAATTTTTTATCCAAACAAGTCAATTATAAATGTTAATATTTTAAAATTCTTTATCCAAAAGTGTCAAAGGATGACACATACTGTTTTTCTTTTCTTGCGGAATGACACATATTGTTTAAAAAAAATACTATCTCACTTCTTCATTTTCCTAGAATTTTTTAATTCATTTAAAAATTAAATTAATTAAAATATCATCCAAATGTATTTTTAAAAAAATAAAAATTATTCAGACATTATATTAGGAATTTTAAAATAATTAAATGTTATTTAATTTTAAAATATAATTAAAATATTATTATCTAATTCATTTGAAAAATAAAAAATCTAATATCTAATTAAAAATTATCTAATAAATTCCAATTAATATCCGCAACATCCTCAACTCATTTAAGATTATCTAATGTCTCCTATTTCCCAAAATTTCTCAATTCATTTAAAAAAATGAAACAACTAAAACATCTTTAAAATACATTTAAAACAAGAGTTTGTATATGATGCATTGACAGTGTATAGTTTCTATATATTGTCAATGCATTAAAGGTTAACACCTCATCCATAGGTCCTTATGGGCAAATTAAAAAAATTTATTTATATTTGCATATAAGGGCCTATTGATGAGGTATCAATCTCTGGTGCATTGACAGTATATAAAAACTATACACGGTTAGTGTATCATATATAAATCCTCAAAACAATTAAAATTATCTAAGCCTGTACTAATATTTCTTAAATTATTATTCAATACACTCAAATGAAATTTTTAAATTTCACAAATATGATTAATAGTAAAGATATTTGCTAAATTATGTGCTAGATTTTCTAACTTTGCCACGTAACGCGATTTATGACTACAGAAAACAAACTCAGCTGAAGACTGAAGACCATGTTAATTTCTTTCATTTTCAAATTTCAATCATGTTAGTATCCACTCAAACAAATCATAAATTCAGAAGAAATAATTAAATTAGATTTAATTCCTATATCCAGATGTTTGGTTAGAGTTATGAGTTTATGACTAAATTTTATCATTAATTTATGATTTATATGCAAATTAAGTTTCATTTTATTTACGGTCTAAAAGATTTAGACTTTTTCATCAACGATCTTTTGAATGTGTCATAAACTCTTAGATGTATCAATATATTAAAAGTTTAATAAAATATAGTACCGCGTATATCAAAATTACCGCATGATCAATTCTGCTCGTATTTCATTCAAATCAATAACTTACTATTAAAAATAAGTTATATCTGTGTAATGGGATGACATGTCGGCAAGTTTTCCTCCGAGTCGTTTGGATTGAACGACAGCTGGCTTTCATTTCCTCCTTTTCCTCTCGTCTGTTTCCTCTTGTTTGGTTCTGTCTGAAACTTTCTTTAATTTCATAAAAATAGGTTTTGTCCGTGTGAGACGGTGACATGTCTGGAATTTTTCCTCTAATTCGTTTCAGATTGAACGACAGCTTCGTTAAATGCTTTGATTGCTCATATATAGCTGTACTGTACTCGGTTAGCGAATGTCTCCTTTGACTCCTCCCTGTTTCATTTTTTTTTTTATGATTTCTGCTTCATCAGTGGACTTGTTCTAATGAAATATTGGCATATAGATTATTTAAAATAAAATTCAAAAATCATACATGAAAAATAAAAAAAACTTTTTTTAGTATGAAAACAAAAATATCACAAAAAGACCAAAGGTGTAGATTACATTTAAATGTTTATTCCTGTTTGATTTTTTTATTATTTATGCAAATAACAAACAAACTCGACAAAAGAAGGAACGGCTGATCATGGCGTATCTTTTATTGACTTTAATTAATGAAGCCCATAGCAGTTAAAATTAACTTATTTGTCATGGGTCAATTTGGATCCGGTGAGAATGCGCACATCCCATTTCAATAGGATGTTTACAATATTACCTCTTTTTTAATTCTTGTTTTTATTTTTATTTTAATTTAAAATATTAGCTTAATTTTATTAATTTAACAAAATATATAAAAATTTAATTATTATATAGTGTATTAATATATGCATAAATATACATAATTTTTAAAAATATTTAATAATAAATGTATATTTCATATAAAAATAATTTTTTTGAAATGAAATACTGCTTTTATTCAGTTAAGCCAGTAGCCAATACATTATTTAGGATATCTAGGCATGTATCAACCCATGAGATTGCTTTCTCACAAGTTAAACTGTGGTTGGCAATCCAATTAGCTACTTCGTTGGCAGAACGCCTCACATGATTACATGCAGAGTCATTAAGAAGCAATACCATCGCTTTGATGTCTACAATCAGGAATCCAACAGTGGAAGAAACCTATGTAGAACCTTTAATCTGATTCACCACCTGAAGAGCATCCCCTCAGCCAGCGAATCTAGCACTAGCAGCCCCAATTCTTGAGCAAAAGCAGTAGCAAAATATGCTGCTATGGCCTCCAACGCAAGAGCATCATAATTTACTTTGACCATTCCCTCCGGTGGAAAACACCAGCTTGGATTCCGCAATTATGTCCAATCCACTCATATAAATTGTCGATTTTATATTAATGTACATAAGAATAAAAATACATAATTATATAAATGAATATATAATTTTATACATAAATAATTGATTAAATAATACATTTATCAAATGAATATATGAATATTATATAAGCAAAAATATACAAATAATTAATTACGTGAAATGAAAAATATATAAGTACAGTAAAAAATTATGTTCTTAATTCTGAATGTGTAAAATGTAAATATATCATTATTATATAATAGTAGTTATATTATTTTATATAAAATAATTTATTAAATTTCATTGTTTTTCTTATTTTTGTATGACATAATTTTATGATCGTCGTTGGTTTCAGCTCAGTTGGTATCAAACTTATCAGAGTAATCAACATATATGCCTAAGTACATATTTCACTGTAATCAGTAAATGGGGAAAGATAAAACAAGAAGTCGGGTCGGGTACAGCAGGAAAAAAACAATTTTTTCCTATAATTTTGGTGAATCACTTAATAAACAAATTAACTATAAAACTTTATTATATGTATTTATATAGTCTAACTTATAATTTTGCCAAGTAAATTATTTTTATAGCAATACTATTTTTTTTCTTTCTAATTTTTAACAATGTCATATATTTTGTATTTTTTCTTCAATTTTAGCGGGAGCTATTAAAAAAGAGCAAAAATTTTTAGCTACAATAAAACTTTTCTAAATTAATAACTTTTTTAAATTAATAAAAAAACTATGGTCTTGAGTCAAGCAAGTAAAAATAATAATATCTTAATAATTACTAACTTCGTTCTAAAATCTAATGTTGAAATTTTGTTTCCGACTCTCATATAAATTAATAATTTGATAAAAATACAAAATATATTTTATGATATTCAATAACTAAAGTAAATATGCATTTCATGTATATTTATTTGCAAAATATCACCATATTTGTAATTTTTTATTTCAACAACTATAAAAGTAATAAATATATTAAACAAGATATGTGTGTGTGTGCGCCCACACGCGCATGCTTGCAAGCAAGTAGATTTTTAAGGAGTTTATAACTAAAACAAGATTTTAATAAAATTAAATGCTATATAATATTTGAATGAATTCAATGAAACTGAAAACTAAATTGATACATTTTTAAGATAAAATAACAATTTACAAGATAAATCTTCTAAATTAATAACACTATTAAATTAATATTTCTCAAGAGTATTGATTTAAAGGGATTCTACCATGTATTTTTGTAATATAATCCAAGGGATTTTAAGATTTTATAGTTCCATTTTTGGCTCCATTCTAAAGGCTTATTTCAATTCAACTTGTTCAATAAAACCTATTTAATATAGTTTTATTAATTTTCTTAATAAAATATATTATGTAAATATTTTAATATTAAAAATTTAAAATTAAATAAAAATATTTAAAAATAAAAATATTTTTTACTTATTGATTGATCAAATTTGAATTTAAAAATTTTGCCCCAAAAAAATATGTATATTCAAGACTCAACAAATAAGTTTATAAAGTGCTTTAAAGATACAATTTTATAACTAAAAAAAATAATAATTAAAATCCATGGATTGTGGCTCAGCTGACAAACGCAGATTGAGTTTGTGAGGAAAAGCTCTCGGATTCAACTCCTACGTACTAAATACACATTTGGAGAGGAGTAAAAAACTTTAACTGTGACTAAACCTCAAACAAGATTAGCTTTAGACCGTTAAAATGAATGAAGATACTTGTTGTTTACACCAAAAAAATAAAATTAAAAAATTATTAAATAAATATGTTAGTTTGTGAAATTTAAAAAAAAATTGATTTTCCAATTAAACAATTTTAAATTGAAGTAAAAAGTTCACACGTGCAGCACGTGTAATGCAAAGGCGGCCAAATGATGCCTTCTTTCACAGTCACATGCGACATACCATTGTCCTGAAACGATGAAGAAAGAACAAGCAAGTAGGCAACCATAGCTACAACAAAATATGTGTCCAAAGATTCACCCTTTGCTTACTTTTATCTGTTAGTTGTAAAATTCTGTCCTGTTCTTTTCTTTTCTTTTCTTTTCTTTTCTTTTTCATCCTTTCTTCTCTCTCTAACGCCAGCAATCCAAGAATCTCTTAAAGAGAGAGGAGAAGTGGGAGGCATTGATACAACAAGTCTCGTAGAAATGGGGAGCTTACCGTTGGGTACTTCAGTAACAGTTTCTCCAACAACTACAACAACTTCCTCAAAATCCTCCCTTTCTCCTCTCTCTCTTTCGAGAAAACAACCCTTTTTTCCTCCTCTTTCCAGGGCTTCTCATGACTCATCTCTTCCCAGATCAGGTGACAAAGCTAACAAAAATTATCTTTGATGGGTAATATTAGTATTTATTTGATGAACACAAGTCACTGGATTTCACCCGTGTCAGAATTTCTTCTTTTAATGAGAAAGATCGGATTTTGGTATATGTCAACATATGAAGTTAGTTGTAGTTGGGTTCTTGGATATGGGTGTTTTCTTGTTTGCATTAACTTGGCCAATTGCTTAAATTTGTGTGTTCTGTTTGGTTCCTGAGACTTGGGGCGAATAATTTTTGTTTGTTTTGATGTGAATCTAGGTTGGTTTAATTTGCATGTGGTTGAATTTATGAATGATTTTTATTTTTATTTTGTATGGAAGACTTTCTTTACAGTGAGAAGGCACCTTCGCTTCCTGACACTTGTTGCAAGTGATGGAATATGGTTTCCTTTCCTTATTTTTGATATGACATTACTATGTGTATTTTAGAGTGGAGATGCTACTTTCATTTGGTTGATTGCATGTTTATTTGTCCATTATGTGGATGAAGGAATCCTGAAAGTGAAATTTCTACGATTGTATGCAGTTTTTGTTGGAAATATGGATGTTGATGGTTTGTTTAACATGTTATTAGTTGAGTGTAGGAGCATGTAGAGCTACTCAAATTTCTGATCTCTTTCCAACCGTGTGTCCTGAGATTGTTGTTCGGGAGGCACGGTTAGAGGATTGTTGGGAAGTGGCTGAGACTCACTGTACTTCATTCTTCCCTGAATATTCCTTCCCTTTGGATTTCGTACTGCGAGTTGACAGACTCGTGGCAATGCTGTCAGGATTCTCTGTTCCATCTGGTTGCAGGAGAACTTGTTTTGTTGCTGTCATTGGTGGTTCAGTTAATGATACATTGCTATTTGGAATCGAAGATTTCAAAGTTGGAGGTTTTGATGGGAAATTTAGTCTTAATAGAGGTTATGTGATTGGTATTTTAACTGTGGATACTGTTGCTGATTTTCTTCCTAGAAAAGGACCACTCCGACAGAGAAGGTGAATTAAATTATTCCTTGTTTTTGTTACTAGTTTAATGTCATTTAAAGATGTGACATGCCAGTTGAAAATTACTTTATAAGAACTTGTTTTATTAACCATTAACTACTTATGTTGCAAGATGAAAATGCCCAAAAATTTTCAGCTTGCACAAATGCATTCTCAGCAAATTTACCTCAATTTTGTCCTTGTTTCTTTAATTTTCATTTTTTATGTTACCACTTTAATGTTATCAATAAATAATATGTGCTCTATGTCTTAGGAACCTGCTAATAATTCCAAATGCATTTGTGGTTGTCTGTATTTGTTGGTTAAGAAGTTTACATAAGCTCATAACTTTCGTAATGGTTTTCGCATGCAGACCCCACATGTTCCTTCCCTTATGGTACATCCCTTTTTTTTTTTTTAATGATGTCTTACTGCAAGTTTTGTTACTTTTAACTAGTTTTGTTTTTTAGATTTGAAAATATGGTGGTTGAGTAAGCTGTCAACCTCCTCAAGCTTTAGGTGGCCTCTGTATTTGTGTAATGAGAAACAAAGCTAACTGGAAGCCTACATCGAGAGTAGCTGATTGTGTCTATTTTTTCGAAGTCATATTAATGTCAATGTCAAAGCTAGATGTTAAATGCAAGTGAAATTGTTAAAAGATAGCTTTTTTCTTTCTTGCCTTCTCTTCTTTTATGTTCTCTCATCTGAAATTGTTAAAAGATTTTAGTTGCAGTACAAGTTCCTTAGATGCTAGAGTCCTAGTTCGAAGCAGTTGTAGTATGTTAGATCCATTGGAAGTGTTCAGCATTATATATTAATGTTCATCTAGTTCTGCTTTTAATTGAAGTTAACCCTTTATGAGCAGATGATGTTATAAATTTGTTGATTAGTAGTTTTCTTGACGTGGCAAAGTGTCCATCAGTCCTTTCTTATACACTTGTTTTTTTCTCTGGCATCCCTTGACTTGCATGATATTATTCTTGTTATTAATTATGCAAATGATACTCGGGCATCTTTATCCCAGGACTGGAATTGCCTACATATCAAATGTAGCGGTTCGGGAGAGATTTCGCCGAAAGGGAATAGCTAAAAGGCTCATAGCCAAGGCAGAAGCTCAAGCGAGGAGCTGGGGCTGCCGTGCCATTGCTTTGCACTGTGATTTAAACAATCCTGGGGCAACAAAACTGTATAAAGGCCAGGGTTTCAGATGCATTAAGGTGCCAGAGGGAGCAAACTGGCCACAGCCCAAGACCTCACCTGATATGAAGTTTAACTTCATGATGAAGCTTCTAAACACCCCTACCACGGCATAAATTCTTTACTAACATCAAAGAAGATAATTAGAAAACTCATCAAAGATGCAAATATGTAGGATGTCTGGAATTAGATGTATATAATTTAAATTGATGGGCATTAGCTTCAAATATTTGTAGTTACTCTATTGATTGTCTGTAATGTTAATCTTACAAATCAGTTGTCTCATGTCTGTATGTAGGTGACACTCCTTCAAAGCTCTTGATGACTTTCCAAAGTTTGTTTAACAGCTTTCACTCAACTGCTCACAAGCGCATTCAAGTTTTTAGATAGAGGTTTTGATTCGTGTAAAATGACTTTTAGAAAATGATTTCTGTAAAATGATTTCTGAAAATTTGATTTTCTGAAAAAATTAATATTTTCTGTTGTTTTGGTTGATATGTTAAAAAATATTTTCTATTGCTTGTTGTTTTAACTCAATATAGATTAAGTTAAACTTCAGTGGAGCTTTTTTCTTAACAGAGACATAAGTTTGAAAATTGTTTTTCCCTTTCTTAAAATCCTTAAAAATTTTATATTGATCAAATTTCATTTTTCATTGACCGTAAATGTTTTACAGATACCAAACACTGAAAAATATAAAAAATATTTTCTGAAAAATAAAATTCGTGTACCAAACAAACCCAGGGATAGTAAATTTTCTCAGCTCTCCTCTGCGGTTTGTTTTCATTTTATACCTGTGATATTGACCAGCTCGGGTTACATTGGGGAACATAGACGTGTATAATTATGGGGTTCCCAATTAGCACCAGAAATTAACAGAAGTTTTGAAATCGAACCCCAATTTCACCTTGTTAAGTTCTGATGATTATAGATGTATGGAGTGTAAAGGTATGATGATTGATGCTGCTGTTAACTTTGGATATATCTTCAGACTAAACTCTAATATTTGGAACCTGGAAAATTGGGTTTTCTTGCGTAAGTCCTTGGCTGATTTTCTAGTCCGAAAAAGAAGAGTACAAAGACTTCCTCAAACTCAAAACTACCATTATTACATTAGCAGGTCAGCTCAATGCCAATGAGGAGGAAGCCTGTGGAAAAGAACTCAAAAGCTGACAGAGGTAGCCACTCAGTTTACTTGGGTCGGACAAATTTGTCTAAAGCAGATGTGTCCAAAGCTTGAAATTCCTTCACAGCAGCAGCAACTTCAAGTCCAAGTTTCACAGCATCTTCATGGCTTGGTGCCTACAATTTGTTCATTACCATCCAGCTAAGAAATTACAGTGCTTATAACAGCTTTTGCTGAAGTTGATACTGATTTCATACCTCAATATTAAGAGGAAGGACCGGATCATGAAGCGAAAGCCTAAGAAGGAACCACCCTCCATAGCCAGAAACTCGAACCTGTTTTCAGAAGGAAGTTAGCAAAATCTGTTTGGTAAAATGGTGAAATTTATAATTGTCCAATTCTTGTGGCTACATTTGCTATACAGTTTAAGAGAACTGTCTCATGATTACTTAAAGAATGAAGCCTAGATAATTCAATTTCTGAAGCCTACATCAAACTTACTCCTTCATAGTTAACGGGTGCTTTCTGAAGCTTCGGATATGAAGCAATATAGTTATCCAGGTGCTTCAGGACTGCTTCTCCATAATCCCGGAAAGATCTGCAAGTTTCTACCTGTTAGCAACTCCACAGAATTCTGGCAGATGGCAATACTGGAGCTATATAAAAAACATTACCCTCCTTTAACATCAGGATGATTCTGATTAATCTTTAGTCTCAGTTCCACAGCAATAGCCGGTTCCTCCAGACCCTCAACTAGATCCGTCAAAACTTTGCTTCCATCAGCTCTGCCAGAAGCCCTTGCTGAAGCAAGTTTATTTAGGAGTTTGACCTGCACTCAGCAGGTTGAATAAAACTGCATCAGATGGACAAGTCCATGTGCATTTAAGTCGATGCTTTGGTTCAAATATACAGTCCAACCTAAAATGCAAGACGATGCTTGTCTGCCTAGATTAAAAGCTTACCATTAAGTATGCTCCATCATCAAGCCAGTGATTCTCCTTGAGAGCTCCATGGCCACTGGTTTCTATAGCCAGATGCGATTCTTCTCCAACAGAGTTCTGTCAGAGGTTCTTTTACATTAGTTTGAAAGTTTTTCAATGCATAGCAAAGAACCGAAAGTTAAGCAAGATGATCAGCCCTGGTATGACTCCATGACAAGGATCTCCAATACCAAAAAATGACATAGCAGGGTATGTCACATTATGTTCGGGCATTCTGTTGCTGAGACCGAGTATAAATTGTAACATACTTAAGAAGGGATATAGCAAGTGATGAAAATGGAGATCAAGAATTTTGCCAATGGCTAATGGTAAAAGAAGTTCAATATATATTATATGAAGCATGCAGCTGAGATTTGTTCATCACTGCATAAACCAAAATCAATCTTTTGAGTGTAAGTTCCTTTAAATGCCAATGGATCATATAACTAAAGCTCAGCAGTCAGCGTAGTAATTGGGCAAAAACAAATGGTTCATATTAAATTTGTTAATATCCCATTCAGTTATTCAGATCCAAGCTCTTGTTCACCTTCTAGCACCCTACTTGCTGGAACCATAACTGACATAAATATAATAAATCTAAGACAAAAGAAAATGAAATTTACCAAACGAATCGCCTCATCAATGACATTCTTATAGCCTCTTTTGAATCTATGGTGCTTTCCTCCTGAAAGAAATTGCAAGTTATAAGTTTGCTCTAGAAGAAACAAAGCAAATACATACATGTCAATTCAGTTTTTATCATACCAAGTTTCTTTTCAATGAATGAAGTAAGCCCATCTGAAGTCACACTGTCTGTAACAATGGTTGTTCCTGGATGCTGAAGAGAAGAAGATGAGGAGATTAAAGTGAAAGAGGAAAACCAAATTAAAAAGAAAAAAATTGAGACTTTTAATTATACATAAAGGGGCATCACAAAACTGGAATTTAAAAGAAAAAAAAATCTTACTTCCTCAAGAACAATGGCAGACATTAAAGCAATCAGACGATTTCGGTTTAACTCGCGACCAGTGGAATCCACAGCAGCAGACCTTTAAGGAAATGCTTATAAGAGAAGAAAAAAAGATATAATAATAAAAAATGAACATATAGGTAGTGAACCTATTACCTATCAACATCTGTATCAAAGATGATCCCCAAGTCAGCCTTGTTGTCAAGAACTGCCTGGGTAATAGCTTTCATTGCAGCCTTATCCTCAGGGTTCGGAATATGATTTGGAAACATACCTGATTCCATAATCACATACTGATATTGTTAATACGTAAACCCAAAATTGAAACACAAAGGAAATTTTCCAGAATAAAACAGTACCATCTGGCTCCAAGAACTGACTACCAGCAGTAATAGCACCAAGAGGCTCAAGCACCTTCGCCTGGAAAAGCAATTGGAATTAACTTATGACCAAACAGAGAAAGAAAATGCAGTTGCAATAGTATCAATAAATTGAATGATATGCAGTTTAATTTACTCAGGCAACATGTCTTATTGGACCATAATGCTTCAGATAAAACAGAGCTTGCAGTTGGCAGCTTTTGCCTTTGACTTATCTTTAGCAATAAAATCTTATTCAAAAGATTGGAATGTTTCAATCTGAGTAGTAACATAAATTAACAAATCAAACTTACTGCAAAAAATCCTCCTGCACCATTTCCTGCATCGACAATAATGTGGAATCCATCCAATGGCTTCTCTAAAAGTAGATAACACCAAAAAACAATTAAAAAGCACACCAAAGCACTTTCTAGCAGCAGATTAAAGGAAAGAACTTGAGAAGTGATAAATATAATTAAGCGACCTTTGTGAAAGATGATAAATACCAAAGAATAATGCAGTTCTGTTAATATTGAACTTCCCATGATGAGGAATGTAGATTGATCTATAAATAATTTCCACCTTATTAGACATCTCAGGAAGCTATTACCTATATTTCCAGCAGCTTTACGGACTGCCTTCACAAGATCAGATGTATAAACAGCCATATAGTCAACCTTTTTAACTGTTGGTGAAGCCTTTTTTACTGAATTCCCTTCAGCTAGGAAATTACTGTATATATTTGCAGCACGCTCCAAGATGTCTTTTATGTCGGTTTTCCCAAGACCACCAGAATTGGTGAAGAACTTGAACCCATTCCTGTTATAGGGAAGATGACTAGCTGTTCATGAGATAAAAGTTTATCAGGCAAGAGTGATCTTAGGAAAGTAGTCTAATTTACAAAAAAGGAAATCCAAATTTCACAAAATAGTTCATCCAAAGAAATGATTATGACCACTCTGCAGCAGAAACTCAAGCACGTTAACTCTTACATATTCAAGAATGCTATCCACAGAAGAACATAGCATAACCTACCTGTTATCATAACAGCCCCATCAACAGGACATAAAAATGCATCGTCTTCGGTAAGCGTACTATTAAACATTGCTGGTGTAGATGCTAAACTATAAAAAGAAAAAAGACATTAATTAGTTATGTATATAAATCGACAAGGAAAACATTTGTTCTCAATAGTAATACTCGCTAGCAGCAGATATAAACTAGTGAACAGAAAAACAATAAACTAAGGAGAAGTTACATCAATCAAAAAAACTTCCGGTATAAATTCAAAAGGGAAACAAGTATTTTGGATGAAGGTAAGCTCTAAATACACTACAGCAAGACTGGTACTCAACTATCATGGTGAAGTAGCACAGAAACTATTCTTGCTACTACCATCTGAAGTAGTTCAAACTGTGCCACCTAAATCATAGCCACAGTTTGACTAGTACAATCTTCAGTTAGGTTGCACAGTCAACCAAAGGTAAAACAGATCATTATGTACATAAAAACTAAAACCAGTTCAGACAGCTACTATGTATAAAAGTTCACAGGAATGACTTTGCCAGCCTAAAAATTACAACTCAAACAAGCTTAAACAATTCAGATTGGTTACTCTTAACCACTTTAAAACACGGCATAAAACCTGCCTGTCTCCAACAAGAAATCAAGAGTTTCAAATATCCAATCCAAGGATTTGTTTGAGACCTGTACTTGCAGACAAGATAGACTTGTTTGGACCCATTTACAATCACAAGGAGTTCATTAAGCACTTATGTCGTCCAATTATTAGATTAAGATAAAAATAGAACATCATTACTCACCCATATTGAACAACATCAAGTCCCGCACTAGCAATGCCTCGAGAAACAGCATCCTGGAAATGTCCAATTCTCAGTATCAAAATATTTTATTCACAGAAATTTTCCATCATAAAGTTGCTCTAGCATTAATGATGCCAGTAGGAGAAGTCAAAAAGAGAGCATTTGCACTCTCTCTTTTTTAAATGCTTTAAAAATCAAACTACAGTCTTGCCAGAAAAGTAAGCACCATCACTAACGAAACCAAGATTTTCCTTTTTTTTTTACAAGTTATAAACAAAATTGGAAAGATCTACCAATATAAAATGAGAAAGGTGTGCCAAACATTGCAACTCTAGGTAAGTATTATGCCTAAATAAGCATGTGTTACAGATGATGATAAAAGTATCGGTAAGAAGATACAAAGGTTTTAAAAGATACTTTATCAAACAGGAAAATGCTCAGATCTACTAATTGCATACGGATAAGATTCATATGGAAATTGAGGTTACACTAGACTCAGAATTACTCATGTAAGGTAGATACCTGTAAGAATTTTGCAGATATACGAGAATCATGACCAATTGAAACTCTCAACTGTTGTGATGTATCCTTTTTCTTATCCAACAACCATGCAGCAAAAGCAGCAGCTATTGCCTCTGTAACTGGCTCGGTGAGGCTTATTGGTTCTCCTTCAACACCAGCAACAGCCACACCTCGAATATCACTGTATGGTCATCAGGGGAATGAATGAGAAAGCAATATTATATCACCATTGCTAAAAACGATCAAACCATCTAAATTAATGTTAAAGTTTTTGTATAAAGTGACTACAGAAGCAAAGTAATGGAGGTTATACAAACGCTTGTATTACAGTTGAGCTAAATTAGATTAACTGCATCATTTTCACATTTAGAATTGCGTTCAGGGCATATAATTTGTTAATTAGGCCTTACATCACTCTTTAGTGTAGCGTAGGCCCTTTAGTTAAACAATTTTTATACTTGCATGACAGCAACAAGCTGTGAACCATATAGGTTAAATGCTAACAATGGAATTTTCTTTTAAGTTTCAATGAGACTATTTTACATAGAAATGCTTGCAGCAAAATAAACAGTACAATGAATGAACCATAACAATGCAGCTGGATTAAATAATAATAATAATAATAATAATAATAATAATAATAATACAGGACTCTAAAAATAGATAAAGTGATGAAAAATCCTTTTCTCCTCTCTCATTTTGTCCTTATGCACAAGTCCACTGCAACAGTCTAGTCTGAACACAGTGAACTCAGTTTACAGGAATTCTAAAATATAGAGCTGTTTGATCTGTAAGGCAGACCTCATCATTTAATTAAGGTTTTCTTCTTCCCTAACAGTATCAACAGTTAAAGCCTGCACATAAAAATTAGTTGTTGGCAGTTTATGATATTTGGAGTTATCATACATCCTACTACGACTTTGAAACCCCCACCACCGCTCTGGTAAACTGTTAATAACAGTGTATACAACCATTCAATCTCTAAGATTCAAAACCACAGAAAACTAACTTAAAACAACTCCAAAAGATTTACCAATAGACTTTTATTGCAGTTGAGAGAGTAAAATATGCAAACTAATGGTTGAGGAACCGTCATGCTGAGAGAAAATAAGAAAACTGTAAATTTAAATGCAGGAAGCAACGGGACGGACTCCTCACCTGCCATTTTGAAGCTTCAAAAAATCAACTTTGTCCAGAGATGGAACTGTAGTAGCAGATGAAGCTGCTGCAGCATAATTCGAAAATGAAATATGAGCCTTTAGAATTAGAAGATAGAGCTCATTTTTAATTTCAAAGGACTATAAATAATAAAAATTCAAAGTTGTAATGACATCATACAAATAGAATCTTCCCAAAAAAAAATCAGGAAATGCAAAAAGGACAGACACAATGCAGTGGATTAGCAAGGAAAAGAATCTAAGTGCTTTAGGTTCCTTTAAAAATGCAATTGCTGTATTTGCCATCAACCTGGATAGTGAGAGACTAGAACAGACCGTTGCAGTTAACAGTTCCTCGGTTAACAAAACCACTCTGATTTTTCGATAAGCTGCGCATTTGCATGGAGGAGATGCCAGTCCATGCTAATTTCCCCCCATTTAAAGGAGGCAAGGTGCGCATACAAGGGGCACAACTGTCCCTTTGGTATTGGGTCCCGAACTGCCTATTCTGTTGGTAGAACTTTGCTATAAAAACATTTTGAACAACCTTCCCTGACATTGCTGCATAAAATTTGCAATTTTATCAGATTTCACATTGGTAACCTTACCTTAGTTAATAATTCAGAGTCATCTTCATAATTACTAATTCATTAACTCCTTTTATAAACTGTAATTTTCATTGACTCTAACCTTGTCATCAACTATTATTATTCTATAAATCAAATTTGCCATTTCTGTCATCCTTTCATTTTCCTTTTTTTTTTATTCACTAAAAAGTTCATTTTTTCACATTCCATCCCAATGAATAAGGGAACAAAAACCAACAACAAGAACTATGCCGGCCTCTAAGCAAAATCCTCATCCAAAGATAGCACATTTAAGAAAACCAAAAACCAAACAACGGCCATCATTATTAAACTTGTGTAAAATTTAAATCAAACATAAGCTGGAGTTCAATCTAAATTCATAATATTAAACAACAACAAATCCAAATCAAACAAAGTTCAATATTTTAATCCAACCCAACTTCAGAAATAATGTACACATCAATTCAGTGAGTAAACAAATGTAAGATATAATTCATAAACTCAAAAGGATCGATTATTATTCACTCGAGGAACAAGATAGCATCAAATTCCCAGCAAAAGATTAATCATAGCATATGTAACTAACAAAAAAACTCTTTTTTTTATTCTTTTTGCATTAAAATAATGGGGAAACGAATGAAAGTTGAATCTTTTTTACCTGCCATTCGAAGAGGTGAGGGTTTTGATTAGAGAGAGAAGAAACAAATTGGGCTGAGAAAAAGAGGAAGTGACAGAGAAAAATGGAAAGTTGTGGAAGTTAGGTGTAGTAACTATAAGAATCCACATGCTCAGCAGACGCCTGGTGGATTTTTTTTATATATATTATATAAATTTGTACTGGTATGGACAACTTAGCCATGGTGGATATTTTTCTATTTCATTTGAGAAACGAAGTATAATTTAAAAATTCTCCCACTGAAATGTTTTTTTTAATTGAAAATAAAAAATAATATTTAACATAAGAAAAAAAGATAACAACAACATAAGTTATAAAAAAGCTCAAATAAAACTCAAATTAACAAATTTGACCACATATCCTTGAATAAATATTTTATTTCACAATTTTAATAAATAACTATCTCCTTTAGTAGAATATTTACATTATATAGAAAGACTTAACAAAATGATATATACCTTAGGATATATTGAAAAGATAATTAAAAAATAGGTATGTAACAATTTCTAAATCTCAGTTGCAAAAATAAAAAAATACTTTTAATAAATAAAAAAATTAAAAATCTACATATTTTTTTAATTAAAAAAACACATAGGACAAATGAGTAAAATCAAATTTAAAAACCAAAATAGAAAACGGTACCGTTTTGAACATAAAAGTCAATATTTGTCAACGGGTGTTAGTCGGCTGCTTCAAAGAATCCTTATATTTGCCCACCCCACGCTTCAGTTTTTTCATTTTTTTAGCGCTAGCGAATTTGGGAATTAGGGTTTTCTCTGCAATTCTATAAGAAAACCAGTCGAAGATGATCGAGGTGGTGTTGAACGATCGGCTAGGGAAGAAGGTTCGCGTGAAGTGCAACGACGACGACACGATCGGAGACCTCAAGAAGCTGGTGGCTGCTCAAACGGGTACCCGAGCCGACAAGATCCGGATCCAGAAGTGGTATACGGTTTATAAGGATCATATTACCCTTAAAGATTACGAAATCCACGACGGCATGGGCCTCGAACTTTACTATAATTAAAGTTTTATACTTATTAGTATTTTCATTTATATAATTCTGTACGGTTTTTGTTTGAACAAGGTTTTATTTTTATGTGTAGATGTCATATTGTTGTGGATGATGGCTTTTACTTTATAAATGCAAGAGAATAAAGTTATGGATTTGGGTTTCTTTTATTTTACATATTATTGTTATACTCATTCTTTTTTTTTTTATTGGATCCTACGAGCTACGGGGTATAAAAGAGCAGGAAATCGAAATTTGTATTTAAATCTTTGTAAAGAAAAATAACAATTACTAGATGAAGATTTAATTTTTAAAAATTCATTCATTAAATTAATGAATTAAAAAAAATTTAAATACATTACTGTTTTTTTTCTTTAGATCACAGTTATAAATTTATTTAAAAAATATTAAATGTACTCTAGAAAATTACAAAGATTCTTTGTAAAACTAACCTTTTACTTTTCACGCAGATTTTTGTCTCTCATCTTTTTTGCCAACAACTTGACCCTAAAGTTAAAAAACCCCCCAAGTCATTTCAATTTTACTAAAAAAATTGAAGAAATGCGCAAAAAAAAGTTGAAGAGATTCGCCTCTTGGATAAGCCTTCTTGAAGGATGAGCATAATCTAGTGCAAGTTATCTTTAAACTTGACAATTGTAATCACGATATAATTACATGACACGAAAACGATACGAATATAAGATATGAAAGTAACACGGGATAAAATTAAATAAAAATTGTATATGAATATACTAAATGTTAAAAATAAGTTAAAAATAAAATTTTATATTTTCTATGTCAAAAATAAAATTTTATATTTTCTATGTCAATATGAATTTTGATATGAAATTTTTATGTTTTATATTATACGAATACGATTTTACATGACACAAAAATGAAATGTAAGTTCATAAAACAAGCTTAACATGCTTTTACACAATATGAAACATATTAAACAAATAAAAGCGGAAGCGACAGGATCTAATCTCCAGCGATTGCACTCTGTAACTCTGCTGTTGAAGCGATTTCTGAATCTGACAATCTACTCTATGTCGATCACAGGCCTTCTAAGCACTCAAAACCTCACTAGATGATATTTGTGTATTTGATATTAACGTACTTGGGGACCGGAAGGAGCCATCTTTTATTGCTAACGAGAACATGCTAATTATGGCAATAAAATCACGTTTTAACAATCACAAAATCGTGTTTTAATAGTTAAATATTGAGTTGAGATTCAGCGTGAAATTATGGACCATATCCGGAATTGGTCAACCAAATATTTATTTCATTATTGTGGAGATATACTAACATTCTCTCACTTGGTCCATATATTTCACTTATAGAAGAAACAAATCACATGAATCATGGCGACAATTCCTCAAATTATGAGTATTATCTTCCATGTATTACTATGTAAAATGTTTCTAAATCAACTCATTTTTACTTAATGAATAAACCTTATGTTTAATTTCGGTCCAATCCACAAGGATATTTTTCAAATAAAACTTTAGTGTATACAAATCAAAATGAGAAACATCATATTATTAATAAGAGTTTCAATTACAATCAAAATGTGGGACCAAGTCCCATTCTCTCTACATGATCCTTAAATTTAAACGGTGGCATGCCTTTAGTCAAAGGATCAGTTAACATCAATTCAGTGCTAACGTGTTCAATGACCACTCTTTTATCTCTAATACGTTCTCTAATGGTTAAGTACTTAATGTCGATATGCTTACTTCGACTTCCACTCTTATTGTTCTTAGCCATGAATACCACAGCTGAATTGTCACAATATATCCTCAATGGCTTAGATATGGAGTCAACAACTCTAAGCCCACCAATGAAACTCTTAAGCCATACACCATGTGAGGTAGCCTCAAAACAGGAAACAAACTCGGCCTCCATAGTGGAAGTGGCAGTCAGTGTCTGCTTAGCACTCTTCCATGAAACAGCTCCGCCAGCAAGTATGAAGATGTAACCGAATGTTGATTTTCGGGTATCAACACAGCCAGCAAAGTTTGAGTCTGAGTAGCCAATCACCTCCAACTCATCGGTTCGTCTATACATAAGCATGTAATCCTTAGTGCCTTGAAAATATCTAAGCACCTTCTTCGCAGCTCTCCAATGGTCCATCCTCGGGTCACTTTGGTATCTACCCAACACTCCCACAGCAAAAGCAATATTAGGCCTGGTACAAACCTGTGCATACATAATGCTTCCAACAATTGAGGCATATGGAATGTTCTTCATCTGTTCCCGCTCAAGATCATTTTTCGGGCACTGGTTCAAATTGAACCTATCGCCCTTCACAATGGGAGCTGGGCTTGGTGAACAATCTTTCATTCTGAATCTTTCCAAGACTTTATTAATATAGGCTTCTTGTGACAGACCTAATATACCTCTATGTCTGTCTCTATAGATCTTAATGCCAATGACATAAGATGCATCGCCCATATCCTTTATATCAAAGTTCTCAGAAAGAAATTGTTTCACCTCACGTAGCATCCCCTTATCATTGGTTGCAACCAGAATATCATCCACATATAGCACAAGGAAACAAATCTTGCTCCCACTGACCTTCTGGTATATACATTGATCCATGATGTTCTCAACGAAATCAAAAAAAGAGATGACTTCATGGAATTTTAGATACCATTGGCAAGATGCTTGTTTCAACCCATATATGGATTTCTTCAGCTTACAGACCAAATGCTTACCATTACTAGAGGAAAAACCTTCAAGTTGTTTCATGTAAACCTCTTCCTCTAGATTACCATTGAGAAATGCCGTTTTCACATCCATTTGTTGCAACTTTAAGTCAAAATATGCAACAAGCGCCATTATGATGCGGAGAGAATCTTTCTTAGATACAGGAGAGAAGGTCTCCTTATAATCGATTCCCTTCTTTTGAGTGAATCCTTTGGCTACGAGTCTTGCCTTATAATGCTCAATGTTGCCTAATGAGTCAGTCTTGGTCTTAAAGACCCATTTGCAGCCTATAGCCTTGGCCCCATTAGGCAACTCCACAAGATCCCACACTACATTAGATGCCATTGAATCCATCTCATCCTTCATAGCATCGAACCAAAGTTTTGATTCTTTGCTATTCATGGCTTGTGAAAACGTCTTTGGATCATTAACAGGCCTAATATTGAAATCATACTTTTGTAGATAGACAATGTAATCACTAGGAATAGCTGATTTCCTTTCACTAGTAGACCTTCTTAATGTTGGTTCAACATTCTCCAAAGAATCATGTTGTTCAACTGGTTGCTCATTCAATTCTGGTGTATCCAGATGAGCCTCGTCTATCGGTAAGTTATCAACTACTTGTGGATCTTCAATGATTGGTTGTTTAATGTCCAGCTGCACTGAAGGGACATTGTTCATGATAACCAATCCTTGACTCGAGTTAGAGGGTTGATCTCTCACAGAGACTAGTTCTTGAGATTGATCGCTCCCACTAACTAAGTCATTTTCAAGAAACTTGGTGTTACTTGATTCCACAATTCTAGTGCTATGAGATGGACAATAGAATCTGTAGCCTTTGGACCGTTCGACATATCCAAAGAAATACCCACTTATGGTCTTAGGATCCAGTTTCTTTTCCTGTGGGTTGAAAACTCTTATCTCAGAAGGGCATCCCTAAACGCGCATATAACGCAAACTCGGTTTCCAACCTTTGAATAATTCAAAAGGCATATTTGGAATAGCCTTGGTTGGAACCCGGTTCAATATATACACTGCCGTTTTAAGAGCTTCAATCCACAAGGACTTAGGCAACTTCTAGTTGCTAAGTATACTACGCACCATTTCCATCAAAGTTCGTTCTTTCTTTCTGCAACACCATTCTGATCTGGTGAACCAGGCATGGTATATTGGGCAACAATCCCATTTTCTTAAAGGAACTTCGGTAAAGGTGTAGGTGCTTGTCCATCTTCAGTGCATCTACCGTAATACTCCCCACCTCTATCAGTTCTTACTATCTTTATGGGTTTTCCACATTGTTTCTCTACTTCAGCTTTAAAGATTTTAAAGGCATCTAATGCTTCGTTCTTGTTATGAAGCGTATAGAGATACATAAACCTCGAGTAATCATCAATAAAAGTGATGAAGTACTTCTGACCATATGCATCAATGTCTGGACAGCATATGTCAGAATGTATGATTTCTAATATGGTTGAACTCCTATTGGCACCTTTCTTAGACTTGTTGGTTTGCTTATCCTTAATGTAATCCACACAAGTGTCAAAATCAGTAAAATCGAGAGTACTAAGTATTCCATCATTTACCAATCTCTTAATTCTATTTATGGAGATATAACCTAATCCCCGGTGCCATAACGTGGAGGAATCCTCATTCATAATTGATTCAAAACAAACATATGAGAGTGGATTACCTTTCTTAACGAGCCACTGCTAAAGCTTGGCGCAGTCCTTCTTCATGTGTCCCTTCCTTTCATTGAAGAAACACTTGGACTTTTTCTTAATGTCAGCTTGGGCAAGGTTTTCCCTTTTCCCTTGTTCTTGGCTCTATCCTTCCTCTTTCCTTGGCTTGCAAAAAAGGCACTTTCACTCAATTCCATAAAGCAGTCTTCCCTACTCTTGAACACACATGGTCATCAATTCATTGATGGTCCACTTATCCTTATGTGCGTTATAGGATATCTTGAATGGTCCGCACTGCTTTAGTAGAGTGTTCAATATATAGTGCACAAGAAAAGATTCAAACATCTCCACCTCTAGCTTCTTGAGTTGGGCCGCTATATCTCTCATAGCCATTATGTGCTCGCGCACTCCTTTGACACTGGTGAGCCTTATTGATGAGAACTTCATTATCAGGGTGCTGGCCAACACTTTGTCTGAAGTGACAAACTGATCATCTATGACCTTCAGTAAGGTCCTAACGTTGGCATGTTGTTCGACAAAACCACGTATCCCAGCAGATATCTTTGTATTAATATACATGACACTAAGGCGATTGGATCGCTCCCAGCGTTCATGTAAAGCTACTTGAGCAGGAGTGCTGGTCTCAGTCAATACAGGCTCGTCTTTCCTTATAGCATAGTCTATATCAATGCACCCTAATTGGAGGATAACTCTTTCCTTCCAAACCTTGTAGTTCTCTCCATCTAGTTTGGGAACTTCTAGGTAAATATTAGTCCGAGGAAACACTGCTTAAAGAAAAACACATGCTTATGTATCAAGAATTTTTTTAGGCAAACTTAATTATGTCTACCAATGTAAACATATTTTATTAATCAATTATGAATCTCAGACATAAAACTGGCCTATGGGCTAAAGTTCTAAGTCTAATAGATTCATGTCATAATGATAAAACTATCAAATTATATCATTTCCTAATCCCTGTGGGTAAATTAAGAAACTAATTTGATATTTTATCCTAATCAGTTATAAAATTATAATAAAAATTCCTGTGGGATAAAATTTATTATAACCTTATAATTAATTACAATTTATGTCTAATACCATTATGTGATTTTACAAATATAATTTTACTTAATTAAGGTTGCTGTGGCTAAGCCCTAATTAAATAAATTAAAAATCACTTAGACATATTGGCAAAATTCTAAGTTTTATTCATATTTTAAAATTGCAATTAACATAAGGCAATTTTAAATCTTAATAATATGAACAAACTCAATTACATGTGCTTAAAATTCAATCATAGTATAAAACAACAAAAAATTATACACAATCATAATAAGCACACATAGTATCCAAATTTAAATTCTCATAATTTTGGCAATTCAATTATAAATTTTCATGGATATTTTCACAATTCATTTATGAATTATTTATTAGGTTCTAAATTATACAAAAATTCATAAATGAAAATCCACACAATTCATGACAATTTTAAATATTATGAGAAAATTTTTTTTTCAAAATGCCAAAATACTTAATTTGTCCAAAATATTTTGATCTAAAATAATTCCATTAAATGCCCAATCAAAACAATAAACAAGACCCAAAAAAATTGGCCCATTTTAAAATACATAAAGGCAACCCAAAAGTAAGCTAAGCCCAACATCAATGACCCAGTAAAAAAGTCAAAACAACCTTTTTTAGTCACAATAGCCCATCTCTATTTAAACAATAATTGGCCCAAATAAAAAAACTGTCAGCCCAGCAAACAGCCCACTAACAACTAATAAATGGCCACTTTAAGCATAAAATACACTAGCCACGTGTGAAAACTCCAACGTTCACAACGCCAACTATGGCAGCAATTCTCTTTTCTTTTTCTTTTTTTCTTTTTTTTTTAATTTTTTTGGTGGCCCTAAAAGTAACAAGTAGTGGCCCAAATTAATTTAATGAAAATGGCCCAAACATGGAAATAAATTCGCCCATACCGGGCCTAATAATAATATTTTTTTTTTGAATCTGTGAACATTACCACCGGAACATCACTTCATCTTCTTCACTTGTTTTGGGTGAAACACAAAGAAAACGGGTCCGTGACCCGACTCGTATGAAAAACCAATTTTTAAGCCCTGTTTTTACTCCCTTTTCATGTATTTTTCATCTACAAATGCTATGCAACAATAAATATTCAATTTTGAGCCAACAACACATGAAAACGGAATAGGTTTCAAGAACCCCGAGACTTAAAGCTTCAAAATATGGATTTTTATGGCTTCTTCCATGACTTTTTATTCTATTTTTGATTGCTAAATGGCTCGAAAAACTATTGTAAATCTCGTTATGGCCAGAAACATACAAAAACACAAGTAGCCAGTTTTACCAGAGTAACAGAATTATAGAGTATTTTCTTCATGCAAGACAGAGATTATTTGCACGTTCTGATGCCAAATGTAAGTTCATCAAACAAGCCAACATGCTTCTACACAATATAAAACATGTTAAACAAATAAAAGCGGAAGCGACAGGATCTAACCTCCAGCCATTGCACTCTATAACTCTGCTGTTGAAGCGATTTTCGAATCTGATAATCTACTCTGTGTCGATCACAGGCCTTCCAAGCACTCAAAACCTCACTAGATGATGTTTGTATATTTGAGATTAACGTACTTGAGGATCGGAAGGAGCCCTCTTTTATTGCTAACAAGAGCATGCTAATTACGATAATAAAATCACGTTTTAACCGTCACAAAATCGTGTTTTAATAGCCAAATATTGAGTTGAGATTCAGCATGAAATTATGAATCATATCCAAAATTGATCAACCAAATATTTATTTCATTATTGTGGAGATATACTAACATTAAAAACACAAATTACTAAATCTAATTATCTTGCGTGAGGAGTTTGTCTTTAGACAAGACATCTTGAGTTGGTTATGCCCATAGCAAGTAAAGGCTCCTGTGTAAGCCGTACGGCAACTTGTGTAATGTCATACTCCCCATGCAAACTAGCTTGTGTGGACAGCAAACCTCTGCAATTTTTTTCTCATTTCTTTTCTTTCAACCATATATTTTTTCAATTTTCATGCTATCATAGTAATTGCTTTCACACAAAATTTTCATATTTATTTAGTTTGAGAGAAAAAAAAAAGGAAATTTTAGAGTTCAGAAAAGAAAAGAACAGGAGGACCCATAGAGAAAAAGAAAAGGTTGAATATTTTACTGGGACATTATTATCTTTTCAAAACAAAAATATTTTTGTCTCATAAAAATTGAAGTGTGAAGAACAAATTTTAAAGTATAAATAGAAGTTCTCATTTCGGCATACTCGACGATTAATTTATGGAATAAGAAATCAGTTTGCATTTTGTAAAAAAAAAATGATAGATTTAATATTCAAATATGTTTTTCACGTTTATCACAAAATGAAATAAAGTGCTTAATATTTAATTGCATAAAAACCAACTCTAAATATTTCAAAATAATAGAATTAAGTATATTTTCGCTAAATTTTTTAATTTTCTTTATCCTTGCACAGTAATAAAATTTAATGGCTTCAGAAGAAGTTAACAGAAAGGTCCTTAATTCTATTATTTTAAAATGTTTAAAACTGATTTTCATTCAATTAAACGTTAAGAGTATAATTTTAATTTGTAATAAATGTAGAAGACATATTTAGATATTAAACCAATATAATATGTAAAAAAAATTCCAAACTTGATTTAGTTGAATTAATTTAATGTGTGATTATGGGCCGGCTGGTAGGTTTAATTATCAGGTTTGATTAAGTTATAATGGCATGAAAATTGATATTGTTTAATATTGAACTCAAATCTTATCATTTAGTTAGTCAAGAAGTCATTGGCATGAAAATTCACAGATATGTGCTTGATAAAAGGTATCAAATTTCATCAATAATTGCTTAAATAATTTTTATTAGGGCTTCCAAGTTGAATGTCCTTCTCTTATCCATGATCAGTTGGTTGCTACTCGCTAGACAATAGTTTGCTTTTAAGTTTGAAAACATGATCATTGGTAAATTAGTATAATGTCAATTCCAATGATAAAAATTTTGTTTATATCATCCAACATATTCGGATTGTGACTTACAGCAATTTTCTAAATCGCAAACGAATGAAATTTTTTTTTTGTGTTTAATTAATTTGTGTCCAATTGGCAAAGGAGGAGAGATGTAATAAGAGCCTCAGTCATATGAGGAAAAGGAGGAAGATTTTCGATTTATTTGTTTATGGATGGGATCAAATTTAATTAGGCTATTAACATATTTAAAATGAATTTGAAATCAATCGATTAGATTATTTTAATTGATTTTATAGTAGTTTTTCATCTAAAACAAGTCATTCTACCTAAACACTGTCATTTTTTTAAACTAAAAAATAAAAATAAAAATAAAAATTTACCAAGTTTAACGTAATAATTAAACCCCGTTTCGATCCCATCGTATTGGAATCCAAACCATTTTCCGCATACTCTTATATTTACATTGCGTGCATTTGGAATGAACTTGCAGTGCAGTGAAAAAAATTGCCCCTCTTGTGGCTCACTAGGAGGGCAGGTTAAACTATTTTTTTTTATTATTTATAAAAATTTTAAATTATTTAATATTTTAATTTTTTTATCTTTTTATTTTTAAAGTTTTATTTTTAAAAATTTAATAAAATAATTTTAAAATATCAATACCAAAAGTATTGTTTGATATAAAAATAAATTTATTAATTTTTAAATTTATTAAAACTTTTTTAGCTAAAATATTTTTATTAATTTTATACATACAAAATATATATTGTAAAATTCATTATATATAAATTTTAATCTAATACTCTTAATGGTCATTTACTCTTTTCTGTAAACTTATCTCACCAGTCACCACTACGTTTGTGATTGCATCCAAATACTGAAACACATACCACAATTACACTAATCAATCTCACTGCTACAATAATTAATTTCACTGTTTTCAATATTATCGAAACTAATCTCACTGTTCATCTAAACTAACCATAAATAAGTAAACAATATTGAATTAAAAAATTCCATGCATACAACATAAACAACACATTTAATTTTTCAATTTTAAAATTTTTAAATTTTATGTATATATATTTATTTATTTTTAAATTAAAAATTTAATATATATTTGTTATATAATTTACCATTTGCCAATTTTAGATGAAGTTTGGAATTTTTTTTTAATAATATATTTTCATTAAAGTTATAATCATACTTAGCTTATTAAAATATAAGCTTTTTCTTTGTCACTAAATCAATACTTCCTTGACGATCAAATTTGCAGTTTAAATAATGAAATTAAGTTTTGACTCGATTTTTGATCGACCTCATTTACTTGACAAAATTTACCTAATAAATTTAATATTTAAATCCAAGCTCTTTCGAAAGCTTTCAATAATCAAATGAATTTTTAAACTTGAACAAGTAGTCCCAAAAACGAATCTATTTCTCAGTTCACCTCCCCCATCGTACCAAAAGGGCACCTACTTCTTAGGATGTAATTTTGCGAAGTCGGAAAGCATTGTAGTTTTGCCCTTTGAAAGCCACAACCCATAACCCTAAATCAATTTAAGACATTTAATTGGTTCAAATCTTGATCGTCTGATTGCGTTTTCCCATGCTACTTTTTTTATATTCAATATTGCATGCACAAGTACTTGAAAACAAGTGGATGATTTTTCAAAATCTCATGTCGGAAATAATATAAATTTTCCAGGGGGTTGACTCCAACACTCGCCATATAATATGAACGTGAATTCTTGGATCTTGGCCTCTCAAACCAAACATTAACATCTGTCACAGTTTCAAGCCAACAAATCCACAATGACAAATCACATTCAACACTTTTATCTAACCTATAATTACCATTTATAATCTGTTGACAAACTTTTTTCTTTTTCTTCAAGAAAATGCTTATTCTATTTCATTTCTCATAAATAAAAGTAAAAAAAGATTAAAAAATCGTGATTAATAATTAATAATGAAGACTACATTTTTGTATTAATGATAAATGATCTGATCAATTAAATAAATAAATCTTAAATTATAAAATAAATGAAGATATCTATACTTAAACAAAAAGAAGGATCCTATTAATTGGTACCTCTTTCATTCATATTTTTTTTATAAAATTACATATTGGTAAGTAAAAATTATCATAACAATCAATTAATTAAAGAAATTAATTAATTAAACAAATAAATCAACATAAAATTGAATTAAATTTGTATATGATCGAATTTTTAACATCATACTTAAAAGATTTCAAAATCATTTTTGTATGCCATTGAGACAAAATTTCATTATCACATATACTGATATACAAACATATATATATAAATAAAAGTCTTTTAGTCTTTTGAATTATGAGTAAAGTTTGATTTCAAGATTTTCAACCCTACATTCTATCCTAATATTCTCGAATAGATATATCTTATATATAGTTAAAGAAAGTGAATCTAGATTCTCGTTTTTAAAATAAAAGAATTTTCCCTTTATTTTCTTTATCTGCTGTGTAAGTAATATGTGAGACGTTTAAGGAGAATAATAAGCTAATGGAATGGAAAAGAGAAAAACAAACGATAATATCAAGAGAAGTTTAGCTTAATCGGCAAATCCATGAGTTTAATTTTTTAAAAGAAAGAGACTGAAATTTGGTCTAATTTTTTTTCCTGATGTAATGAGTGTGTCACTTGGCATTTGACAACAAAGATGGGGCCAGCATTCCTTGACTCACGAATCTTTGTCTGCCTTGTGCAGTTCCAAGTGAAGCCAGTTCGATGCTTTGCCTGTTTGACCTGCAAGTTTTAAAACCCTTAACCCCAGCTGGTTAAGCAATTTTGGTTTTTTTATTCAAATCCCAATGCTTTTATTTACGTATGCTCTTGTCTAGCACAGAGTCAAACTTTTATGGTTGAAATTTATAACCCTTTTTTTTAACTTTTAAATATCCCAAGACTACATGGTTGGTTGTGCTTGTGCACGTGCACTGATTTCAGCAAATTGTTAAAGAATTTGACTAAAACTACATAAAAAATGATATAATATAACAGCATTATCTCAATTTTGTGAATAAAATGAAGGGATGAAATTAAAACCATGAAAAAATAAGTATTTACAAGATAAGCATTATAAATAAATACGTTTTAATTTGATCAATCCGAATGAGTAACTTTTTTTTAATGAATAAAAAATCTAAAAGTTTTCACAGTCCGATTTGATGTCATTTGAATTCAATAAAGACCATAATTTTGAAATTTGTCCAATTCTTTCAATCTTATTATATGAATTCAAACCTAGTTAAAAGTGAAACTATATGCTTGTAGGAAGAAATTATGATTACTAACATATACCAAAATCGACCTAAAAGAATGATGAGAGTTACCAATCTAGCGTCAACAACCTCTTGACTTAGTGGTTAAGGTATCAAAATTGACCTAAAAGAATGGTGAGAGTTACCAATCTAGCGCCAACAATCTCTTGACTTAGTAGTTAAGGATGAGTTGTGGTACATTGTAAGTCTTGGTTCGAATCCAAGCACCCCTATCCCCAGTTATTTAATATTCTTCTTGTAACAAAAAAAAAAGAGTTACCAACCTAGCATTAATTTCATTAAGTGCATGAGAGAATGCACAATCACCTAAATTCGTTTTTTTAGTATTAATGATTTTGAGTTCAAATTTTATTGATGATTATCTATTGACACTAATTTTAGATATGAAATTTTTGTAAATACATGTTTTGTTTTAATTTGAAAAACTGAACAATTTATTTAATCTCAGATGTTATGTAAAAATTAAAAAAAAATTCAAGAGCATGTAAAAAGAGAGAGAAAAAGATTGTGTGATAGCTTGTTGGGGTTGACTTTGGTTAAAATGCTAATATAACAATCCCTAGGAGAGCTATGAGCAAAAGATAGACTTTGCACATCCGATGCCTTAAGACCCGGCTTGGCTCATCCGCCCCTGCTGTGTTGTGTCATGATCTCAACAGAAATTCCGCAGAATCTTCATGCTTTGTTTCACAACGTTATCATATTTCAAGCCCCACCCCTCTCTGTATTATTTTGGTTAACATAGGATCCTAGTTTTGCTCTTTAAAATATTGAAATGTCTTTGCCCCAACTCTTTCTTAGCTTCGATTCAAGACAACCCTCATTTCTGTTCTCATGATTCTTTCAAACATTTAGACTTTGTTTGATGCTAAGGATGAAAAGAAACAAGAACAAAAAATTTGTTAATTCAATGATTAAGATTCATAACCACTTTTTCATTTTGTAATCATTAGATTAATAAATTTTCTTTCCACATTCATTTTTTTCCTTCCTATAGACAAAGCTTTAATTATGTCAACTTAAAATATAAAAGATTTCAGAATTCAGAAAGGAAAATGGTTCTTGAGATGAGACTTTTTTTCTTCCCTTTGTTCATCTTGATGTGACAAAATTGCTCAACTAAGTCCCTGTTGAGTACTAAACCCCAATGAGGAGAGAGTGCATTATCCATACTCTTGAAATTTTATATTATCCGAGTTATAAACGGTCTAATTTGTGCTTCTCGAGCACCATGGTTCCCACTAAATGTGTAACAGGTGACCAGTTTCTATGCAAGGTTCTTGGTTTGGTTTTTATCCCTGAATGGGAAGTTTCAGACAGACATGATAACCAAGCAAACGGGTTAGGATTCTCTAGAATTGTGCATGTCATTACATAATAGGACATGAACAAAAGGGTCCCAGTTATTATCTGTCTTAATCTGAAAATAAAAATGATTCAAAATCAAAGTAACGACAAGAAAAAGCTAATAAGACATTCCACCCTAGGCAATAGAAATGTACCATGTATCTCCCCAGTCTATTAACAATTGTAAGTCCATTTCAGACTATAGGTCTAGGGTTCTCTTGAATGAAGTTATTAAAAACATTGACTTTTGTGCTTGCTACAAAGTTATTTCAAAATCGAAGACCCTTACCCTGACAACAGGTGGTTAAGGATGGTTTTGTTTGATCCCTGCAATGTTCAAAGAACACCTTATCGGACCATGACCATCAACCGTTCAGACCGAGAAAGGCCACCTCATCATATTAGAAATTGTTTCACAATTACTTTATGACTTTTTAACCATAGTCCACATGCATTGAAGCTAGCATCTAGGAGTTCTAAATTCTTTATACAAAATGTCTCGGCTGAATCAAATGATATACACACTCCACCCTTAGTGCGGTGGAAGAAGCTGGGATGAATTCTTCTGAGAAGCAAAGAAATTGATGTATTATTTGTCAGGTTAATCGTAAAAACTGATAAATAACTTTTTCATCTTAGACGAAAAGTTTTCTCCATTTCTTACACAGATATGCAACAAAGCCTTAGCTACGAACATTTATTCAGCATTTAGCAGCTCTACCTGCCACTGAATTTTTGTTATAGGCTTACAGTTTCTAAGGACTCAAATTAGAAAATATGATAAGGAGATGGAACCTTTCTGTCCAAAGAAAATTTAAGCTAAGCAACAAAATGTGGTTTACAGGACGCCAAAAATGGGTGAGGGGGAGCTTTCCCGCAACTACCCAAGAAGAAATGAAATGACTATCAAAACCACAGGCTGGGAAACTGTACAATTATTGAAAATTCCTTCATCTCTATCTTCCTATGTTGTCACTGCCTGAATCCATAAGAATTGTTAGCCTCCTTGCTGTTTTCAGAAACTCACTGCAATACGAGCATTAAGAAATCATAATTAACATCTTACATATCAAAAGCAAATGTTTAGTAAGCAAAAAGAAATGATGCTAAGGAACCATCAGTACCTGAAGGGCTCATCACCTGTGTGTTTAACAGAACCAGCAGCGTTGCGATAGAGCACACTGCTCAGCATCCCTGAACTTTCTATGCCAAACATGTTGGCCAACTTTCCATACAGCTCCTTGTATGATCCAAGAACTGAAAGATCAAGGGTTCTTCCCACATTCTCTGATTCCATGAACACTTTGCAATGACCCATCACCAGGCCTAGATCATTTTTTTGATGCTCTCTGCACCAAGCAGACCCTTCATCAGAAGAATTTTCCCTGGCATTTTGGTGAAATGCAGATCCAGAGCCATCAGAAGAAATTGCCGTCTTCTCTGTATCCCTGTCTGATGAACTGTTTCTGACTGTATCACCTGAGCAGCTCTGAGAACCCTGCTGCTCACAGAAAATAAGTTGACCAAACAATAAGATATGTGGTGTCTTCATTTCATTGCTCTCTTTCAAACTCTGAGTAGGATTTGCCATCGTTCGTAAGGGAGATATATTCCTATCATTCTGATTGTTACTAGAAAAGTTGTCACTGGGGAGTCTAGTAGGTGGGGCAGCATGATCAAGTTGATGAAAACCAAGTGGAAACAGACCCGTTTGCAGCTGATTGGAGTGGAGATCTGATGAAGATAATCCGAATGGTGCATGCCTGGCTCCCTGTATGCCTCCAGGAATGTTGTCTGTAATGCAACATATGGGGCTGCTGGATCTGAAAGAGTTGCCAGAAAATGATGGCATTGGAATTTGGCTAAGTAAGGAAAAGTCTGGGAGTTGTGGAAGCCGCATCTTTTTCCCTGGTGGTGAGAAAGGATCGAGATGGACTGCTGGTATGCTTGGGACCAATTCAACAAGCCATGGGCTAACACGCTTCACATTGTGGAGTAAATCTGGCTCATCCCATGCTACCTTAAAGATGTTAATTCGAGAAAAAGATATTAGAAGCAAACCTAAAAGCAGAATATAATGCTTAGAAAATATGTATGTTTCTAACTTTTGAGGACTAAATTGAATTCTGAAGGACGCCAAAATGAAGGGCATAGAAATGTTAAATCAAAGACAATCTGCAGAGTAAAACTATGAAGATGACCCATGAGAATATTCAAAATACCTGCAGAAGTCGCCATGGAGAATTAGGCCATCGGACGGGATCGACAACCTGAGCAGTAGATATTGTTCCCATGAACCAGCTAATCCGTGAAGAGTCCTCAGTTTCAAAAGCCATTTTGAACCTCATCCCAGGATACCACTGGATTTGCATTGCAGCCCTAACTGATGAGGCTTTCACACAGAATTCAGGAGTGCTTGCTCGTGGATAGTAAACAACCTCAAAAGGCTGCCCATTGGCAGCACGAGTAACAGCTTCAATCACAGATTCAGCCCTTACTCTTCCCCTCAGATCCCCAGTAGACCCCTTCCTCATCAATTTACTCTCCTCCCTGAAGAAGGGAGCATAACCCCCAAATTGTGAAACAGAGCTTCCACCCCCAGAATTCCACCCAGATGGATATTCGTGTCCACTCCCAATTCCTCTTTTCGCCCTAAGAATTCCCACACAAAGATCTCCATTCTCTGCTCGCATAAACACAATTGAATCACCAGCAACAAGCTTCTTGTGATTCACAAAATTACTCCATCCTGTGGTCAAAAGATGGCGACGAGGTGTTCCCCTGTATATATGCCTAAATTTCCAAACCTCACCATGGACATCCTTTGCAAGAATTGTCTGAACAGGAGGTTCTGCATTATAATCCAACTTAGGAAATATAGTCTCCGCACAATAGCGAGGAACCGAGAAACCCCCACCATTATTAGCATCAGATTGAGTCAGTGTCTTAGCAAAGGAAGCAGGTTTCTCAGGATTCTCCATCCTAATATTTCCATCAAAACCATCATCTTCATATCCAAAATCATTCTCTCTCAAAGGAACCAACATAATTTTAGCATAAACCTCATCAGTTTCAGGATCAGCCATAAACTTAATGGCAGAAATTCGGCATAGGATAAGTGAAGGAATCGGAAGACTCCCAAAATCCACATTTCCATTGGCATGTTCAGCATGACCTTGAGGGAAGTAGAACACCTTGGAATTCACTGATGGCATTTGTACCATGCCACCAGCACAGGCATGCCATAGTTGAGGATCTAAGCATTTTTCTGAATTCTTCATCAGTCCTTTCCTAGAATCCATGACTGTTATCATTTTCCAACACCAGTGGTGTAAAGCATACAAATTACTGCCCTTCCCTTGCTCTGTTTACTCACTTCTTGATTATTGTGCCCGCAAATGAAAGTTAAAAAAATATCTTATTAAATAGTAAAGCAAGAAACACTTATATATATAAAATCTACCAAAAAAACCAATAAAAAAATGTAAAAAATATCTTTTTTATTTTTTAAGTGAACAAAAATTGTCAATAGACTGCTTAAATGGTTGAAAATCATTACATAACCAAAAAGCAACCAAATGAGAGATATAAATTACATACTATTGAACAAAATCCAAAAAAGTAAAAATACAAAAGAAAAACAGATATTTTCATAGCTAAGAATTCACTTAAGGAAAAAAAAAGCCAGGAGAAAGTTGAAAGACCTTACCTTTTAACCAAAGGAGATATTTTTCCACCAAAAGAACGACAACCCAGATTAAAATGAAACCAAATAAGCACAACAATGCAGGAAACCAAACCCTTTAAGGCCAAAATAGAAAATGAGAGATATATCAATTCAAAGACTTTTAGAAGGAAAGGAAAAGAATACCCTGTTTCAAAAAAAGTCTTTGAGTTGTGGGAAACTGAAGAGGGAGTGATGATAGCTTTAAAGAAGAAGATAAAAGAGAGAGAATGAGACTTTTTAACAGTGAAGATTTCGCGTTGTTTGCCGACTAGAGAAGAGAGGACTATGGAGAAAAAAAAGGTTTTATTTTTTATTTTTTTTATTTCTTTTTTGGGTTGAGAACAATGGGAAGGAAAAACAAGGCTTTTTTTTTAGTGGATATGGATGGTAAAGAATCCAAGACCAAAGACAAATTCAGGTGACTCTGCTTTTTATTTTTATTTTCTTTTTCTTTTTCTTTTGGGTTTTCTTTTCTTTTCCCCCGTTTATTTTTATACTTACTAGTTACCACTATTATTCTTCCTCTTTTACTTTTATTTTTTTTATATTTTAGATTTCTGCCCCAGCCTACTCTCCATTTCCAAGCGTGAGTTTCACCATTTCAATTATTTCAAAATATTTTTTTGTATTTCTCGTCCCTTAACTTGGAATTATCAAAAAAAAAAAAAGGAAAGTGGAGGTTTCTTTGATGTATTTTGCAAAATTAGTATACGAGATAAAGTTAAATTAAGATTTTTGATATATGACGTAATTTTATTGGATAACTTAAAAGAACTTCACGTAAAAAAATTTCATTCAAGCACCTTACTAAACCGACCAATTATAGTTATTTTACGTAATAAATTGCTGACAAAGTTTATTTAATTAAGTGTGGTGATATTTATTCATTTAAATATTTTCGCAGTTATAGTAACAAATATGATAATCAAGCTTTTCCATTTTGATAAACTTAATTAATCTTCATACTATTTATTTATGTGACAACTTTTAGCTAGCTTTGCGCACCAAAAAAAAAATAGCTAGCTTTTAATCATAGTGATTGATAATCTATGTTTATTTTATTTGTGAGATGTGTAATAAATGTAATCCATGCTTTCTTAAAAATTTAGTTGTCTTTGACCCTTAACTGTTTTTTTAGTTAATAGTTAAATTTGTACAACACCTAAAATTAAATTCAAATAATTAGATATTTTTCTTTTTTTGTGTAAATTACAGATAGTCTTATCCATTTTAACAGTTTGAGACTAATCTTGTTCGGAGTCTAGTCATAATTAAAGCTTTTCACCCTTCCTTAAAGATGTGTTTAGCATTATGTATGATGTTTTTCAAATAATTAGACATTTTTCAATTTCATTGTATGATGTTTGAGTACTATTTTATTTTAATTTTTTCTTCTAATATTTTAGATTTCAAGTACTACATACACAATGTACCATATACTTCCTCTTCTTTTTAGAATGTGTTAAATAAAGTCTCCAACTTCATTCTCTTTTACATGCTTGCATAATATAGTACACCTTTTAATTAGGATATACTTTTTCAGTAATTTTAATAATCTTCTTCTTTTAGCTAGTAAATCTTCTAAAGAGCCCCATAATTAATCAAAATTTAATATTATATTAATTTAATTTGTTTTTGATGAACTGACAATGAATTTTAACTCCATAAGCGAGATTAAAAAAATTAACACATGTTTTATTTTATGTTAATTTTTTTAATATATTTTAAGAGAATGTATCATCCTACTAATCTTATTAGTAGAATTTAAAAACTTTATTAGTGATGCATGTGATAATTTTTCTATTGATAATTAAGATAAATTATCCACATTAAATATGTACATCATCTGTATTTAAGAAAATAAGTATTTATATATAAATTTAATAACGTTGTTTATGCTGCATTTATATTAATTTAACATTTAAATTCAATTTTCATGAACCAAAACAGATATTACACTCAATATGATTTGAAAATGCATTTATATAAACAAACTATAACGTTATTTTTTAAAATAAATAGTATTAACTGTATTATTATTTTTAATATTAATATTATCGTAGCAATTTTACGATAAATAATTAAATGGTAATCTATTAACCAAACAAAATACAAATCAACCAGAACATGGTTAGAGGAGTGTATACCACGCGACAAATATGCAAATGGGAACGTTTCCTCTGCAAATCAAAAAGGGGAACATCCAATTAATAAAATATTTTTATATTTAATAAATCTCTCTTAAATTAATTATTTGGATAATTTCGAAAAAAAATATAATAATCTATTTCACCTCTATATATCACGATATTTTGCTTGAAGATATCACGCGTTTCATGTACTCTGAAATCAAGGCTGAGTACAGTTAAAGTATCATCGTGTCGGAGGCCCTAACTCTTCGGGGCTAACCATGGTTAATTATCTCTCTCTTTTTTTAATTAGCATTAATTAAACCTATTAATTTTGGGCAAAAAAAAAACCTATTAATTAACCATGGTTTATGTTCATTGGTCAACATCACAATTCTTCTTTTTTCTGTTTGTTAGTGTGTTTCCTGACCTTTTGGTCATAGGGACAGGATTTGATCCTCGGTACTCGGTTGGGTTTAACATTAATAAACACTTTTCCCTTAATATGGAATGTGAAATTACAAAAATACTCTTCAAAATTAGGGTTTCTTCTGTTGATACGTTCAAAACTTACAGCATGTTTAACCTTAATTGCATAAGGTCTAAGTGACTAAGTGTTAGAAACTATATAACCAAAGAAAAAAACTATATACATACATTCATACACACACATGTGTTTATGTTTTATTCACGGAAAAAGTATACATGCAATACATTATCGGTCAACAACAAAATATCATTTTATTAATGAATAAAATTAAAAAACATATAAACTCTTAAAAATAAATATCAATAAAATTTTTTATTTATTTTTAAAGACTTACATTTTTGAACTTTTTTTTGTATAACTACAGGTATTCTCATATATTTTACGATCACTTTATTCATTAAGAAAATAAAAAATAAATAAAATAGAACATGTGTAATCATTTTAACCCTACTTGTGGAATCAAAAAACTCCACTGATGATGTATAAAATATTAATTTTTAACATTAATATCCTACATGAAATTATAAAAAAATATGTAAAATAATTTATTTTACATTGATGAAATTATAATAAACAATGAAATTTAACTAATAACGTAAAGTTGTTATACACTGTCAATGCATCAATTATAAACCGCATATATTCGTACACTTGTGTAAAGGTTAATTTAAAATCTTATTTTTAAATTTTTTGATAGAATGAAATGTAAGTTGAATCATCATCTCGTCATCTATGAGTTTTGTAATCACATAAAAAGATCAACATACACGTAATTATCTTTAGACTTTTTCAATCAGGTTTTATCTTAACCTAAGCAAGGACGGATGTGTTAGTCTTTGATTAAGTTAAAAATTAAAGGAAGATACTATGCTTGGATTAGAGAATTTAGTTGATAATATGATGCTGACATTGAAATTAAAGACAAATTAATATGTTCAATGACATGCGTTCCATGAAAAAGCCAAATCGATGGCCATCTGATTAAGACCTTGGTCGGTCTAATTTTGGAGCACATTTATAGGCTAAAAAAATTAGAAGCAACAAATAAGAAAATGGTTTTATATTAATATGAATTTTTTTTTGTTCAGGGAAGGAATACATCACTAACTCCAAAACCGGTTGGTTTGGGTTAGCATGGAATTCCTTATAAACGCACACACCACAACACTACACACTCGATGTGGGACGGAGACAAACCCAAAGGGAAAGCTAATGCTTTTAGTCTCAACATCAGAACCACACACCAAACACACAGGGAAATGAGTTTTTTTATTCAGGGAAGGAACACATCACTAACTCCAAAATCGGTTTTGAATGTGTGAATTTTAAAATATGCTGGGAGTATTAATCCTCAAAAAAAAATATATGGAGGATTAGAGATTAATGTGATATAAATCCTAATATTAGATTTTTGTTAGGATTATTATCTTATCCACCGTTAGTGGAGTTTTTTTAATTCTACAAATAGATTAGAATGATGACACTTGTCATTTAAAAATATTAAGAAAATAACAAATAAATAAAATGGAACACTTGTCATTATCTTAACCCTGTTTATACAGTTAAAAAACTCTACTGACGGTAGATATGATAATAATTCTTTTTGTTATTAGCATTTTAAGATAGATTTAAGAGTATTTTATATTTTGCTGACAGCCTATTGATGGGATGATAAGGGAAGACTTATAACAATATTATAAAATTTGGATTCGAATCAAATAATTTCACCCCTTCTACTAATTACTAAGCATTTTTCCCTTGTAATAAAAAAAGTATTTTACATTTTAAGTATTTACGAAAATTTAAAATATGAACAGTTAACTATATATTTTCCAAATATTAATTGTTTGATAAATACCAGATACCAATTTATATAAACTATAAATGAATATTTAGTTAGCTTTGCTCATTGAAAAAAAGTATGAAGTGTCGCATATCATTGTTTTGAAATATTATTGCGAGAAAATAAATTGTGTAAACATCTATATGAATTTATTGTTTTTTGATAAAATATGTATTTTAGAGAATAGAGAATTCAAATTTAACCCTTGGATTGAAAATACATATTATTAGTTTTTATTTTAACTATAAATATTAGTTATGGATGTTTTATTTGATTTTAAAAAAAATTTTATAATACAGTCAAAAATATTTTCAAAGTTTTTTAGATTTTATTTTTTTAATTGTTTTCAAAATCTTACTCTCTCGTGATAACTTGTTGGATTTAAAATTTTATTCTTGAAATATATTTTTTTAAAAAGTCATACTTGACAAAAGTATAATTTTTTTTTATCACGTGAGTCAATATTGTGAGTATTTATTCTAAAATAATTCTTGTACACTAAATTTAAGTGAAAAACACAAAAATGTCAACAACTTTTTAATCAAATATTTAAGGATAAATTGTGATATTTTGTAAGATTTATATTTAAATCTAAATAATCCCATCTCTATCTCCAGGACAGTTATTTAATTTTTTTATTCTAAAAAAACACATAAATTGTTAAAATGAAATCATAATAATTACAAATATATTGAATGCTTTCTTTTTTCTCTCTCACTTTTGTTCCTTCAAAAATAAACTATTCAGGAACAAAATAATCTCCACACAATCGAACATTCTGGACAATCTCATAATTAAAATAAGAAAGTGACCCTTTAACCAGACATATGAGTTACAAATAGACATGAATGAATCAGATAAAACAGTCGGAGATGAAAGAAACATAGAAAATGAAACCAATCTTGTCTTGCCCAGCCCACCCAACATCCAAACCATTCCCCAACAAAAGGTTGACCCATCAATTAAGTTACTTACTTACCCTATCTCTTCAATGTTGGTGGGCCTTTTCACCTAAAAGAAATGGTGGGCTTCTATCCTTTCTCCTACTTTCTCACTCTTTTTTTTCCCTTTTTCCTTCACTCCGCCCTACCTCAATCATTTCACTAAAAGGATTGTCTTTTGGTTGTTGTTTCATGAAATAGGACTTCGATAATTCCTATTTAGGCTCGCACAAAATTTACGTTTGTCCATTTCTATATTCATGGTTACAAGTTTAAAACTAACTAGAAAAAATTTGTAGCCATGGAAATTCAATTTTCCTTTCACTAATTAGAGATAAGTTTTTCTTTAATACATGTGAAAAATTCATTAAGGATTGAACTACCATAGATTTGGAATCGAGATCTCGAAATTAAATTTTATGTTATAGATACTAAAAATAAGAAACATGAATTAAAGTTATTTTCAACAAAGAAGTTTTCTTTGATCACTATGTCTATAAATTTAAATTTATGATTAGTTTTAAGTTCTAGTGATAAATTTGTACAAAATGGTGCGCATACATTATATATACACATATTTACTTATTTGTTAAAAGTAACTTTCAGAAAATATAACAAAATATGATTTTTTTTCTTTAACTGTCAGATTATCAATCTTGCTATTTGCTTTATTGTAAAATTGAGGTCAAATTTGACCAATTTTGCGCAAAATCAATCAGTTTTCTTTTATTGTTTTTGGTATTCTTTTCATTTGGTTGATTTTAATTGGTTGACAGCTATTAAATGGGTTCTCTTTGTTTCTTTTGTTTCTTCATTTGGTTGATGATGCTAACAGAAAAGAGGAAATACATAGGAAAAAAAAACACGCGATGTTTGAGGTCCCAAAGTTAGGTGCATGTGTGTCAAGTGTGAATTAATATTTTTAATTTATTATTTAAAATGGGTATATCCTTTAGTTTTCAAAATTTTCTCCTCTTTCCCTCTTTCTCTTTCCCTTTCCCTCTTTCTCAATTGAGTGATTATTTTTCCTTTATATTTTTATTTTTACTTATTTTGATTTTTTTTTATCTTTCATATCGACAGTGAAAAAAGTCACGATGGGTGAGATTGCTAGAGGAAGGGGAATGCCACGTGCATCAACTTTTGGACTTGACTTCAACCCACTACTAAGGGATTCATCACAAGAAATTACTTTAGAACAAATAATCTGAGTTTGGGGAGGAAGCCCCATGTCATTCTCTTTGCTCAGTCGATTGAATATCTGGAAGTCTCAGATACTAAGAATCGACTGTAATTTCTTTCTTGTGCCTTTTTCCTTACCCGTTACGCCCCTTCTCTTGTGATAATAAAAAAGAAAAAACCCTTAAGTTAGGTCATAATTCATAAAACAAGGGGAAAAAAACATTTTTGGCAGATATTAAGAATAAGATTGTTTAATTTTTGAGTAAATAAAGGCTATATTACTGTTAACTATTTGCTTTCATACAATCATTGCAAACATGTGACAAGAAATGTTGAAAATTAAACTAAAAATCAACACATGCGATGATTTGAAGTAGTTTGTTTTGCTCCATTCATCCAAATGAGAGCGGAAAAGGTCTATATGCACCAAACTTCTCTATCTAAAGTCTTCAATTATTTTAGGATATTTGGTCTAAGAAATTCATGACTAAAGTTATTACTACAACTATTTTTTGAAGCAAATTTGCACTACTTATTAATTAACACATATATGATACTGAAGTTAACTTCTTGTTCAAAAGACAATACTTACAAGGTGTGATGCATGGTAGGTTGAAATTAATTTAATCATGTAAAACTTTAATAAGTTAAAATTTTGGTAAATTCATCTTATTTGGATAACTAAAAAAAAAGATGAAAAGAAAACAAAATTCATTCGTACAATACTTATGTTTTACTTTATTTACTAATAAAATTTTAGTTCAATGATAATGGACTATTAAGTTCAAGTCTAAAAATTTTCATCTAAAAGGAAAATTCCAATTTTAGTTCTAAACAAATTGAGTTTAATTTACACAATAGTTTGGAAATTATTTGGACTGTTATTCATTTGATAATAGCTGATAGAAAAATAAAAAAAAAACCAAAAAGTCATAACTATAATATAATGGTGTTTGGTGACCAGATTATTTGAAGCTTAGTAGTTAGCAATTCGCCAAAAAAAATGTAATGTAATTAATTAGAAATGAGTGTACGCTATGTTGTGAGTCTATTTTTTCAAATTAAAATTTGTAAAAAAAATATTTACAGTTTCTTTTAAAATTTTTATCATATTTAAATTTAAATATGTGTTAATATTAATAGACATAAATAAATTTATTAGTTGTGACAATATGTTTGAAAAATAAAATAGTAATTATTATAAATATGATGTTAAAATCATCTTCAATGAAGATGTTCTTGAGTTGAACCCGGTCAAGTTCGATTGATCTCTGCAAATCTTTGCCCAAGGTTCAACAGTTAGACGTAATAGGTTCAAAAAAATTTTAAAGTTACAATAAAATTTTAATATTTTTAGATATAATTAATAATTCTAATTAAATAAAAAAATTTTTATTTATTAAATAATGTATTGAGTCTAGTTCAAATTTCAAAAATCTATTGCAAGCACCAATTTCAGTTAGATCAAACCTGTGGAGAGGTTTTATCTCTAAAAATATCGAACACATAACTTATGTATTAAAACAAATTTCAACCAATTGTAATAAAAATCAAATTGATGTTTACAATTTTTATCCTTGACATAATCAATATATTAACTAACATTTTTCACTTATATAATCCATAATATATGTGATTTCATCATGAATTATAATTTTGATATAAATCATAAATATTAATTGTTTTCAAGTAAATAAAAAGAAGAAATATTTTAATTCAATAATAAATTTATTTGAATATTTAAAAAAAACATAATTTTAATGATTTAAAAAGATCTCTTACGCATCTAAAAATAAAAATAAAAATAAATTCATGATATAAATTTATATATAGCGTGTGCATAATGCTGGCAAATTTTATATTTATGAGTATTTAAATTTATAGAGATTATGATTATAATCTAATGGAATACTTTATTATCATAATTTTTCTTTAGTTTCTTTGTTCTTCTTGCAAAGATCTTTCGCATTCTTTTTTCTTTACTTTCTTTTTCTTTTTTTTCTTCATTAATTAAACTTATATTATTATAATTATAATAATTGAATTGATTTAAAAATTTTAAATAATAGAATTATTTTTTGTTGTATATAGGAAAAATAAAAGGAAAAAAAGAGAAAATATTAGGTTAAGCTTATCTAAATTTCTCTCTCTCTCTCTCTGAAATGTTTTCCTGAAAAATATTTAACTAAAAATGAAGAAAAAATCAAAATAAATAATAGTAAAATCATTATTTCAAAATTCATTCTTTTATTTTTTTTTAAAAAAGAAGGAAGTTTTGGGAGTAAAATGGTTTGACAAAGTCAATCCCAAACACCCTTACCCAAAACCTTCTGTTTCCGAATAAAAATCGTACCTAAAACCTTACTTTAAGCTATTATTTTAATCGGCTCGTTTTTTAAGTCAAATATGGCTTAAATCTTTCTTTTAATTTTTTTTTTACAAAAAAAATATTAAATAATTGAGATAGAATGTTTGAATTCGAACTTAAAATTTAAATATGTCACAATCTATCTTTAATTATTAGGAAAAAATTTGTTGATTAAATCTTTCTTTTAATTATTTTTATAGATTATAGAAAGAAAATTTTGCTGACTATTTCGCCATTTTAATGCTTTTTTTAGGCACTAAACGATAAAATAAACATAAACTAATATAAACTTTTATAAAAAGATTCAATTTTATTTTTTGATCCACCCAACGCAAATTTATTGCCTATTCTTATTCTTAGAAAGATATCCTAACAATGAGATACCTAAAACCTTCCTTTAACTATTGTTTTAATTGGATCATTTTTCAAGCCAAATATCCCTAAATCTTTTTTTTAAATACAGTTATAGATTATAGATACTTATTGTCTAACAAAAATTTCCGGACTCTTTCACAATGTTAATGCATTTTTAGGCACTAAATGATAAAATAAACATAAACTAATATAAACTTTTATAAAAAAAAATTCAATTGTATCTTTTTTAATCCACCCAAAGCAAATTTATTACATTTTCTTGTTCTTAGAAAGATATCCTAACAATGAGAGCTGAAATCTCAATTTAAATATCTTAAATTTGAATAATAAGAAAGAAATAGATATAAATAAAGAATAACTGTTTTTTATTGGTAAATAATAATATTTAAATTTTATTATAAATAGATTTTTCTGAGAATCTGATCCGCAAAAGAAAGAAGTTATGAAAGCATATAGAATTCATTCTTACCGGTCTAAATAGATCGCCTATCCAAATAAACAAAGCTGAAATATAAATTTACCTGGGTTCCTTTGAATTATGGTGCGTTGAAATTCAACATTAAAAAATAAAAAGATAAAAGTAAAAAATTATCTTTTCAATTTTAATTTAAAATATTTTTATTATTTTATTAAAAAATATTTTTTAATAATTTATTTTACTCTTATCAAAATCAATTTTATTGATCTTTTAAATTAACCTTTAGTCTCAATAATTTTGCTTTATTAATTTATCTGCATTTACGGAGCTGAAAATTAATGACAGCAAAGTTTTTCTTCTTTTATTTATTTTTTAAAAATTGTCTTTTTAGGTTCTTGAATTAATCGTAACCCTTTATCACAATTCATTACCGACAAACGCGTCAAACTAGCAGTCAGTCACTGCCACAGCCGGTTCTGCTAACTTAACCGGCCACGCTACCATTGTTTTTGTTTCTGATTTGGAATTGGACCCCACAAAAGTAACTATTAGACTGTCGTCAGAGAAAGTGAGGTGATGGGACATGGCGCGTGGGTCCCAAACTGGCGGGGCCCATGTCTGAATCTCTGTCGTTAGTCGTTGCTTCTTGGCTGGAATGAGAAATCTTAAAGGCCCGGTTTCGTCGAAATCCTTCCGTTTTTTTTAACTATGTGAGCAAACTTGACTGCTAGAAGCGTAGAACAAACAAAAAGGAAAATATCAAAGAAAAAAAAACTTGAATGAAAATTTGGAATGATTAACTAAATTTATATGCAAAAGGTTAGAAAGATAGTGTAATTTGCTCAACTTAAAGTCCTTTGATTGATTTTTTTATTTATTTCTGAAGATAATTTTTTTAAAAAATTATATACAAAAACATCTGTTTCTCATAAAATATATGATTTTATTTTGATACAAATTAATTATTTCATAATTGAAGTTATATTTTAACTATTTATTCATTCAAAAATAATTTATAATATTTTAACACTTTACTTGTATTTTTTAATAATATTTTAAAAATAAAAAATATTTATCGAACGGTTTTATCATTTTTTGTAAATGTTACCATTTGAGGGGTGGAATGAATGTTACATCTTGAATATATACAGAATTTTACCTTTTTCCACATATTTTACAAAGGTTGGGTTGTCAGCGATGCCTTTATTTTCCATTCCTTTTATACAATAAACATTTATAGCTAAAATTTACCATCCGGTAAAATATTTACATATCATATTTTATCTATCATTTACATCCACTGTTTAAGATACAACACAGTAGGACTGTAAAGTAAGCTTGAACATATAAAATAAATAATTATATCTCCAGGATCTGTACTATGCTACCTCGAGATACTCAAAGTGCAGCCGAAAGTCCTCGGACGATAATTACGCAGTCACTAGAAGTAATCTGTAGATGTTAAAATAAATGAGTGAGCAAACCACAGCTCAGTAAAGGAATTGTATGTAATGTTTGATATAGCGAAATCTATATGCTATGAAATTATTAAATTCCTATAGGTGCACTAGGGATCCTAATAAAAAGAATACTATAGTCGGCTAGGGATTCGGATGGAGTAAGGAAGGTATTTTGAAATTCCTGTTTTGTTCTGAAACCTAGAAGCGACTATAGAGAGTAAGTATTGATTTTGAAAATAAGTCACTTTTTTCATAACATTTCATATTCTTTTTAAATCAATACTTTCAACATATAAAACATTTAATCACCATAATCTGATATTCAATTTAAATCATAAAAGAATATTAGATTAATCATTTTCCATTTCCTTTTGAAAACATATCACATATCACATGTATCACTGAAGTCTCATAAACAGTAGTGTACTTAACTTAGTACAGTAAAACTGTTTAGACAATCATCATTTATCTTATTTAAAACATTTAAATCACCATTCATATTTTTCATGTCATTTTTCATTTAATCATCACTTTTCATATTATAAAAATAGTGGAGACTAAGGTATCAGCCAAATTATATCATGCAATAATTCTCGTAGGGTAGAATAATCATCATGTTAGATCTATGGTCATAGTCTATAAAGGTCCCTGGTCGTACACTGATCAAGTGTCAATCGGGACTGAATACATATCATATGTCACATATCACATATCAGCATGATAAAAGGGGCCTATCAGTCTCAAAACAGTGTTATCATCATGTCACCTTTATGGAAATCAATAAAATAATTAAAATCATCAGTCAGTCCATAAATGTTTTATTAAATCATTAAGTGAATCTTTATGAAAAGTAATTAATAAAATATTCACTTTTTTACTTTTCACTTCATAAACGATTTCATACATTATAAAACATGTACGAAGAATTTTTAGTAACATCACTTTTGTTAAAATCGGTAACATGAATATTTAAATAATATTTTTCGATATATTCATGTTTTATGAAAAATATTAAATTCATCATTTCCAAAGCTAGAAAATTATCTCAATATGCATTAAAATATTTTATGAGATTTTTAGAAAATTTTCTAAGCAATTTCAATAGCATAACGGCTGCTATTTCCTTAACCCTCTTGCAAATCAAATACAGTTCCAAAACTCACAAACAGCCTTAATACCACATTTTCCAAAGCATATCATTTCAAAGATATTCTTATAAAATCATGCATATCAAATTAGTGCACTTGAGATATTCCTACAGATTGCATACGTATCTCTTACCTGTTTCATATTACTACTCTTTCGGTCGCACCACTTGAAATCTGTCTATCCTGACTGCAAAACAATTTCACCAACTGCGTATAAATTCTGGAGTATGTCTTCTTGTTGGTGATGAGGAAAGAAATGAACTGCCCAAACTTGAAGGTGTAGAAGTGCCCAAAAACCTGATATTCGAAGATGGTACACTACTTTAAAGATCAATAGATTGCCTAAAATTTTAACATAAGCAATGCCTCAAAGAAATAACTAAACAACCTCTTTTTTACTTGATTCAACTATCTAATGCTACACAGATTAAAGATTATATAGCAGTTGCTAATGTCACATTCCCTTTCTCAAAAAATAATATTAGTTTACTTTGAATCCAGGCTTTTTCAATTTACATAAATTTGTTGCATTCCAAAATATGCGACTATTTGCATGCTTGAAGAAAAAACATCTTGAAGGTTCCAGAACAAGAAGGAAGAACAATTGAGTAATCAAAATTAAATGAGAGAAAACTAATTCTTGTACAGTTTAAAAATAAAATCATCAACCAACATAACCCATAGAAAATTCATACTTCCAAAATTAATAGGGTAGCATAATTCAATAATTGGAGATGGATTTGTAGGCTAAAGTGTCATAGAGAAGCATGGTTTAAGGGTTTTTTTTTAATATATGCTTAAATCTGCTTGTACTTTATTTTTATACTCTTCTATATACCATCTCCTATACCAAATACAAAAACTATTCATCATCAAGAAAAGCAAATCACAGTAAAGATATTAACAAACATCTCCATCTCAAAAATGAGAAGCAAATATTAATTTTTTTAGTGGTTCTTTTTATCTTTGCTCTTCATGATTAACTAAAAGATTTTTGAGAAAAAGAACAACAATCCAAGCTGCTATGAAACTTACCCTATGAAAGTGAACAGAACAAAGCAGAGAAAAAAAAATAGCAGCAGTACAATCATGTAAGCATATGAAAAGAGAAATTACCTGCAGCTTTGAGGCCACAAAGTGTTTTAGGAAGTGGGGTTGTTATGCTGCTCATTTTTAGCTAAAGAATAAAAAGCATTAGATACATTTCCAAAACCTTCTCCTTTATGTCTATTTAACAGTTTCTCCAAAACTTCATCTTCACTCTTAATGTAGAACCTCTGACCCAAAATCGAGTTCATCATTCTCTTACAACAATAATCTCCAACTGCAAAAGCAATAAAAACTCAATACACATTTCATAGTAGTTAATCGTAAGAAGGAATTTGTTTCAAGAGGCTGTGAAACAAGAGGGAAAACTACATATTCAACCAAATTAACATAATCAACTCAAATTTGAAACAGAATTTCAGAAGTAACATGAGGCAAGTATGAGGAATTCCTCAAATAGTAACCGACAGCCTGGAACAGGAAGCCCTGCAATTGAAGATTACTATTTGCAGGTCTACTTTGTGTCCCAGAAAGCATAAGTCACTACGTAGAGAAGTATCAATGTTAGCCTTAGTTGCACTTGACTTCATTAGAGCAACCACAGAAGTGTTGGTACAAGTTACAAAATTTCTTCTAATAATTGTAAACTGTGTACCAATGGGTATCCTGGTTGGCATAGCTTTTCAGTTTCAAACCAGTATAAAATTTCCTTAAAGAGGACCTTCACAAATTTTATAATAAAAATAAGTGGCACAAGATACCTATATTTGATTTGTTATAGCCAAGTAAGTCGTTTAGTGGAAGACAGAGAAGAACATACTGGATAGAATATCTGTTAATAGCAAGTGATGAGACATCATGGGGGACTAGTTGTGAGCCTAATGATACAAATCAAAGCACAAGTTTGTAGAGTAAACCAACAAAAAGCATAGGCTTACTGCTTTGTCATTTTGAAACTAGTATTTGAGAGGATGAATTTGAATCTAATTTGTTTGTCAATTTTTTGAGGATTAGTGTAGTCATTTCAATTGAGGAAGTATAAAGAATGCATTTGAAATTCACTTTGTCACTAGGTAATTTAAATTCATTACACTTGAGTCATTCTATAAATCCATATATATTTGAATGTAATTATATAACTCATACATTCATTACCATTACTGTATAAGTTCTAATGCATTGGAAATCCAAATTCATTTTCTAAAATGTAAAATTACAAATGCAATCTAAAATTTCATGAAATTAGATGGCTTAGTTGCTAAAAGAATGTATCCATGAAAGTTAGGGTCCATACTTATTGCTCAGGAAAACCCTCAATGGAGCGGTGTTTTAGGAGGAACAGCTGTTAAGTTGTTTGAGTAGCCCTTGAACTGAATGAATCATAGAAAGGAAGACAGGTTTCTGGTAAGAATTAGAGAACATGGTCGTCATTGATTTGTACAAGAGAATGAAGAAGCAAAGGTCATTTTTCTTAATTTATTTAAAACCTATGCACATTGGCATTGCTGCTGCAGGAAATCCAGATTTGAAATGAAGTCCTCAGAGCTTGATGCAAAGCTTCGAACCATCAAAAACTTTCTGTCATGCAGATAATTATGAGGATGATTGTAGTCATTACATTTAAGAGATTATAAAAATGAGCTATCGTACCTCCAGCCTAATGCAATGAAAGGAAGATGAACTTCATTTTGACAGCAATCTTCAATTAAAATTTGCAACAATACAAAGGTAGCTAGGGCGATGGTAGCCTGTAAAAGCATAGCAATTTGCCATAAATTAAAGTATCAATTTTAGATTTAATTCCATCTAACAGGGGATCAATTGAAAGAGAAAAATCAAAGAGCAAAATGTAAATGCAGTATAAAAAATCTTTTCCCAATCAATTATGAACTTTAGTCAGAAAAAAAGGTCGATAATAATGCAATCTCTAACTTTCATCTTGTGCAGAACACAAAGCAATCCCTCAAAAGGCAACAAAGAAATTCAACCAACTCCAGTTCATGGAGTGCTACAATTCGAAGTTAACCTGCAATTTGTTCCCCTTCATTAGTTCATTATTCTCAAGTTTCATTGAAAGGGCAAAAGATGTTAATTAGTTTATGATAGCAACGTTCTTCAACATGAGAGAATGCCCTGCATTCTTTGTTGCCTTTAGAAAAAAAGCCATTCCTACCATTCAGGGTTTGTTAAAAGCTTATTGTTTTCACTAGGAAACAAGTATTTGAGAGAGTGAATTATAGATTTGATTTTTTGTTCACTTTTCTGAAGATGATTGCAGTCATTACATTTAAGAGATTATAAAAAGATGTATCTGGAATGCATATTCAAGAGAAATTTTATAAATCCATGTATTTATGAGCAGTAAAATATAGTCTCAAATGCAAATAAACAGTCTTATTTTTTAACTTTTTGCCTTTTTTATGAAGAGAAGAACATAATTCAACAACTCGTACTAGAGAATAATAAGAGAAATATTACTATGGGTATAAAAATGATGGAAAAAAAATATAAAAGAAAAATAAAATTTTGTAAACAATAGAATTTACAGCTAATTCCCTTATTAAACCAATGAACAAAATTATAAACGAAAAATGAGAAAACAGTACACAAACTTCAAATAATTAAGATTTTTTAAAAGAAAAATCAATTAATAACTTAGGGTGTGTTTGGGATTGTTTTATGTTTTTACTTTTTTGAAAACCACAATAAAAATCATATTTGTTAAGTATGTTTTTGTTTTTAAAAATTGAAAATAAAACAATTTATTTTGGAATTTGTTGAAAACATCAAAATGATGTTTCCAAAATTTCGGAAGCAATTTAGGTATTGTTACCGCACGGGTACTGTTCACCCGTTGAGGCTACAATGCCATTTTACATCTAAAAGTGATAAAAATTTATTTTTTATGTGTTTCGAACCCACCACCTTTTACCATTTTATACTTTATCCACTCCCTTTAGCAAGTTTTAAGTGACAAAGTTTTGCAACAAAAACAATCGTCTAAATATGTTTCCAAATTTAATAAATTGAAAATAAAATAAAAATAAAACAAAGTAAAATTTTTAAAAACATAAAACATACAATAATACCAAACGAGCCCTTAGTAAATAAGTAGCGAAATTAAATGAAAATGAGTGTGGGGAGTACCTGAGTCTGAGTCAGTCTGATTCAGATTGTGTTTGTTAATTATGCACAAGGAAGGGACTCATTTCAGACATTTGGCTTCCAAGTCCTGCGCTCCTACTATATAATGACTTCATCGTCAATTTCAATGACGGGGATGTGGGAAATGTTGCGCCAATCTTTACATTTTTCCTTTTTGCAACGTTTATTGAGCAAAGGACAATTGTGAATGGTCAAAACAGGAAGAGAGTCAGGAAGCGTATTTGTCGAGATGGATTGGAGTGTCGGACAGCTTATGATCATCAATTGGCGAAGACAGGTGAGGTGTTGAAAGCCCTTGCCGTTCAAAAGCTTAAGATTTGGGAGATCTACTATGATAAGATAATCAAGAGAAGAGGGCAGCAGATGTTCATCTGGAAAAGACTCCATCTCTTTTGCTCCATCAATTATGAACTCTGTAAGTGAAGAGAGTGCTTGCAAACTCCATTCTCTCCTCATCGCCCGCAATCAGCTTATCACTTCCTTCGATACGGATAGTTTTTAATTTGGAAGGCAAACCCTCTCTTGGAAATGACTCAATTTCTGGACAATTTGATATTTTCAAATATTCAAGAGATGGGAAGAGGGAGTGCATGTGCTCTGGCAATGACTTTATATTTAAGCAAGACATAAGCATAAGAGTCATTAAATTGGTGGCAGATAATCCCTCTTTAAATTGAAAAGATATCAAATTAGGGCAATCATCAATACACAAATAATTGAGACATCCTAAATGCTCGTGGTGAGGCTGAGGCTGAGGCCCTTCTATCTCTAATGCACCAATCCACTTCAAGCCTTCCCATTTGCTAATACGAAGATGATTTAGTTTAAGGAATGAAGCTATTGGGAAAGGTTCGTATGGATGACGTCGCCCGCCTTCTATCTCTAAGGATTCAAGGGATGTATACAAGAGGATTTTGGAAATATTCAAGACACCACAATCTTTGATTTCCAATTTCTTCAGTGTGACAATTTCAGCGAGAGATCTGAGTTCAGAGCAATTCCTCGTAGTTAACTTTTCAAGACCAGTGCAGTGTTGCACCATCTTCTCCAATATAGAACCATCAACATTCGAATCTCCAATTCGCAACTCTCGAAGCCCACAAGGCAATGGCTCCAATTGCAATGCATTGCAACCATATAACTCAAGTTCGCAAATGCTTGGTGCCTTTGGAAGCAAGCCTCCAAGATTTTCACAATATTTAATCACAAGTTTCGTTAAAGATGGGAGGTGCTTGGGCAGAGACTTGGTTAGCTTGGGGCAATGTAATATCCGTAGCTCTCGCAAACAAGAGAAAATATCATCTCTTGAACAAAGCAACCATTCTTCCCACTCTGGCATACTCTCAAAGCTTAGAGTTTCAAGAGATTCAAACGGTTTATTTAAACCATCACACTGCCCATAAAACCCATTATCGACTGTCAGGACTCGAGCAAACTCTGAAATTGAGAGAGATTTCAAAGATGATAATTGCCCAAGCGGCGGCATTGAGAGGCAACATTTACAATCCCGTAACTCCAAAGATACTACATTTGAGAAGGAAGAATGTCCCACCCATTGCGGAAATTCTGTACCTCTATAAGAAGCAATGACAAGAAGTTCCAAGTTAGCATGGGGCTTCAGTTGTTCAAGTACTTCTCTATCACGCTCTAAATCACCATCAATCTGACTCCATTCCAATTGCAACTCCTTAAGGTTCTTCTTATCCTTCAGATTGGCATCTTTAGCATCCCTTGCGCAGTCTACATTTTCCAAACCTGATATGGCAAGTCTTCCACATAGGTGCTCGAGCTTTCCCAACTCACTGATGCTTGAACCATTTTGCTTGGCCAAAACAAAATCTGTTAAGATTCGAAGATCTTTCAATTTGCCCATTCCTTGTGGCATCCTTGCTAAGTTTGTTTGCCGAATATCGAGATGTTGCAAGTTGATCAATCTTCTCATGTCTTTGGGCAACTCAACAAGGTTGAAGCATCTAAACAATTTTAATGTTTGCAAGTTATACAATGTACTCAAAGAGCTCGACAACCTTTTAATTGAAGTTTTCGAGAGATTCAAATATCGCAAATGCTTTAAATTACCAATTTCTACTGGCAATTCCTTGATATTACGATATTTAGCTAAAGAAAGTACTCGTAAGCATCTTGATTTTACTATCAAATCTTGCAATATCTGGCTGGTAACATAACAACCATATAGAGAAGACTCTATGGTTAAAAATGTTCGCAAACTTTTTGCTTTGGATAATGTCTCAAATTTCTTAAAGACATCGTATTGTTCTTGGACATTAGACAAATAACGAGTCTTTTCAGTTATTCCACATGAACCACCACTATTTTCCAATCTACAAAAATGCTCTCCAGAAATAAATTTAGCCAAATCACTAATTAAATCATGCATGACAAAGCATGATCTATCCCTTGTTGATTGTTGGAAAAATGACCTCGATGCTAAATCTTCGAAGCACTCCTTACCTCTTTCTTCTTCATTGCCATTCTTTTTGTTAAACTGTAAAAGACCTTCAGCCATCCATAATTGAATGAGCTCCTCCTTTTTGAATTCATAATCTTTAGGAAAAAGTGAACAGAATGCAAAGCAACGCTTCAAATTTGAAGGAAGATAATAATAACTTAACAGTAGTGGTGGAGGAATATCGTTTGTTATGTCCCACAAACTGCTCTCTGATATTTTAATCCATTCATCAACGTCAAATTCACAACGTAGAACACCTCCAAGTGCTTTCGCTGCTAGAGGGAGGCCTTTGCATTTTTTGACAATTGCTTCACCAACTTCTTTCAAACGTGGATGCATGCTTGGGCTTGTGTTAACAAATGCATGTTTTGCGAATAACTCCCAGCAATCCTCATCGGATATGATATTAAGATGATAAGTTGGAACAGTCTTCACAACAGATGCAACACTTTCGTTACGTGTTGTGACAATGATCTTGCTGTTTTTTGCACCAAAATTGAAAGGACTTTTGAGTTCTTCCCAATCAACATATTTCTCGTTCCAAACATCATCCAAAACAAATAGAAACTTCTTTCCCAACAGCTTCTCCTTTAGATTAAGTTGAAGCTGATTCAGGTTCTGACTACCATCACCACTAGATTTGATCTCTTCAAGAACGGTTTTGGTTACCCTGAAGGCATCAAATTCCTCTGAAACAGACACCCATGCTTTGAGGTCAAACCATTCATCCACTCTGTTATCATTGTAGATCAATTGCGCAAGGGTGGTTTTACCAACCCCGGCCATACCCACAATTGGAATCACATCGATCCGGTTTTCACTTTCATATTCTGGGTGCAACAGCTTCATTATTTCTTCTTTGTCATCATTTCTTCCATAAACACCAGATTCATCCACCAAAGAAGTTGCAGGGGATCTTTGAAATGCCTTTTCTCCTCTACAATATTCTTTCAAACCGAGGATGTTTTTTCGGTTGACTAAAGATTCTAGTCTTTGCAGGATTTCTTCTAGCTTTGACTCCATATCCCTGTTGAAATGATCAGAAGATGAGAAAAAGCGACGTACCTTCTTCAAAGTGGTTTGATCCTCAGCTTCCAACCTGCTTCGAAGAGCTTCGGTAGCAATCTCATCCAGGTGGTCCTCTGCATCATAAACAGCATCTTTGAGCTCAGAAAGCCAACCTTTCACAAATTCGTTGGTAATCTGCTTGTTTTCAGCATCATCCAGCACTGCATTAACAGACATCAGCACTGGCTTGAGTTTCTCCACCGGTCTCTTTTCCAGTTTGTTTCTCCTAAAGAAGTCCAACACCTCTTGAGAAGCTATCTTGTCGAACAGAACTTGAAGGGTTGCAGAAAGAAAAGCTCCACCGAATAACTCCGCCATTTTTTTCTAAAAGGAAGGATTTGAAACAGACGAAAGAAAGTGAATGCAAACAACTAAGAGTGAAATGAGATCAACGATGAAGAAAGAGTTTTGGTGAGGGGAAGGCTTAATTCTGTGCTAATTAACTTTCTAAAAGTTGCAATGATGCCCCACTTCGATCACTTTCGGTGAAAGTTGAAAGAATCTTATGCTCTGATCAATGCAAAAAAGACGCGTAGAAAAAGAAGGCAGTGGGCCATACATGCTGTCTGTGTCAAGCTTAAATTATTTGGGAAAACTTGAAGAAGGGTGCTATCTAATAGAAATATTCATTTTTTGTGCAATCTAAAATATTATTCACTTGAAAGAAAATAAAGCTTCTGCACTTAACCGGAAAGAAAGAAATGGAAATGATTATCAAATTGTTGAAAAGAAAATCATGTGACTTCAATGATAAAAAATTAATTACTAAATATTTTGAATTATTAATTATTAATTACTAAAATTAATTAATAATATAAATATTTAGCAATAAATGCCAAGCCTTTCTTACATAAATTATAAATCTATTTTTCTTAATTCTATTGCATAAACTCAATTTTTTTTGTAATAAATGATGTCTTTTTTACATAAATCTTGAATATATCTTTTACTCTTTTTTTTGTTAAAAAAAATATTAATTAATTAAGAACAGAAGTGTTTTGGGTTTGAATTCAATATTTATAAATACCACAACTCATCTTTAATCACTAGATCAAAAGGTTGTTGGCATATATCTTTTACTTTTATTATATACATCACAATAGACTTTTGATTTTCTAACATTTATATTTTTGACTTTTGATTTTTTTTTAACTTTCGGCTTCCATTTTTTTGGTATATAAATGTATTTCATATTCATATATGTATTATAATTTTATCTCAATTCTTATTTTTCACTTTACTAATCATGAGGGCATTTTTTTTTTGTTTGTATTTTTTATTTTTTAAATTTTTTCTGTGTTTTTTTTAAGTTGTCATTTCAAGTCTGTTTCTCAACCAGTTGGTATATATTTGTGTTTTAAGCCATCCTGTCGAGCAGAACTTGAAGGGTAGCAGAGAGAAAAGCTCCACACACTAAGGCCCCCGCCATGTCTTTTTTCTTTTTTTCTCAAAGGTAGGATTTGAAACAGATGAAAGGAAGTGAATGCAAACAAACCAAAAGTGGAATCAGATGAAAGATGAAGAAAGGGTTTCTTTGCTAATTAACTCGGTAAGAAGTTTCAATGGTACCCTACTTCACGTTCAAAGAAAAATGAAAGAATCTTATGCTTTCCCCTTTTTCGGAGAAAGAATTTGTTAATTAAAAAAATTATGAGGCTTTTATTAAACGCAGAGTATTATATAAACACACACTACGCCCGAACACAGTGGGATAGAAAACAAACCCACGGGGAGAAAGAATCTCATGCTTTGATCAGTACAAAAAAAGACAATTAGAAAAAGGTGGTTGTAGGCCACACTTTTTTGTTCGCTTTCTGTTCCTGTTCCGTAGTGGGTGTTGGTTTCGAAGAATAAGGATGTATTTGACAAGAACAAACAAATATTGAGCAAAGTATGAGTAAGGAAAGAAAAACGACAGAAGAAAGAATATTGGCTAAGAATTCAAAGAATCTTCTACATTTATTAAAAAACTCAATTTGCAACACTATAAATAGATGAACTGAAATGAAAGCCACACCCCCATGTTCTCACTTCATGGGATGATATTCACCCACTAAGTACACAAACATAAAGTGGGTTAGTGGGAACTTAACTCCTAAAATCTAGAAACCACTCTTCCATGTTATACACATAGTGGAAGACTTATTCAACTTAAACTAATAATTGTTTGCATCAATTTCTAACATCCCCCCTTGATGCAAAATCTGCAACTCCAAGTGATAATCGAAACTTTGCAAACTTTGAATAACCAAGTCCCTTAGTAAAACCATCAGCAACTTGATCATTTGTTGAGCAGTACTTCATCACGATCAGTCCTTCAGCAACAGCATCTCGAATAAAGTGGTGGCGAAGCTCTATGTGCTTTGTCCTTCCATGGAACACTGGATTTTTGGTCATTAAAATGGTTGCTTTGTTATCACAGAAAATCTCAGTCGCCTTTCCTTGAACTTGATGCAAATCCTCCATGATTCTTCTCATCCAAATTGCTTGACAAGCAGCAGATGTAGCTGCAATATACTCAGCTTCTGAAGATGACAATGCCGTGCTTGCTTGTTTCTTTGAGTTCCATGACACAGCACCCGAACCAAAGTTAAAATTGAAACCACTTGTGCTTTTTCTATCATCTACACAACCTGCCCAATCACTATCAGTAAAACCAAACAATTTAAAGTTAGGAACTGGGTTGTACCAAATCCCAAAGTTACTTGTAGCTCGAATGTAGCGAAGAATTCGTTTTGCTGCCCCAAGATGATGCAAGGAGGGATTATGCATGAACCTTGAGACCAAACTGACAGAAAACATGATATCTGGACGAGTATGAGTCAAATACATCAACCCACCAACCAAGCCTCTGAAATACTTCTCATTTGCCCTTGGTGTTCCATCATTCATTGTCAACTTCTCATTTGTATTCATGGGAGTAGAAAATGTCTTACAATTCTGCATGTTAAACCTCTTCAACAATTCCAGAGCATATTTTTCTTGTGAAACAAAAACACCATCATCAGTTTGAGAAATTTGTAAGCCAAGAAAATAATGCAACAACCCCAAATCTGACATATCAAATTCATCAGTCATGCTCTTCTTGAATTCTGTAATAAGAACTTCAGAAGAACTAGTATAGATAATGTCATCCACATAAACACAAACAATAAGAACATCATCACCTTTTTCCTTCACGTACAAAGTGGGCTCACTACTACTACGATGGAAACCATTTTCAAACAAGTAAGAATCAAGCCTACCATACCAAGCTCGTGGTGCTTGTTTGAGTCCATAAAGGGCCTTCTTGAGCTTGTACACCTTATCCTCTTTGCCTTCAACAACAAATCCTTGTGGCTGCTCGACATATACCTCTTCATCCAAATAACCATTCAAAAAGGCAGATTTGACATCAAACTGATAAACCTTCCACCTCATTTGAGCTGCCAATGCTAACAAAAATCTAACAGTTTCAAATCTAGCAACAGGAGAGAAGGTTTCAAAGAAATCTTTACCATACTCTTGCACATATCCTTTAGCAACCAACCTTGCCTTGAATTTTTGGACACTCCCATCTGCATTAAACTTCACCTTGTAAACCCACTTTAAACCAATTGTATCTCTTCCTTGCGGCTTGTCTACTAGCTCCCAAGTATCATGCTTCTCAATGGAAGCAATCTCCTCCTCCATGGCATGTTCCCATTCATCTTTTCCACATGCTTCATCAAAACTCATGGGTTCTGTTACTAAAAGAGCAAACATGTTAGAGTTATAAACTTCTTCCCAAGGTTTTACCTTTCTGGGAAGAGCCCCAGACATACTTCTAGTAATCATCCTTGAAGGTTGAGGAGTTGGTGAAGCTTGTGGTGACAACCTTAAAGGACTAGGTGTAGGGGAAACCTGTTGAGCCACTTTGTTCTCGTCATCTTGTGACTCAATTAATTCATTTTCTTCACAAGACAAGTGCTGATTTTTGTCTGCATTCCACTCCCAAAAGCTGTTCTCATCAAAAATAACATCTCTACGAATGATTAGCTTCTTAGTAACTGGATTATACAATCTATACCCCTTTGTCTCATCACTATACCCAACAAAAATACATTTCTCACTCTTCTTGTCCATCTTTGTACGATCATTAGAAGCTAACATGGCATAAGCAATACAACCAAAAATCTTCAAGGCACTTACATTAGGCTTGCGGTTCCACCAAGCTTCGTAAGGAGTCATACCACGCACCGCCTTCGTTGGAGAAATGTTGAGAAGGTGAACCGCTGTAGCTACTGCTTCAGCCCAAAAATCATTTGCAAGCCTTTTCTCATTCAACATACTCCTGGCCATCTCCACTACTGTTCGATTCTTCCTTTCAGCGACTCCATTCTGCTCTGGCGTTCTTCTCCCTGTTAGCTGCCTTTTGATTCCATTTTGCTTAAAAAACAAGGTAAAATCATCGGATAAAAATTCTCCTCCCCTATCAGTTCGAAGAATTTTTAATTGATGACCAGATTCCTTTTCTGCAAAGGCCTTGAACTCCCGAAACTTATCAAGTGCTTCTGATTTCTGAACAAGAAAAAACACCCAACTCATACGAGTAAAATCATCAGTAAACAACAAAAAATATCTACTCTTGTTCAAAGACAGAGTTTTCATTGGCCCACAAATGTCTGCATGCACCAACTCCAAAGGCTTCTTTGCTCTCCATGCTTTCCCAACCGGAAATGACTGTCTATGCTGTTTCCCATAAATACAACTTTCACACAAATCATTAGCAAAAGGAATTGTAGGCAAACCATGAACCATATTTTTCTGACACAACAACTTCAACCCATTAAAATGCAAGTGCCCATATCTCAAATGCCATAACCACGAATCACTTTCAACATTAGCAACAAGTGCACAATCATCCAAACAAGAAATCTCAAGAGGAAACATCTTATTTTCAGCCATGGGAATTTTTACAAACGGCATATCAGAATTTTTACCTTTAATTTCACACACACCATCATGAAATAAAACTAAATATCCCTTTTTAACCAATTGACCCACACTGAGTAAATTATGTGCCAAGCTAGGAATGTAATAAACATCATGAATCAACCTCTCATTACCTGACTTGGTCCTTACTGCTATTGTTCCCTTACCTTCAATCTGCACTTGTTTGTCATTCCCAAGACGGACTTGCAACTTTACTGATTCATCCATACTCTGAAAAATACTTCTAACACCTGTCATGTGATTGCTACACCCACTATCCAAAAACCAAAGATCACTGTTACTTTCCTTTGAATTCATAAAAGTGAGAAACAAGTTACCATCTTCTTCTTTTTCAACGAAATTTGCCTGCTGCTTAGCCTTTTTCCAACAATTCGCCTCAACGTGCCCCACCTTTTTGCAAAAGTAACACTGCTTGTCCTTATGGTTCTGCTTTTGATTCTCTTTGTCACCACTCTCAGTTTCTTGGCGACTTGAATTTGATCTACCACGACCTCTACCACGACCACGGTAGCCACCTTTACCTCTTCCTCTACCTCTACCTGCAAAACCATTGTCATTGCTTTTCTCCTTGCTAGAGATCTCCATCTTTGTCTGAAATGCCTGCTCCATACTCTTCTCTGCAGACCTGTTCATCCTATCTTCATGTGCTAAGAGTGAACCCATTAGCTCATTAAGAGAATACTTAGAAAGATCCTTTGATTCTTCAATAGCAGTAACAACATGATCAAATTTAGGAGGTAAACTCCTCAAAACTTTTTCTACAATTGTTTGATCTTCAATTTTCTCTCCATAAGTTCTCAATTGATTCATAATGAGAGAAACTCTACCAATATAATCTTGAATCGACTCACTACTTTTCATACACAAGTTCTCAAATTCTCTACGAAGAGTTTGGAGTTTCACTACAGTTACCTTGTTATCTCCATGGAACTCTTTATGTAGAATGGTCCAAGCTTCATTCGATTTTGCTGCATTCGAGATTCGAGGAAAAATTGAGTCTGTCACTGCTTGCTGCAATACGAGCAACGCCTTTGCATCCTTCTTCCGAAACTCCTTCATCTCTGCTGCCTTCTCTGCCTTGTCAGATTCTGTATACCCATTTTCTACAAGATCCCACAAATCTTGAGAAATGAAAAAGGTCTTCATTTTAATGCTCCAAAAAGCATAACTTTCTCCATTGAAGATGGGCACCAATGATTGAGAAACATTCAAAGTATTCATACCATTAGACATGATGAATACAAACTAAAGATCACTTGCTTCAGCAAAGATCACACAACAGAATAACACCCAATTTAATCGAACCTGGCTCGGATACCAAAAATGTTGGTTTCGAAGAATAAGGATGTATTTGACAAGAACAAACAAATATTGAGCAAAGTATGAGTAAGGAAAGAAAAACGACAGAAGAAAGAATATTGGCTAAGAATTCAAAGAATCTTCTACATTTATTAAAAAACTCAATTTGCAACACTATAAATAGATGAATTGAAATGAAAGCCACACCCCCATGTTCTCACTTCATGGGATGATATTCACCCACTAAGTACACAAACATAAAGTGGGTTAGTGGGAACTTAACTCCTAAAATCTAGAAACCACTCTTCCATGTTATACACATAGTGAAAGACTTATTCAACTTAAACTAATAATTGTTTGCATCAATTTCTAACAGTTTTGAGGTGTTAATTATGCATAGGTTAATGGGAAAAGGAAATTGCAACTTTCACCAAAGAAAAGATTGACTCGACGACATAGAATAAGGAAATTATAAGTACGAAGTTTTGTAAGAAGTTTCAACGAAAAACGATAGAATCTTATGCTCTGATCAATACAAAAGAGACCTACAAAAAGAAACTTGTAGGCCATACTGTCTTGCTTGCTTTCGGTGCCAAAATTATTTCCTGTCTTCATAGTGGGTTTTGAGGTGTCGATTATTTATAGGTTAATGGGAAAAGAAAATTGCAACTTGCCACAGGGAATAGATTGAATCGACAACATAAAATAAGGAAAAGACAAGCTTGTTAATGGATCATATCTTATTTTACAGAAATTTCATGGGAAATTGCAGGGGAGAAAAAGTGAGCAAATATATACCATGGACATGGAATTTTCATCTATGTCTACCAATGAGAAAGCATGATTGCGTTGCTTGTAAAATTTTCTCCTAAGATTTACCCAAGAGTAGTTTCTCGAATCAGAGTCTTAAGCCTTATAAAATGGCATATTATCCATACACTAAAAGTCCATTGATCGCTCGTACAAATGATTGTTTTCATTATAATCACGTAGAATTTTTTTTCAATTCAATTATTCATTTAGAATTTAATATTCAAAATTAACTTTTAATGCTTGAAATCAAATTGAGAATATTTTTACTTAAAAGAATTATAAATTTTGTAAAAAAAGAAGAATTTTGAGTTTTAAATTTTCTTTGTTCAACTAATTAAAGTTGCCAAAGAATTGTTGTTTAGTTGGTATGAAGAAATCTCGAAATTTTAAGTTTTAAAATTTTTGTGAAATTTTAATATAATAATCAAAATATTTAACCGAATTAATTTCTTTAAGAAATTTCACTGAAAAGTTTAATTGACAATTAAATAAACATTTCAATTTGATAATATGAACTTGTTTGGCAAATTGTCGGCTCTGTTTGACATCACCCTAGTGAGATCCATGACCCCAGCAAAGCCGCAAATGTTTAGGCATGAGCAAAGCAATAGTTCTTTCTTTACGACAAATTAAATTTTGAAAAAAGAAAAATATAACTTTCGATGATTTTGTAAGAGATGAAACACATATTTCTTATTTGAAACGTTTTTATTTTTAAATTCTTCAAAGTTTTAAATCTTCAAAATTATTCATCGGAACGCCTTAAGTGTTTAAAATAATTCGGTTCTTCAAAATTTATAATTTTGCAATAGCATCTTCCTCTCGTATACGAGATGTCGAATTGCATGGATACAAGAAATTGCTCAAGGCTTGTTTTTCTAATCTTTACTCGATGCCCAAAAACAAAATAAAAAAAATAAGTTCGTTTTCATTTGGACTTGCTGCAAAGACATGAAACCTCGACTCAAGCTGGTAGTAGATAGTGTTGAAAAAAGAAAGCTTGTATGTTAGCTCCAAAACAAAATCAATCCATATGCAGAAGGAACTTAACTCACCAGAAATAATCAACTCAAATTTGCAACAATTTTTTTAATTAACAGGAATCACTAGAGCCAGAAGTTTAGCGAAAGCATGTTCAACTTCCAGGTAGTATAAATTTCTTGAAAAAAGAACTTCAATGTTTGAAATGCTTTTATATTCAAATTCTTCAAAATTTCAATATTATTCACCCAAATGCACACTAAGCATATACAATAATGGGAAATTTTTGGAATCCATAAATGAGGTTAAGATGCTTTAAGATAATGGCACAAATCCCTTAAAAATATTAAAAAAAATTTAAAATATATATATATACACACACACACACAACCATTTTAATATCTTTTGTGGAGGTCTAAAAGTTCCACTACATGTGTATTGGATAATAATACTTAAAATAGACATATATAAATTCTATTTTTTTTTAAATTTAAATTCAAAAACCTTAAAATTCAAAAAATTTCAGATTAATTTCTTAACATTACACTTACTATTTCAAAGAAAAAAAGTATGAATTATCGAAACTTATTCAAAGAGTTTAAAATTCAAGTTCACCCTATAATAATCCATCATATTATAACAAAGCATATTGGCATGCCTCATCTTCAATGAATCATGCATCTTAAATCTGTCACCATGCACTCAAGTCATTTAGTCATCATTTTTACAACAAATCCGTCAGTGATAAACATTATCCATGACAAACATTGCAACGAAATAAGTTTTCCGGTACGGATGAAAGATTCTATCATAATGGTAGTGATATTTGACCTCAAGATGTGGCTGGTAGTTCACCACTTAAATATTCATGAGGCATATACAACTTGCTGCCAAGACATTCAACCTCTTGCTGGAGCTGGTAATAGATCACTTGAAATTTCCGCAGTTCATGATCTTGAAATAAGCAAGCTTCAAAGTTAGCTTCAAAATGGAATAAAGCTAGAAGCAGAAGGAACTTAACTAACCATGAATAATCAACTGAAATTTGCGATAATTTGTTTTAATCAACAGGAAGCAAGTTATGAGGCATACCTCAAATAGCAACCGCCAGCCTGGAATGCAATGCAGACACTGAAGATCACTAGTTGCAGGTCTACAAACTTTCTATCCCAGAAAGAAGAAGTCACCTTCCTGTTGTGGAAACATAAGTTTCAGCTCTAACCATAGAAGCATCAAATGTGAGCTTTACTCGTGGCTGACATCAGTAGAGCGAAAAGTTTACTGTATATAGCACGTTCAAATTCAAACTAGTAACAAATTTCTTGAAAAAGGACCTATAAAATTTGATAATAATAATAATTAGTTACTGGCAAGAGTTATTTGTAATTTATAAGTTGTAGGTCCTTTAATAGAAGAGCCAAAGAAGAACATAATGGATCAGGAATCTCTGAAGGACTTGGTAAAATACTTTCAAATGGCTATTAAGAATTCAGAAAAGAACCATTAAAACAGCAAGTGGCACGAAGCAACTGATGAAGCATACCTCAAATAGCTGCTGGCAGCCTTGAACAAAATCCATAACCATTGAAAATCACTGTTGCAGGTCTAATTTGTATCCTGGAAAGCAGAAGTTACCTAATATATCATGGAAACTACTTTTAGCACTAACCAAAGATGCAACAATGTTAACCTTAGTTACGCCCGACTTCAATAAAGAATCAGAAAAGCATTTGTTCAAGTTGCAAAATATGTTCTAAAAAAGGTGCCCTGACGACTTTACCTAGTTGGCAGAGATTTAACTTCAAGCTAGTATAAAATTTCCAGAAAATGGACCTCCAAAATTTTGATAATAATAGTTAGTTAGTGGCACAAGTTACCTGCATTTGCTTTGTTGCAAGTCCTTTACTAGAAGAGCTGGATACAGTATCTGTCAAGAATGTGGTGAAATACTCTTCACTTGGGCATTAAGAACATAAAGAGAAAAACATAAAACAAGTAAAACGGCATGGAGAGTTGTGAGCCTTTCTGGTACAGCAAATATAGCGTAAACCAACAGAAGGATAATAGTACCTTGCCTTTGTCAAGTTTTTTAAGTTGCTGAGATCCACAAAATTCAAACTCCGATAATGCATCTCAATGCATCTCAATGACTTGAAAAACTCTGAAAGGATAATAGAAAGAGCATTAAAAAGAGCTAAGCAATTCTGAGGCAACATTAATAGGGAAATAAAGGAAACCACCAAATGATATAACCTCGAAGAAAACTTATAAACAGAAGGAACAATGACCTGTCCAAGTCTATTTTGTTTCATCACAAGGTTGTCAGTTTTCAGCAGAGTGTGTGAATAAGGGAGAGATCATTTCCACTTTCCCTAGAATCCACATGCAAAGAACAGTTTTTCTTATCTACCAGAAGCAAAGCAATGTTAACATCTCTTTTTTGGGTATGAAGTAATTACCAAAATGCAACACAAAGAAAAGTGAACAGCTTAAAATTTTCATCGATCTAAGACTTAGAACAGTTTATTTGTTGATTTCCTGAAACAAAAAAAGTATCATAATGAAGTGAAGAAACAGAATAAACTGACATTGCATTTGAGAGTGTATAAGAGGAGGCATTTGTAAGCAGATTTTATAAGACAGATTCAAAATAACAACTTATTTGTAACTGGATGACAGATGAAATTCAGGGAATGGCCAAAAGTTATGTAAACTAACAATTTAGCACAGCCTGCCCAGGTGACCTCTGGATGTTCATGGGAGACCTTAGATGTTTTCTCATCTACTCTTACACATTGTCTCCTTGATGGATCAGAGGTAAGATAGAATGTGAACTGTCTTTGGGGCTGTCTTTGATCATCTACTGTGGTAGTAGAGGTTTTGTCACTGCATATAAATTCCGGAGTATGTCTTCTTGTTAGCGATGAAGAAAGAAACGAACTGCCTAAACTTGAAGGTGTAAGAGAGCCCAAAAACCTGATATTCGGAGATGCTAAACTACTATAAAGATCAATAGATTGCCTTAAAATTTAACATAAGCCATAAGCATTTGAAGCTAGAAGTGAAAGCAATGCCTCAAAGAAGTGACAAAACAACCTCTTTTTTACTTGATTCAACTATCTAATGCAACACAAATTAAAGATCCTATTGCAGTTGCTAATGTCACATCCCCTTTCTCAAAAACTAATATTAGTTTACTTTGAATCCAGGTCTTTTCAGTTTACACAAATTTGGCAAAATCTTGTATAATAGAATATCCTACTATTTGCACGCTTCAAGAAAATAAATCTTGAAAGTTCCAGAAGAAGAATGAAGAACAATTGAGTCATCAAAATTAAATGATAGAACTAATTGTTGTACATTCTAGTTCAAAAATAAAATCATCAATCAACATAACCCATAGAAGATTCATACTTCCAAAATTAACAGAGTAGCGTAATTCAATAATTGCAGGTCAATTTGTAAGCCAAAGTGTCATAAAGAAGCATAATTTAAGTTCTTTTCCCCCTTTCTAAAGATATGCTTAAATCTACCCGTACTTTCCTTTATTTTTATACTCTTCTGTATACCATCTCCTACACCAAATACACAAGCTATTCGTCGTGAAGAAAAGCAAGTAACAGTAAAGAATTAAAAAACATCTCTATCCCAAAATGAGAAAAGCAAAAATTAAAATTTTTTTAGTGGTTGTTTCTTATCTTTGCTTTTGACGATTAACTAAAAGTATTTTTGTGAAAAGAACAACAATCCAAGCTGCTGTGAAACTTATTTTATGAAAAGTGAACAGAATAAAGCAGAGAAAAAAAATAGAAACAGTACCATCATGTAATCATATGAGAAGAGAAATGACCTGCAATTTTGAGGCCATAAACCGTTGTAGGAAGTGGGGTTGTTATGCTGCTGGTTTTTAATTAAAGAATCAGAAGCATTAGAATCAGAAGTGGGGTTGTTATGTCTGTTAAATAGTTTCTTATCTGCTTCCTCAACTTCACCCTTAATGTAGAACCTCTAACCCAAAATCGAGTTCTTCATTCTCTTCCAACGTCAATCTCCAACTGCAAAAACAATAAAAACTAAATACACATTTGTTGTAGTCAACATAAGAAGGAATTTGATTCAAGAGGCTGTGAAACAAGAGGAAAAACCACATATTCAACTAAACGAAGATGATCAACTCGAATTTGCAACAGAATTTCAGATGTAACAGAAGACAAGTATGAAGCATTCCTCAAATTGTAACTGACAGCCTGGAACAGGAAGCCCTGCAATTGAAGATCACTATTTGCAGGTCTACTTTATATCCCAGAAAGCGTAAGTAACTAAGTAGAGAAGCATCAATGTTAGCCTTAGTTGCACTTGACTTCATTAGAGCAACCATAAAAGTGTTGGTACGAGTTACAAAATCTTCTAATAATTGTAAATTGTGTACTAAAGGGTATCCTGGTTGCCTTTGCTTTTCAGTTTCAAACTAGTATAAAAGTTCTTTAAAGAGGACCTTCACAAATTTGATAATAAAACTAAGCGGCACAAGATACCTGTATTTTATTTTTTGTAACCATGTTAGTCGTTTAGTGGAAGACAAAGAGAAGAACACACTGGATATGACATCTGTTAACTGATAATGTATAGTTGTTTCACACGATCAATGAATCAAATATAAACTATATAACTAAATTAGTTTTACACTATATCATGTCTTTTTAAACGGTATATATATTTTTTTAATTTGATCATGAAATTTTATTTTTTATTCACGTAAATTACATAAGGCAAATTTCAGCTTATTCTAAATGTCTAACTATTTGTTCAATAATAATAAAATTTCACCCATTAATATATATTAAAGATGTTATTTTCAATTGAAATGAAATATTTATTGGATCGATTTAAAAATTTACATAGATAATTTATGTGAATAGGTTGTTAAATCTAGCAGTTGGTTTTATATTAGGATAATTATCCTATACACCATCAATGGAGTTTTTTTTACTCCACAAGCAAGTTTAGAATGATTACATATGTCCTTTAAACATATTAAGAAAATAAAAAATAAATAAAATAGAACATGTGTAATCATTCTAACCTCGCTTGTGGAGTCAAAATTTTCACCAACGATGCATAGGATATCAATCCTTAACATTAATATCCTACATGAAATTATAAAAAAAAATATGTAAAATAATTTATTTTACATTGATGAAATTATAATAAACAATTAAATTTAACTGATAACGAAAAGTTGTTATACACTATCAATGCATCAATTATAAATTATATATATATACGTACACCTGTGTAAAGGTTAATTTAAAATCTTATTTTTATATTTTTTGATAGAATGAATTGTAAGTTGAATCATCATATCGTCATCTATGAGTTTTGTAATCACATAAAAAGATCAAACATACACTAAATTATCTCTAGACTTTTTCAATCAGGTTTTATCTTAATCTAAGTAAAGACGGATTTGTTAGTCTTTGATTAAGATAGAGATTAACTATAAGTTTGGCCTAACTGGAGTTATTGTAAAAAGTACTGTTTGAGTAGAGTTTTTTTAAAAGTGCTATTAAGAGAAATTAAATTAGTGTTTGGCAAATCTAATATAAAAGTACTGTAGAATATTGAAAACTATTTACTAGAATTTTTATATATTTTTGATAAATGAAAAAATAAAATAATAAACTTTATTAAATTAAATCACAAGTTTTTAAGTGAAAAAATAAAACTAAATAAATTTTTTTGTCAATTAAAATTAAACAAATGAAATAAATATAAAAATGGGACAAAATAGATAAATTATTGTAAAATAATATGAATCCTCTTTTGTAATTTTGTAAATTATTGAAAAATAAAGTGAAAATGTAAAAATTTCACTAAATATATATTATTAATAGTAGCACTTTTTGGAAAAACTTCAATTTATAACTTCATTCAAAAACTCAAATCTGCTTCCCGCATAAGCTAAAATTTTTAAAAATTTGAAAACCAAACACCTGACTTCTGCTTATAAAGTAGATAAGCTCTTCCATAAGCTAGGCCAAAACATGCACTAAAGCAAGATACTATGCTTGGATTAGAGAATTTAGTTGATAATAAGAGGCTGACATTGAAATTAAAGACAAATTAATATGTTCAATGACATGCGTTCCATGAAAAGGCCAAATCGATGGCCATCTGATTAAGACCTTGGCCCGTTTAAGTTTGGAGCACATTTATAGGCTAACAAAATTTGAAGCAACAAATAATAAAATGGTTTTATATTACTATGAATTACTATTGCCACTGTAAGGTTTGGAATGTGCGAATTTTAAAATATGCTGGGAGTATTAATTCTTGAAACAAAAATAGAGGATTAGAGATTAATTTGACATAAATCGTAATATTATGATTTTTTTATTGTTTTTTTAAGATACATTTAAGAGTATTTTATATTTTGCCAACAATCTCCAGAGAGGATGATAAGGAATGACTTATAACATATTGTAAAATTTGGATTTGAATCAAATAATTTCACCCCTACTCTTAATTACTAAGCATTTTTCCCTTGTAATAAAAAAAAGTATTTTACATTTTAAGTATTTACAAAAATTTAAAATATGAACAGTTAACTATATATATATATTCCAAATATTAATTGTTTGATAAACAACAGATACCAATTTATATAAACTATAAATGAACATTTAGTTAGCTTTAATTGCTCATGGAAAAAAGGTAAAAAGTGTCGCACATCATTGTTTTGAAATATTATTGCGAGAAAATAAATTGTGTAGACATCTATACAGTCAAAACTATATATATATATATATATATATATATATATATATATATATAAATATAAGAATTTATTGTTTTTTGATAAATTATGTATTTTAGAGAATAGAGAATTCAAATTTAACCCTTGGATTGAAAATACATATTATTAGTTTTTATTTTAACTATAAATATTACTTATGGATATTTTATTTTATTTTAAAATTTTTTTATAATACAATCAAAAGTATTTTCAAAGTTTTTTAGATTTTATTTTTTAAATTGATTTTAAAATCTTACTCTCTCATGATAACTTGTTGGATTTAAAATTTGATTCTTGAAATATTTTTTTTTTAAAGTCATACTTGACAAAAACATAATTTTTTTTATCAAGTGAGTCAATATTGTGAGTATTTATTCTAAAATAATTCTTGTACACTAAATGTAAGTGAAAAACACAAAAATGTCAACAACCTAATGTTTATATTGTGACTAAATGGCTAATGATAAATTGTGGCATCTTGTAAGGTTTATATTCGAATCTAAGTAATCCAATCTCTACCTCCACGATAGTTATTTAATATTTTCATTGTAAAAAAAACACATAAATTGTTAAAAATTAAATAATAATAATAATTATAAATATATTGAATGTTTTCTTTTTTCTCTCACTTTTTTCCCCTCAAAATTAAACTATTCAGGAACAAAATAATCTCCACCCAATCAAACATTCTAGATAATCTCATAATTAATATAAGAAAGTGAACCTTTAATCAGATATATAAGTTACAAATAGACATGAATGAATCAGATAAAACAGTTGGAGATGAAAGAAACTTTGAAATGAAACCAAACTTGTCTTGCCAACCCAACATCCAAACCATTCCCCAACAAAAGCCTGATCCATCAATTAATTATTAGTTACCTACTTACCCCATCTCTTCAAGGTGGCCTTTTTCACTTAAAACATATGGTGGGCATCAGCCCTTTCTCCTACTTTCTCACTCTCTCTTTTTTTTTTTCCTTCACACCACCCTACCGCAATCGTATCACTGCAAGGATTGTCTTTTGGTTCTTTCATGAAATAGGACTTCGATAATTCCTATTTAGTTTGTCCATTTCAAGTTTCATTGTTACAAATTTAAAACGAACTAGAAAAAATTTGTAGCCATGGAAATTCACATTTTTTTTTCCTTTCACTAATTCGAGATAAGTTTTTCTTTAATACATGTGAAAATTTCATTGAGCATTAAACTACCATAAATTTGGAATCGAGACCTCGAAATTAAATTTTATGTTATAGATACTAAAAATAAGAAATATGAATTAAAATTATTTTCAACAATGAAGTTTTCTTTGATCACAATGTCTATAAATTTAAATTTATGATTAGTTTTAAGTTCTAGTGAGAAATTTGTACAAATTGGTGTGCGTACATGCACTTAACAAATATTTACTTATTTGTTAAAAGTAATTTTCAGAAAATATAAAAAAATGATTTTTTTTCCTTTCACCGTCAGATTATCAATCTTGTTATTTGCTTTATTGTAAATTTGAGGTCAAATTTGACCAATTGTGAGAAAAATCAATCAGTTTTCTTTTTTCTTTTATTGTTTTTGGTATTCTTTTCATTTGGTTGATTTTAATTGGTTGACACCTATTAAATGGGTTCGCTTTGTTTCTTTTGTTTCTTCATTTGATTGATGATTGTAACACAAAAGAGAAAATACATAGGAAAAAAACACGTTCAGGTCCCAAAACTGATTGCATGTGTGATATGGCCTCAAAGTTAAGTGCATGTGTGTCAAGTTTGAATTAATATTTTTAATTTATTATTTAAAATGGATATATCCTTTAGTTTTCAAAATCTTTTCCTTTTTCCCTATTTCTCTTTCCCTTTCCCTCTTTCTCAATTGAGTGATTATTTTTTCCTTTATATTTTTATTTATTTTGATTTTTTTTATATTTTATATCGACCATGAAAGAAGTCACGATAGTGAGATTACTAGAGAGAGGGGAATGCCACCTGCTTCAACTTTTGGACTCGACTTCAAGCCAATAGTAGGGAGATTCATCTCGAGAAATTACTTTAAAACAAATATCAGTCAATTAAATACCAGGCAATCTTGGATATTACGAATTGATTGTAATTTTTTTCCTGTGCTTTTTTCCTTACATGTTACACCCCTTCTCTTGTAATAATTAAAAAAAAAACCCTTAAGTTAGGTCATAATTCATAAAACCAAGGAAAAAAAACATTTTAATTAGGCAGATAATTAAGATAAATTTGTTTAATTTTTGAGTAAATAAAGGCTATATTACTGTTAACTATTTTCTTTCATACAATTACTGCAAACATGTGACAGGAAATGTTGAAAATTAAACTAAAAATCAACACGTGATGATTTGAAGTAGTTTGTTTTGATCCATTCATCCAAATGAGAGTGAGAAAGGTCCTATGTACCAAACTTCTCGATCTAAAGACTTTAATTATTTTAGGATATTTGGTCTAAGAAATTCATGACTAAAGTTATTACTACAAAATTTATTATAAAGCAAATTTGCACTAATTATTAATTAACACATATATGATACTGAAGTTAACTTCTTGTCCAAAAGACAATACTTACAAGGTGTAATGAATGGCAGGTTGAAATTAATTTAATCATGCAAAACTTTAGTAAGTTAAAATTTTGGTAAATTCATCTGATTATAACCAAAAAAAAATGAAAAGAAAACAAAATTCATTCATACAATACTTAAGTTTTACTTTATTTACTAATGAAACTTTAGTTCAATGGTAATGGACTATAAGATCTTAAGTAAAATGCTAAAAATTTTCATCTAAAAGGAAAAATCGTATTTTAGTTCTAAACAACTTGAGTTTAATTTGCACAATAGTTTGGAAATTATTTGGACTGTTATACATTTCATAATAGCTAATAGAAAAAAAAATAAAACCTAAAAGTCATAATTAGTATGTAATGGTGTTTGGTGACCAGATTATTTGAAGCGAAGTAGTTAGCAATTTGACATAAAAAGAAGTGTAATCTAATTAATTAGAAATGAACCTATGCTATGCTGCGAATCTATTTTTTAAAATTAAAATTTGTAAAACAAAAATTGCAGGTTCTATTAAATTTTGTATCATATTTTAAATTTAAATACAAGTTAATGTTAATAGAAATAAATAAATTTATTAGTTGTGACAATATGTTTGAAAAATAAAATAGTAATTACAATAAATATGATGTTAAAATCATCTTTAGATGTTCATAAGTTGAGCCTAATTAAGTTTAATTGATTTTTGGAAATCTTTGCCCAATGTTCGACAGTTAGACGTAATTGGTTGAAAAACCTTTTAAAAGTTTTACTATAATAATAATATTTTTAGATATAATTAAGAATTTTAATTAAATAGAAAATATTTTTATTTATTAAATAATGTATTAAGTCTCGTTCGAATTTCAAAATTCTATTTCAGTGACCGGTTTGAGTTATGTCAAACCTGTGGAGAGGTTTTATCTCTAAAAATATCAACACATAACTTATTTATTAAAGCAAATTTCAAATAATTTTAATAAAAATCAAAGTAATGTTTACATTTTTTACCCTTCACAGAATCAATATATTAACTAACATTTTTCATTTATATAATCAATAATATGTATGATTTCGTTATGAATCATAATTAATATATAAATCATAAATATTAATTGTTTTCAAGTAAATAAAAAGAAGAAATATTTTGATCAATAACAATTTTTTGAATATTTTAAAAAACTATATTTATTGATTTTAAAAAATCTCTTATACATCTAACAGTAAAAAAAAAAAAGGTCATGATATCAAGGTTATGTATAGTGTGTGCATAATGACAGCAAAATTTTATATTTATGAGCATTTAAATTTGTAGAGATTATAATTATAATATAATGGAATACTTTATTTTCATAATTTTCTTTAGTTGCTTTGTTCTTCTTGCAAAGATCTTTCTCATTCTTTTTTCTTTACTTCCTTTTTCTCTTTTTTCCTTAATTAATTAAACTTATATTATTATAATTATAATAATTCAATTGAATTAAAAACTTTAAATAATAGAACTATATTTTGTTGTATATTGGACATATAAAAAGAAAAAAACATAAAATATTAGGTTTAGCTTATCTTAATTTCTCTCTCACTCTCTCTCTCTCTCTCTTAAATGTTTTTATGAAAAATATATATCTAAAAATGAGGAAAAAAATAAAATTATTATTTCAAAATCCATTCTTTTATTAAAAAAAGTAAAGGAAGGTTTTGGGAAATGGTTTGACAAAGTCAATCCCAAACTCCTCTAACCCAACGCCTACCTTCAGGTTAGGAGTAAGAATCATATTCATACCTAAACCCTTCCTTTTACTATTGTTTTAATTGGATCATTTTTCAAGCCAAATACCCCTAAATCTTTCTTTTAATTATTGTTACAGACTATAAATATTTATTGTTTAGCAAAAATTTGCTGAATCTTTCACCATGTTAATGCATTTTTAGGCACTAAATGATAAAATAAACATAACCTAATATAAACTTATATAAAAAGATTCAATTTTATTTTTTTTAATCCACCCAAAGCAAAGTTATTACATATTCTTGTTGTGAGAACTGCCAATTCCTTAAAAACCGATTAAGTACTTAACGTGTAATTATAAGTACATATAATGCAATGATGTAATTTATGGGTTTCAAATATATGATTAAGGTTTATAATTATTGTAGACACCTTATTTTGTCCGGAGTCTCAATTTATAAAAATAATTAATTGGATTGGGTGACATTGTATTTTAATTTAACAATTTAGAAATAGGCTAGAATTAAATGAGAATTTTTTAGATTTTAGAATTAACATTAATTAGGAAATTAAAATTAAAATAGGATTTAGGAATGATAATAAAAAAAAAAGAAAGGAAAAGATAAGAAAAGAAAATAAAATAAAATTAATTTTAGGATAGGATAATTAGATTTTTTTAGGATAATTATTTAGATTAATATTAAAGTTGATAGAGTTAGATTAGGATTAACATAAAAATTAAATAGATAAAATATTAAAAATAAAAGATAATTAATAGAATAGGTTGAGTTGTATTAGGACTCTAACAAGTTTATGACTATAAAAGGGGTTAAACCCCATAACTTAGAGGGGGAACAATTTTGAGAGAAAATAACAAAAAATATACAAGGCAGCAGTACCAGCGATGACAAGGAAGAACGAGGAATCAAGCTAAGGAAGGCAGATGAAGCAGTGCTAGGATCGAGTTAAAGGGGTTGCTTTTCGGCCATCAATTCCAAGAGCAAATCACGTAATTAGTCCACAAAGCTCAAACTATTTTACTTTGGCCAATCCAATTACAAGGTAAGTATTGTTCCTGCACTTTTATGATGCCACGTCTAGTATTTGTTATTAATGGTTAATCATTGAATTTGATACTTTAAGTTGCTTTTCTCACATTGTTCAAAAAACAAAAGAAAAAGGTTGCTTTTCTCATAATAAAGATAATTAAAATAATAAAATATAAGAGTTTAAAACTTAAAAAAATTAAGAATAATAAGTAACAAAAATAGGAAAAATAAATAAAGTTAAAATTTAATTAAATAAGACAACAAACTATAAATGAGTAAAAGTAAAAAATAAAAATAATTAAAAAGATAAATAAATAAAAGTTATTAAGATAGATGTTTAATTAATAGATAATGGCATAATAAATGTTGAGGATGAGCTAGACCTTTCCGATGATGAAATCTTCGAGGCGATTACGAATGAGTAACACTCGAGGAATCCCTAGGTAAGAAAATTCTTTTAAATCTATCCAGAATGATGGAAGATTTAAAAGGTATTTTCAAAAAATGAAGGTTAAACTGTATTCTCCAAATAATTAAAAAAGAATAACACGTAAAAAATCATAATTATAAAATATATATATAATAAACATAATAGTAAAATTTTTAAGATAATAATAAATAATAAATAAATTATTAATTAATTCCGATGATGGAATCTTTGAGGCGATTACTGTGAAGACCGAGATTTTCTAAATAAATAAAGGTATCCGGAAAATTTAATTTGGACAAATTAAAATCCAAATTAAATAAGAATGAAAGTGAAGAAAATAATTTTTGGATATTTAGAAATCCAAAACTTAATAAGAAATAAAAATATGTAACTTTATATATTTATATAAGGTTATTATATAAATATATTTTTAAATAAATATATATATGAAATATATGCACATATCGTATGTTGAAAATACTCTTTGATACCATAGAATGAATACGTATGTATTTTATTATACATTTACGTATATATATGATATACATATATAAAATATATATATATATGTATAATATTTTAAAATAAAGTGTGTATATATATATTTTTATATGAAATATGTATTTACACATATAAATATAAAATATATGAAATATATATATAGTATTTGAAATTAAAGTATATATATATTTGATTTATACAAATTATGTATATATATATATAAATATTAATATATATAATTATATGAATATAATTAATATATATAATAATAAATATATTTAAAAAAAAAAAGGAAAGAGGCGGGAATCAGGCTATTCCCGATTCCCTACCTCGTTTCTCCTCTGTTAACAAACAGAGGAGAAAACTTAGAAGAAAATAAAAGTGGCCGGTCGACAACCGGCGAGAGAAGAAAAGAGGAGAAGGTCGCCGGCGAGCTGAAGAGAGGGAGAAAGGGCTTGCCGGCGACGGAAAAGAAAAAGAGAGGAAAGAAAAACAAAAGGGGCGAAGCGAAACCGAAAGAGAACCGAAGGAAAGAGGAAAAGGAAAAGTGGCGGTGCCGCCGATCTGGCCACTACCACACCACCCACGTCGACGGCGGAAGCTCAAGGAAGAGGTGAGGAGGGCCCGGCGGTGAAGGAAACAGCGGAGGAAGGAGAAACGTGGAGGAGAAAAGACTCGAACCACCACCTCCAGATCCGCCACCGTCGGCGCCGCCGATCGAGAAACGGAGGCCAGATCCGGAGTCGTTGCAACCTCGGCAAGCTGTTGGGTGGCCGAACCGTCGGAATGGGTGGCCGCCGGTGACCGAACCGGCCAGCAGAAGATTGAACCGGCGGAACCGGTCCGACCCGATCCGACCCGCCTGACCCGATCCGACCCGCCTGACCCGATCCGACCCGATCCGACCCGCCTGACCCGGTCAACCGGAACCCGACCCGACCCGGTTCAAAAAAAAAAAAGAAAAGAAAAGAAAAAGAAAAAGAGAAAGGAAAAAGAAGAAAAGAAAAGAAGAAAAAAAAAAGAAAAGAAAAGAAAAGGAAAAAAAGAAAAAGGAAGAAGAAGAAGAGGAAGAAATAGGTAAGGAAAATTAAAAGCCTTTTTCGCTATATGTTTGGAATTTAGTAGAAATTCTTGGATTATTTTCTAAATGAAAATATACGTCAATTTGTGAAATTGTAGCAAAACGAAAATGAGACGAATGGTGGAGTTCGGCAAGGCTCGGAAATCGGAAAGTGCGCTAAGCTTGGCGAACAAGTAAGATACTTTTATAAAGCATTAGTAGCTTTATATTGTATGTGGGAATTATGATTTTATATATATGATGCATTTATTTAATTGATTTTAAATGGAATTGTGATTTTATATGATGCATCGATTTAAATTGATTTGCTAAAAATGCTAAGAGGACCCACAACTGATGGTGGGGGTCTTAGTAAGAGGTAAAATTGGTGAGAATCAACGGCTGCAAGTATAAATTGTGTTTCCCTTGCAGGAGGTTAGGGAAAATTAAGCCGTTATGCTGCTAAAATTTTTAGGAAAATAATTGAGGAAAAAGATTAAGTTTCTCACATAAATGGAATCTTGGAGATAATTATTGAAAATAAATATTAAAAGGATTATATGGTATTACTGAAGAGTTTGATATTGAAATCGATCGGAAGATAGATCATTGAAAACGATAATGTGATGAATTATATGGTCTAAACCTTATAGAATTGATAAATCAAGTGATTTTAATATCATAAATGGTATCAAGTTGAGATTGAGGTGAAATTATTTATTTGACGGATCACAGATAAAGGTGATGATAATTATATGATACAACTTAAAAGAGAAAAATCGAAGTTGTGATTTAGATGGTCGAATGATAGAATTGCGGAATTATCAATCGAGTGATGATTATAGGATTGATAAATTCAAATAAATGGACCGTCTTAGTGGTATGAACTGAGATTTTTGGCAATAACATGGATAGTCGCAAGGCGACTTAAATGATTGAAATACTATTGATAGTGGAAACTGGCAAATTCTTTTAAGTGGTGAATTGCCAATCAAAAATTGAATTGAGGACGTTTATGGATAATTTTAACATGATATTACATTCTACAGGCCAGATGAAAAGTGAATTGAGGATTGTGATATGATTTTTACGATAGTGAATGAAAAATGAACCGCAAGTCGAAAATTCTGAATATGTACCAATAGGTCAAACCATAAATGGATTTGATATGCGATTATTGATCTTGTGGTTCTACGATCCTCGATGTCGACTCTGGAATAGATATCGAATGAGGATATTAGTATTTCATAATTTCAGTATCCTGATGGCTATATGGAAACATGATATTTGATGCTCATAGATACTAAGAGGATTCACACTGATGAGGTGGTTCTAGTATCGGTAATAAAAGTACAATTGATTATTATAGTCGATAATTATCGAAAAAGGATATTGAATACTGAATGATTTGAATACTGATTTACTGATGTGTCAAAAGGATAGTTTGAAATCAAATAATTGATGATGATAAAGTTAAATGAGTTGTTTCAAAGTATTAGATGAAGGTATTACTTATGTGGACATTTGAAACTATTACCAAAATTACATACGGAAATGATTTCATAGCATCGCTTTTAAGCATAAATTGCTATAGTTTCAGATGTTATAATAGCATTTATATAAATGCTATAAAGTATAGATTAGCTTTAAAAAGAAAGTATATGGTTTATACGTATTTTTATATACGAAACCTCTTAAAGAACTTCACCATATGCTTTACATGATTTTAAAAAGAAAAGCTAAAGATTTAAATGTTTTATGAGACTGTAGGCACCCTAAAAGAATTAAATTCAATAAAGCATAGTGGAAACCGCCTAATTGGAGCTTTGCTCATTAGGCAGATATGCTTGTCCGACAATAGTCGTGGACAGGTCTCAGTCACGCCTGATCAGTGGGGCTGAGAGAGATGAGGTCTATGGCCATAGATAGCGCCCTAGTTGGTTTCCAGGGGACGATATGATTTTCACTGCTAGCTACAGTGATTTAAGTCTTTATTGATAGAGAGATGATAGGGATCTAGCCTAGTCTCTAACAAATATGATATGAAGTCTAGAGTATGATTTTTATTGATATGAACTCTAGACTTGACATGATTTATACTGTACATGAAACAGATTTGAAATGAAATATGTTTTGAAACAGTACATGTTTTAAACATGTTTTAAAAGTCCATATGATATGAATTCGACACTATATGATTTATATGTGATTTTGTGTCGAACATGGCATGATATGCGGTCTAGAGTATAGTTTGATTTGATATGAACTCTAGACCTGATATGATTTACAGTAAATGATTTAAAAGTATATGATAAATGATTTCGACACTTACATGATTTATATACGATTTTGTGTCGAATTTGAAACGACATGCGGTTTAGAGTATAGATTGATTTGATATGAACTCTAAACCTGATATGATTTATAGTATATGAAAAATGTTTTAAAACCGCACATGTTTTAGACATGCTCCGAAAACGAATACATGAATTGAAATTGAATATGTTTATATTATGCCTTAAAGGAAAACTTTTGAAAATGCATATGTTGAGCATGTCCTAAAGTATATATGATATGATTTGAAATGATCGCGGTTTATACAGAAAAATTACATGAATTGCATATTAAACCCTAATATGACAATATGCTTAGTATATGAGAATTCCATGAGGAATGTCATGACTCGGTGGTAACGATATTTCATCTATATGAGGTCATGATATGTTATGAAACACGAATATAGAAATACACGAAGAGAATTATGACTGGGTACCACCGTGATTATGATCCACAATACGAGAATTGATAAGAGATGATATGAGAATTGATAAGAGATGATATGAGAATTGATAAGAGATGATAGAATACAGAAATATGATTATGAAATGAAAAGTGAAAATGAGAAGTGATAAGGAGATGTATCGATGAGAAAGGATTAACTGTAATTGCATCCTTGCAAGTTTTAAGCATTGCAGTTTAAGGCAGTATAATCCTACTCTTGTATTTATATTAGTATCTTACTGAGCCGTGGTTTTGCTCACCCCACTAAATTTCATCTCTTTCAGATTAATGAAGTTAACATCTGCCATGTGAGCTGCTCAGTGGGCATCGGAGACGGTGTATGGACTTGGTACTAGTCTTCTGAGGTATATGTTCCTTATAAAATACTTGTTTACATGTAAGACTTAAATTAATGCACAGTACATATTCTGTTTAACAAGTCGGGATGTAACTAAGAACTGTTTCCATGTTTGTTTGATATTTAAATGGAATGACTACTAGTAACCTAGATAGTATAGTAACTACACTGACACCGAATACAAACCTTAAAATGAAAAAGAAAAATTTAGTCCATAAATTTGTAGACTAAGAAAAGTATAAGAATCAAGTGAAAGTCGTGGTCTTCGGGTCGTGACAATTACGAATGAGTAACACTCGAAGAATTCTTAGGTGAGAAGATCCTTCTAAGTTTATCCAGAATGATGGAAGACATAGAAGGCATTTTCAAAATAAACGAATAATAAATAAAGATAAAAACATAATAAATAATAAAATTTATATTCTAATAAAGATAAAAATAATAATAAATAAAAATTAATAAATAATTAAATAATAATTCCGATGATGGAATCTTCAAGGCGATTGCGAATGAGTAACACTTGAGGAATTCCTAGGTGAGAGGGTTCTCCTAAGTTTATCCAGAATGATGGAAAATTTAGGAGATATTCTCAATATTAAATATCAAAATCCTAAATATAATAAAAAAATAATATATAAAAAATAATATTTAAAAATAAATAAATAAATAAAAGTAATACAATAATTAAATAAAAATTAAGGAATAATGAAATTCTAAAACACTTCCGATGACGGAGCCTCTTCAGGGGAGTCGAATGGTACCCCTTGAATACTCTTGAGGTGAGAAGAGTCATTTAAGAGTTCATCCAAAATGATGGAGGATTTTTTAAAAGATTTTTCAATATTTAAACAATAATATGAAATATCAAAAGACCACATAATTAGGACTAAGTTAAAATAACACAAGATTAAAATGGTACCAATATTGGGCGTTGTAGGGATGCTATAACCTTCCCTACGCGTAAATGAACTCCCGAACCCAAAACTTAAAATGTAGACCAGTCCTAGAGTCATTAGGTGGCCAATCACACCTAGGTTAAAAAAGATTGGTGGCGACTCCATTTATTTAATGTCTAGCGTCCTAACCCTAGGAAACGTTATGACAGCTTGGCGACTCCGCTGGGGATAATTAAGAGAGTCAAGCCATAATTTAATCTTGTGTTATACTAAGTATAAGTTTGGTGGTCTAAATTTGGAAAGTTTTGATGTTGTTTGATGCTCTTTTGTTGACTTCTTAAGTGTTTTGTGGAAATTAATAAGATGAAGTTCCTTCTCACACACCACACTTTGCATTTGCATGCATAAAGCTCTCGACCCGAGCTCAGTCCTTTCTAGGATGGAGTAGAGTACCTACCGCTCTCGTGAGGTGATAACCTCCGCATGGGCTAGCAAAATACTCCTACTCAAGTTGAACCTTTTCCGTTTGTAGCCTGTCATGGGTGAGGATTAGGGTGTCTTACTAGTCCAGAGTGGATGATAGTAAGGAACAATTTGGGAACCTTTAGCCCTTTTATCTAAAATCATGCATATAATGAAATTAGGAAGGCCAACTATAAGATAGAGCCATATCAACCCATGCTATAGAAAATACCCATTACTTAGGACACATTTTTGATCAAGCTTGTTTGATTTTGATTTATACATGAGACACAAAAGGGCACCATGTGTTCTTCACCAAAACATTTTCATGCATCAATCATCCATTATTATTACATGGCAACTTTTTACCATACCATCCCATTCATACACATGTAGCATCATCTCATTTTGTTCATCTTCAATCATTGTTTTCAAACAAAGCAATTTCAAACTTTTTCAAGCATCACCACACGAAAAATAATGAACTCTAATTGTGGTAATAAAGGTTCAAAGATAGCCCGACCAAAAATCCATTCGTATCAAACTCGTTATCAAGCTAGGGTTATGGAAGAAGAACAAAGCATTCACATGGAGAAGATGGAAAAAGCTCAAGAGGATATAAGGGGGCAATTAGCCCAAATCATTGAGTTGTTGAAAATTTTGGGTAAGGGAAAGGGAGTAATAGAATAAGTTGTAGTTAAAAAAAAGATTTGTCTTATGGGGGCATGAAAGGTTCTAGCCATGCGATTTTGAAGATTTATAAATTCTAGTTTTGTTTTTGCTTCTTTAAGTAATGCAGGATAGTTTTTGAAAGTGCTTAAGCCCATAAGCACAAGATAAAGTTTTATGTATGAGCTAACTTTTACTTATTCCTTTCTCAATAAAGCGACTAGTGTGATGCACTGTCATTTTCTCATTTTCTCTGTTCATTTGCCATTTCCTACATACTCACCTTACCTTTTATTCACAAGTATCCAAATAATGAACATGATGATAATGATGTCAATAAATCTGGAATTCAATTTTGAAAGAACTACTGCTGTTGATGAATTACTAGTCTGCTAATGTTGTGAAAGCAAGAAAATGAAGGAAAGGTTGTTCACCATTCGCACTTGATGGATGGTATAAGAAAGGTGAATCTCTCACAGAAGCTTCTAACAAGTTTGTCATTGTTCAATAAACAATTTTTAATGAGAGTATTTACATTTGAAATGATAAATGGCTTTCTTTCACTATCCTTCAAGCATGAGTAAAATTATCCTTTGATTACCCCTTTTGAGCCTATTATATTTTTTGTAATATAACCCACCAAGGATCACCCTCCACACTGGGGGCAAAGAAGATGAAATAAAGAAATTTTGGGGGCACAAATGAAAGTGTTCATGATGAAACGAGGGGCAAAAAAAAAAGAGAAGAAGAAATAGCCTAGTTTTGTGAAGAAGCAAAGAAGAAGAAAAGAACAAGAGTTTTGAATTCAAAAAAGAAAACCCAAGAAAGAAAAAAAGAAGCAAGAAGAGAAATGAGTGAATTGAAAAGGGGCAAAATGCCTAAATGTTTTTCTTGATAAAAAGTGATCCCTTGGTTTATAAACCTTAAAACACATTTGAGCCTATTATATCCTTTTCTTTCATAAGCCCTCACCTGAGCCTACATTACATGTCTTTAAAAGCCCATTTTGATCAAATGTAAATGCTTAAATTGAAGAATCATGTATTGAATGAAGACATATTTGTATAATGAAATAATGATCCTTTGAAGGAAGTAGATCAAGTTGAATGAAGAAACCCATGAGTTTTAGAAGATATCTTGGATCGAAATCAAGAACGCCTATTAGGGGCATGAATTTGGATTGAGCATTGAAGGTTGAAGTTTGTCAAAGCCAATGAAGTTGAAAATGAAGAAAAAAAGAAAAAAAAAGAGAAAAAAAAATGAAAAAAAAAGAGAAAAAAAAAGAAAAAGGAGGATTCAAAATTGAAAACCCAAAAAGGGCAGTTTGAATCAAATGAAAGGGGCACCTAAGTTGAAAACCTAGAAAGGCGACTTAGGAAAATATCAGCATCAAAAAGTTCTGATACGAGGGTAAGATCGGCAAACACTACATGAAAGAACATATCAATAAGAGTGGGATTTTGGAAAAGAATTTTAGATTGACTTGATTGAAATTGTCAGAATGTTTATTAAATGGATACTGAAAACCCTATTCCAAACACACTATCCCATTGATTTTTCTTGATTTCATGTTCCTTTTCTAGAATGAATATCTATACCTCTCATGATCATTTTAAATTTATTCCACCCCTGTAACAAATTGAGAATATGCATAAGTGCATTACATTGGTGGTCGAGTTAGAAGGAAAATAAATAAATGTTGGTAACCTTTTTTGGGTAAATTTTTGAAAAAAAAATTTTCTTTTGAGAAATCTTGAATAACTAAGAGAGAGAAAGAGACAAAAATAAGAAATGATGAAAATTTAAATTTGAAAGCATGATGACAAGTCTTTGTGCATGATTGAACCCAGACTCGTTAAAAGATAGGATGTTAAATGAAAGAAGATTTGAATAAGAAGAATCCAGCAGATATGTGGAATTTGAGAAAAATGAGATGAGCTTGAGAATCTTGTTACCACAATGGAGATTGCATTTACATACATTCATGGAGTAATTCAGGTAACATTCATAGCACTTAGGGCATTATGATGTTCATGATATTCACTACATTCATAACATACATCACATTTCACTATTGCATTTTGACATTGAACTATTTGTTAAGACATTAGGATAAGAAGTTCTGAATGATTAAAATTTTGAGGAAAAGAGAAAATATAAGAGATGGTAATTTGAAAAAATGATGAGGTATGAGAAGATGATGAGAAAAATACTTTTTTGAAAAAAAACCTTAGATGAGAGCAAAGTCCAGTTTAGCTGGCACCTTAAAGAAGGATGAAGCCCAATATTGTTGGCATCAAAATGAAAGTTAAGCCCAGTCAAACCCATGTAAACTGGCATTCTGAAATGAAATCTTTATTTTCAAAAGTCTCAAAGCCTCTGTTGAGAGGAGCTCTTTATTTTTCAAAAAGTCTCAAAGCCTCTGTTGAGAGGAGCTCTTTATTTTTCAAAAAGTTTCAAAGCCTCTGTTGAGAGGAGCTCTTTATTTTCAAAAGTCTCAAAGCCTCTGTTGAGAGGAGCTCTTTATTTTTCAAAAAGTTTCAAAGCCTCTATTGAGAGGAGCTCTTTATTTTCAAAAGTCTCAAAGCCTCTGTTGAGAGGAGCTCTTTATTTTTCAAAAAGTTTCAAAGCCTCTGTTGAGAGGAGCTCTTTATTTTCAAAAAGTCTCAATGCCTTTGTTGAGAGGAGCTATTTATTTTCAAAAAGTCTCAATGCCTCTGTTGAGATGAGTTCTTTATTTGCAAAAAGTCTCAATGCCAAGGTTATTTTTCAAAGTTTTAATGCCTCTGGTGAGAGGAGCACAAGGTTATGTCTCGAAGTTCCAATGCCTCTGGTGAGAGGAGCATAAGGTTATTCTTCTAAAGTTCCAATGCCTCTGGTGAGAGGAGCACAAGGTTTTGTTTCAAAGTCTTACAGCCTCTGGTGAGAAGAACTAAATGTGTCTTAAAAATTGTAAATTTTTTGTAAAAAAAAAGGAAAGAAAAAACAAAAAAAATCCGGACAAAATAGTTGTCTAATTGTCTTTGCACAATTCCTGATTTTCAGAAAATGTGCAAAGAGGGGCAGCTGTAGACACCTTATTTTGTCCGGAGTCTCAATTTATAAAAATAATTAATTGGATTGGGTGACATTGTATTTTAATTTAACAATTTAGAAATAGGCTAGAATTAAATGAGAATTTTTTAGATTTTAGAATTAACATTAATTAGGAAATTAAAATTAAAATAGGATTTAGGAATGATAATAAAAAAAAAAGAAAGGAAAAGATAAGAAAAGAAAATAAAATTAATTTTAGGATTGGATAATTAGATTTTTTTAGGATAATTATTTAGATTAATATTAAAGTTGATAGAGTTAGATTAGGATTAACATAAAAATTAAATAGATAAAATATTAAAAATAAAAGATAATTAATAGAATAGGTTGAGTTGTATTAGGACTCTAACAAGTTTATGACTATAAAAGGGGTTAAACCCCATAACTTAGAGGGGGAACAATTTTGAGAGAAAATAACAAAAAATATACAAGGCAGCAGTACCAGCGATGACAAGGAAGAACGAGGAATCAAGCTAAGGAAGGCAGATGAAGCAGTGCTAGGATCGAGTTAAAGGGGTTGCTTTTCGGCTATCAATTCCAAGAGCAAATCACGTAATTAGTCCACAAAGCTCAAACTATTTTACTTTGGCCAATCCAATTACAAGGTAAGTATTGTTCCTGCACTTTTATGATGCCACGTCTAGTATTTGTTATTAATGGTTAATCATTGAATTTGATACTTTAAGTTGCTTTTCTCACATTGTTCAAAAAACAAAAGAAAAAGGTTGTTTTTCTCATAATAAAGATAATTAAAATAATAAAATATAGGAGTTTAAAACTTAAAAAAATTAAGAATAATAAGTAACAAAAATAGGAAAAATAAATAAAGTTAAAATTTAATTAAATAAGACAACAAACTATAAATGAGTAAAAGTAAAAAATAAAAATAATTAAAAAGATAAATAAATAAAAGTTATTAAGATAGATGTTTAATTAATAGATAATGGCATAATAAATGTTGAGGATGAGCTAGACCTTTCCGATGATGAAATCTTCGAGGCGATTACGAATGAGTAACACTCGAGGAATTCCTAGGTAAGAAAATTCTTTTAAGTCTATCCAGAATGATGGAAGATTTAAAAGGTATTTTCAAAAAATGAAGGTTAAACTATATTCTCCAAATAATTAAAAAAGAATAACACGTAAAAAATCATAATTATAAAATATATATAATAAACATAATAGTAAAATTTTTAAGATAATAATAAATAATAAATAAATTATTAATTAATTCCGATGATGGAATCTTTGAGGCGATTACGAATGAGTAACACTCGAAGAATTCTTAGGTGAGAAAATCCTTCTAAGTTTATCCAGAATGATGGAAGACATAGAAGGCATTTTCAAAATAAACGAATAATAAATAAAGATAAAAACATAATAAATAATAAAATTTATATTCTAATAAAGATAAAAATAATAATAAATAAAAATTAATAAATAATTAAATAATAATTCCGATGATGGAATCTTCAAGGCGATTGCGCATGAGTAACACTTGAGGAATTCCTAGGTGAGAGGGTTTTCCTAAGTTTATCCAGAATGATGGAAAATTTAGGAGATATTCTCAATATTAAATATCAAAATCCTAAATATAATAAAAAAATAATATATAAAAAATAATATTTAAAAATAAATAAATAAATAAAAGTAATACAATAATTAAATAAAAATTAAGGAATAATGAAATTCTAAAACACTTTCGACGACGGAGCCTCTTCAGGGGAGTCGAATGGTACCCCTTGAATACTCTTGAGGTGAGAAGAGTCATTTAAGAGTTCATCCAGAATGATGGAGGATTGTTTAAAAGATTTTTCAATATTTAAACAATAATATGAAATATCAAAAGACCACATAATTAAGACTAAGTTAAAATAACACAAGATTAAAATGATACCAATATTGGGCGTTGTAGGGGTGCTATAACCTTCCCTACGCGTAAATGAACTCCCGAACCCAAAACTTAAAATGTAGACCAGTCCTAGAGTCATTAGGTGGCCAATCACACCTAGGTTAAAAAAGATTGGTGGCGACTCGATTTATTTAATGTCTAGCGTCCTAACCCTAGGAAACGTTATGACAATTATCGAAAGGAAGTCTTCAAGAATAGAAAACGTGAAACGAACGTGTATATCGTACATACGATATACGTTAAATTGATATAAATAATATGAAACGTGTTATGCGCATAAGCTTACACACATGCATAAATAAAATTAAATGCATGTGGCGTGCATGCATGCATGCATACGTAAACTCAACGCATGCAATGTGCATGCATGTATATATAAATATATGCAAAAAAAAAAAAGAAAGAAAGAAAGGATAAGAAAAAAATAAATTAATGTACATATATATATATATATATGAATATGGATATGGATATATATAATTAAATGTGTGCATATATAAATATAGGTAAAAAAAAAGATTAAAGAAAAATATTTATATACATTATAATTATTTTATAATAGGCTAAAATATAAACCTAGAGTATAGATGTGTGTATATATATATATTAATATGAAACCGGGTTGGTGGGAAAAGTCCCATCAACCCAAGTCATGGCAGAGCACTAGCATCTGTCATCTCGTCTCCATCTCCGTCTTTCTTTTCCGTCTCTCCCCCCTTTCCTTATTTTCTCGAAGCACCTCATCACAAGACACCATCACATCTCCTCTCGGCCTCGTTTCAGTAAGTGAGAAAGAGTGAAATTGGAAGAGATAAGGCTGGGCAAGAAATAAGCCGAGATTGAAGCAGAGGCGAGGTCGAATCGGGCTGGTTTACAAGGCAATGTAGGGGTGTGTGGCACGCCTTTTGGCTGAGTTTGGGAGCTGTTTACAGCGGTTGAACAAAGGAGAGAGGAAGTAGGAGAAATAAGGCGTGAAGAATAAGGGAAAACTTGGCCAGATCTCTAGGTTGAGCTTGGGAGAAAATGAAACTGAAAATAATGGAGTTTCAAGCTGGATTCGGGGACCATTTTAGAGTGTCTGAACACGGCATTGTCAGAGTACGTTGGTTGCTGGAAGATGGGCAGCTAGGCAAGGGAGGATGAGCTGGTTGTGTAGAGGCTAAACCGTGACCTCTAAGTGCTACTGTAGGTGGCTGTTCAGGCGATCTTTGAAGGCTATTAAAGGGCAATCGAGTGGGATGAAGGCAAGGGGCATTCAGTGATGTTTTAAGGCTGAAAACGATGGCGTGAGCTGAGGCTAGGCAACTTGGTGATGCTTGGCAAGGTGAAAGTAGCTCGGTTATAGGCCTGAAGCAAGGGAAAATAGTGGCCATTTGGTAACCTTTTTGGAAGCTAAAAATGGTGGCTGCTCAAAGGTGTCTTTAAGCTGGCCGAACAGTGACAAAATAGATGATTAAAAGGCTATTTTTAAAGGCTGTTCACGATGGTTTTAAAGGCTGATCTTAGGTGGTTAAATATTGGTGTAAGGGGAATGATTTAGAGGCTGAAAATGCTAGGGATCAAGGCTAGGTTTGAAGCTGAAGAAGAGGGGCTGCATGTGTTGTTTTGAGCGTTGTAGACGTGAACCGCAGGGGTGATTTTCCTTGTGGATTCAAGCGGTGCCGTGGGCTGTTGTAGGAGGTTGAAATGGGTTATTTCGTGCACTATGTTAAAGGAGTAGGAACAAAGGGTAAAGGGCCAATAAGGGTGGTTCGGTGCTGAGTTTTGGGTGCTCAAACAGAGTATTCAGAGGACTGATTGTGAGAGTTTTCATCTTGGATTTGAGATTTAGTTTTGAAGTGAATTTTTAGAGGCCGCCAACGTGGATTTGAAAGGGTTAATTTGGTGCTTGAATCAAGGATTGCAAGAAGGAAAACGAGAGGTAGAGAAGGAAGAAAGAAATGACAAAGAAAAAAAAAGGAAGAAAAACAGAAGGAAAAGAAAATAAAAAGGAAAAGAGGAAGGGAATTATACGTCTAGCCGAGCTAATATCGAAACTCGGTAAGAGATGTCGATTTAAATTTATTAAAAATATTTAGAAATTTATCGGATTAATGTTAAGTCGATTTGATTATATTTGAACGTGTAGCGTGACGACAAGGCGACGAACACGGATATAGCTAAGCTTGGTGTATGCATGTCACGCTCAAAAGTTGGTAAGACAATATCGTAACGAGACACATCTTATTTTATATATATATATATATATATATATATATATATATGAAGATGAACTTGTATAAATAAACACTAATTCAGTGTTATCATGATCAAAAGTGTAGCACAATATAAAGGCAACAATACGAGCCCAGCTAAGCTCGGCCTACACGCATGCTAAGTGAAGAGTCAGTAAGACATTTATATAATTCAGACTTAGAATTATATTGTATAGATATAGTTAGGTTGTGTGATAATGATGATGATTAAAGGTTGGGGCTTAGTGATATATAAGGAGTAATATGCCGATGGTATGATAACGAATTGATGAAATGATTGAGTGATGTTGGTATTGTGATTGAATGATTTACGAAATAGACGTTGAATGAGATTGTTTATGCTTGAATGGTTTTATCGTTATTGTAAAAGTTGATAAGACAATATTTAAATATATGTGAAATACTAAGAGGACTCATATTTGGTGGTGGGGGTTTTAGTATTGATACTGAAAAGTAAAGGTGATTAAGTTGAGTGATAAATGATAGGCAAGATTGAATTGACTTGTGACATACAATCTTGTTGAAATTTAAGAGATGAAATTGAGGAATTAAAGAGCAATGTGTAATGATGTTAAGCTAGATATAGGTGATACATTGATGTGCTTTGAGAGTGAGGATTAAAGAAGGAATTGGCATTATAGCTAGCATTATTCAAATGATATTGCATCGATACAAATACAATCCATGAGCATGATAGTAAATCGTTTTAAACTCAAGTTGTAATTTGCATTGCTTTTCAAGTATACCTTGTTTATAACTTGAGATTTTGAAAGGATTTATTTATACGATACTTATATGAATATTTTACATGTTTGAATTGTTTTGAAAAGATTGAATACGTAGTGTAAGTGTCTGTATTTATATATGTAAATAGTCTTAAAGAAATGTGTTACATACCTTACTCTATTTTCATAAGAAGAGTGAAATGTTTAAATGTTTTATGAGACTATAGGCACCCTAAGAGAGTTAACTCAATAAAGCATGGTGGAAACCGCCTAATTGGAGATTACTCATTAGGCAGAGATGCTTGTCCGACAATAGTTGTGGACAGGGCTCAGTCACACCTGATCAGTGGGGCTGAGAGACATGAGGTCTATGGCCATAGATAGCGCCTTAGTTGGTTTCCAGGAAACGATGACATGATTTTCACTGCTAGCTACAGTGATTTAAGTCTTTATTGATAGAGCATTAGGGATTTAGCCTAGTCTCAAACCGATATGATATAAAGTCTAGAGTATGATTTTATTTGATATGAACTCTAGACTTGACACGATTTTTACAGCACATGAGATATGTTTTTGAGATAGTACATGTTTTAGATATGTTCTAAAAGTGAACATGAAAAGTGAATATGAAAACGTTTTGAGACTGTACATGTTTTGATGTGTTCTAAGGTGAATATGAAAAGTGAATATGAAAACGTTTTGAGACTGTACATGTTTTGACGCGTTCTAAAGTGAATATGAAATGTTTTGAGATTGCACATGTTTTAGACATGGTCTAAAAATGAAAATAAAATGTTTTGAACATTACGTGTTTTTTTTTTAAACGTGCCTTAAAAGTGCAAGTGATATGATATACAAATAGTACATACTTTAACACATCTTAAAAGCAAACATTGAGTCAGGCTATAAGCTTTGGACTTAAGCAGTGAAATGGTTATCGAACAGTGAAAGATTTATCGAACAGTGAAATGTTTATTTGAACAGTGAAATGATTATCGAACCATGCACAATGTTTTGTATATGATATTGTTTCATCGTGCATGAATGTACTTTACTTTCCAGTGGCATAGTATCAGTCTTTTACATGACATGTTTTGAGATTACACTGGTTCTAAACATGGTTGATACTATTTGTGACATGATTTTTAATGATGTTCTTGTTTTGAAATCATGAGTAAAAATTTGCTCATGCATGGTGAACCTTGAGCTTGAGCATAGTCTAAGCCTGAAGACATGTTTTTGGAAACTTTGTCTTGCTCCAATGATTATGAAGTGATGTCTCACATTATTTGACCTTGTAGAATGTAGGATGAAGGGATTTAATAACTTTCATGCTTTTACTCATGCAGTGTACTTTGTATTCACTACATGATAGACTAAACTCGTTATGTGTAGACTACATGGAGTGTGATATCGTGATAGAAAATGATATTGTGGATTTTTATTTGATCAAATGTTATTTATTGTGGATTTATATCGGATGAATAATGTATATTAAGGATTGATATTGGGTTGTATGAGATGTTATCGATTAAAATGACAAATTATGATCGCAAACTTTGAGGTTCATGCATTGCATTTAGAACAGTATATTTCTAATTCTGCACTTATATAAATGACTTACTGAGCCATGGATTTGCTCATACCCCTTAATTTCACCTCTTTTCAGATTATTTGAATTAAAATCTGTCATGAGGGTTTTTGAGTGGGACTTCGGAGACGGTATCTAGGCTTGGCACTGGACTTTGTCCTCCGAGCCTACTTAGTTGCTTTTGAGGTATACATTCCTTCGTATACGTTTTTAATTTCAAGCAAATTTTTGTACAGTACTATAGGATGGGATGTAAACTAGGATAGTGAGTAGTCGATATAATATTTTGATATTATATGATAAGTATGCGGTGATTAGTTATGGATATTGAGATTGTTGAGATGATATCTATTTGGTAAATATAATGTGGATTATGGAAAACATCGTGTTGTATTGAAATGATTCACAGGTAATTAGCTTGGGAAATCTCAAAATATAAGGGGGGATATTTTCAATCTGTTTCTAAGAAATAGTAAGATATGGACTATAATTGTTCTTTCCCTATCTTAAAGAGTAATTTAAGTCATAATTGAATTAAAGAATGAATGGAAATAGTTAGTGACTACACTGATACCGAATGCAAATTGTAAAATGAAAAGGAAAAATTTAGTTGATAATTTCACTAAATGGAATAAATGTAATCGTTAAGTGAATGTTACGGCGTTTGGGTCGTGACAGCTGTTCTTAGAAAGATATCCTAACAATAAGAGCTGAAATCTCAATTTAAATATCTTAAATTTGAATAATAAGAAAGAAATGGTTGAATTTATGATAATAAAGAGCGTTACATCCCATTAAATAATCTGAATGACATACAATATTAAAAAGTTATTCAAATTTTTATGATTATATGTATATACAAATAAAGAATAACTGTTTTTTATTGGTAAATAATAATATATAAATTTTGTTATAAATAGATTTTCTTAGAATCTGATAACAAAAGAAAGAAGTTATGAAAGCAAATAAAATTCATTCTTACTAGTTTAAATAGATCCCTCATCCAAATAAATAAAGCTGAAACATAAATTTACCCGTCATATTAGGTTCCTTTGAATTATGGAGCTGTAAAATTTAACATTGAAAAATAAAAAAAATAAAAAATTATCTTTTCAATTTTAATTTAAAATATTTTTATTATTTTATTAAACATATTTTTTTAATAATTTATTTTACTCTTATCAAAATCAATCTAATCGATCTTTTAAATCAACATTTAGTGCTCAATAATTTTGCTTTATTAATTTATCCGCATTTATGAAGCTGAAAATTACTGACAGTTCTAAACTTTTTCCCCTTTGTTTTTGTTTTTAAAATTGTCTTTTTAGATCCTTGACTTAATCGTAACCGTTTATCACAATTCATAACTGACAAACGCATCAAACTAGCAGTCACTGCCACCTCCTATATTCACCAAAAAAAAAAGGGGACATCGCTAAAAAAAAGTACAAATTTAAACTATTTTCATTTTTTACAACAAAAAACAATGTGCAGGGAGCTGAAATTAAAGGGAAATAAAATGGTATAGTACTATTATTTGTATTTATATATTTACGTGTCTTATTTATAAAAAAATAATTTTTAAATTTTTAGTGCGGACCTCTTTTCCCCTGTATGGAGTTACGTGTCTTATTAGCCGAACTGCAAAATTCACCTAAAAAATAAATCTGTTACACAATTTTCATTGATTCCACAGCATGCAAATCCATACAATAAAGGCCAAGGAATTGAACCGTCAATCAACTTGTTTTGCTTAATAAATGAAACCCTAACTATTCCTTGGAAGGTAAAGAGTTGAATTTTTCCAAGTGAGCATCATATTGATCAAAGTAATTTAGATTCTTAAAACATGAAAAGTATTTTCCAATCCACATATGATACTAACTTTTTTTTGTTACATATGATCTCAGTAATCTACAAAAAAAAGAAAGACTTCCTTTTTATATCCAATTCTCTTATTCAAGAAATTTAGTATATCAAATTTTAACGTCTTCGAATTATCATCTAATTGGAATTATTAGATACAATGGGGCCAGCTTTAATAAAATTCAACTATAAAGATACTTAAATTATTTAGAATTGAATTATAATTACGTCAACAAACACACGGTTTTTGGTGACAATTAAATAATTTTTGTTTCTATGTTGAAACTATATTCAAACTAATTACTCAATCAAGTGGAAAGCAGTTCCATATGGATTATTAAATTTCACCTAAATTAAAATAATAGTTTTTGAAGTTTTATTCGTAATACAAAATATTGACACAAGTATAGTGTGATTAATAAGACCTCTATTTTACAATATTGAGTTACTGATTCAAGAAGCTAAAACCTTCACCAATTACTAAGTAAAATAAGTTTTATTATTCTAGGTCTGGTTCAAGTCCAAAAGACACCAGATACGAAGCATTATACTTATAATTAACCTAGCAAAATATTTTTTCTTTCAAAAGTCTTTTTGAAATAGGTAGAGGATTGTTGAATATTTTGATATTTCTAGAAAGACTTTTACCATATTTATTTTTTATGTAATTATTTTTCAGTATTTAACCTTATTTGAAAAACTAGTGTTTTGGTTTTTCTAAAACTTTGACAAGATTTGTTTCAGATTTAACTAAATATTCTCTCAGTTTTAGTCAAAATTTTGGTTAATTTTCTCCATGTTATGCGCTGATTTTATTATGATTTTATTACGATTTTATTACAATTTCTTACAGATTTTCTATACCCATTTTTTTACTATAAATAGATGGCTATAGAATATAGCTTTTTCACTCTTGGCAACTCTCTTGTTCTTCATTTGAAGCACTTTCTACTTCTCTGTTCCTTCTTTTTCTTTTGCTGGGTTCAAAATTAATCTTCCTTCTTTGCTGTTCCTGTTACTTGGGCAATTCAAGAAGAGCCTGTTGAATCTTAGGAAATTACATGTGTTGGTGATATAATCTTTAAAAACAGTGAAATTGCAGCACGCCACAAGTTATTTTACTTGATGTTTGTTCCCTTTAACTACAACACCTTCTACTAGTAAATCCCTGAAAAGCATTGCTTAGTCGATCAACTTAGCTGTATTTGACCAAAAGTTGAATAATTATTTTACTCCTACTTTTTTTTCCCTACATTTGTAATTAATTTTTTTTTTCTTTTTAGTAATTTATCCAAAATATTTTTCATGTTTTTCTTACTGTTTGCATTAAAATATCCTTAAAATTTCAAATTTTAGTGTGAAAATTAAACTTTTTAAGTAATTTTTTCCCCTTGAAACATGCAAAATAAAAAAAAATTTTCTAAATGAAGTCTACACAAGGTGCAAATAAAAATATCATGTTTGAGGAGTGTCATTGTTTCCGAATTTAATATTAATGGTCCCAACCAAAATAATTATCCCAAAGGCCTAATTACGGACATCTACAAGTTGGAAAAAATGGAAAAAAAAAAGAAAAGGAGTACATCAACAAGAGACTCATCATGAAAAGTTTCAATAGAATCACAAACATATTTGGAGGAAATTAAAAACACATTTGCCCTTTTGCTTCTACGCAAGCCAACACTAATATGACCAGCAATGTTCTAATTTCTTTGCATTAATAAATGATATACATTTCACTGTTCTCTTCCTTCACAACTTAAGACGTGTTATGAAAGTTTAAAGATATATACATACATATATATTGTTTGATTCGACTATTAAATCGATTCCTAAAAGATAAGGTATTATATTATTCGGATTTTTTTATCTACTAAATGTATCAATCTTACGTGGCGAGCAAATTACTGAACTTATAAATGAAAAGAAGTCTTGGTAGGGTGAGGCATAAGAGAAGTACATAAGAAAATTTGTTTAGTTTTACGGAATTGGATTAGGCATCTCATGGGACTAAAGAAGAGTGTTCATGGATATGTATGCTTGGACTTTTGGATTCAGATTGTTAGAAACCGAAAGTAAGTGTTCATAGATTGAACCCATGGGTTGTGGTTCAGTTGGCAACGCAGGTTGAGTTTGCGAGGAGAGTTTTTGTTTTCGATCCCTACTGAATAGACATTTGAAGAGGGGTGAAGAGCCTTAACTGTAACGAAGTTCCGAACAATATTAGTCTCATATTGTTAAAACGGATGAGGATACCTGTGGTTTACACAAAAAAGTGTTCATATATTGGATTGAAATTGATTTGTGTTTAATGAGTATTTGTTTGGATTGAGAATAATAAGTGAGTTTTTTTTTGGTTCACAAAATATATATATATATATATATATATATAAATAAAGAAAAAAGAGATCTAAATCTTGACTCTAATCCTTTTAAAAAGAGATAATAACTGTTAAGTGAAATCTTGATTGTTATATTGTTATAAGTGAGTTTGATTGTAGTTTGATTGTAGTTCATGGATATGTATGCTTGGACTTTTATATATTTAAAAATGCGTGAGACGGGCAAACTAAAGTCCCTAAGCGAAAAATGCGCGAGACGGGCAAACTAAAGTTCCTAAGCGAAAAATGAGCGAGACGGGCATACAAAAGTCCCTAAGCACAAAAAGGTGTGAGACGGGCAAAAACCAGTCCTTAAAACGTGAAAAGAGCGCAAAAAAGGCAAACCATGAAATCATCAAGCAATAAGCAAACGGACAAGTGCGATATCCAACTAACACAAAAGGTAATATATAGCATGTTACGAGGTACGTTGAAATTTTCAGACTAATAGGTTGCAATAAGTTGACAAATTATGGTTAACACCTTGACATTTTAGTCATTATTCTAAAAAGTCCTTAAGCGGTAAAACGCGAGATAGGCACAATGCTCGAGAAAAGTTTATCTTTGAACAGGAACGAAAACGCTGTTTCAAAGTAGAACTTGGGGAGCAACATGGTGTAAAGGTACCTTTATACTGCAAAAACATAATTATTTCATATTTCTAATGCTTTAATGCTACTCTTTAGAGTTTTATGATGTAGCAGTTATGAAAACAAAACATTCATCCAAAGGAGAAAAGAGGAAAAAGCTGCAAAAAGCAATAGTACTTTTTATTAAAGAGGAATGCTTACAAGCAGAGGGAAATACAAAAAAATCCTAATCTACGGTGAGGACTAAGTCATCCGGCTGAGAAGAGGCCGCCTCGACACCAGAGCCTTTAATAACCGAAGGATCGAGAACTTGAGGAACCGAAGCACTAAGATCCTGGGGAGCCGAAGGAGCCATCCCGGATGAAGGATCATAGCTTGAAGGCCCAACCACAGCCGCGGAGTCTGGCACAGGATCAACGGCTGTAGAATCAGAAATTTGGAACTCATCGCCGTCCAACCCTAGAAGTGCCTCGATAGACTCAGGCTAATCGCCTGCCTCGATAGACCCAGGAACGTCACGCACTATTGAAGGCTCAGATTGATCACGTGCCTCAGAAGACGCATGCTGACGTTATGGTTGTCGAGGAGGCCACGGAGCCTCAAGGTTGTCCAATTCATCTCTAGCGCCATCCTCCAAATAGACCTCCGGACCTTGCGAGTCGGGCTCATACTTTGTCCAAGGAAGAGCTGCGTAGTACTTGGCCTCCTCAGTAAAGAGCAATTCAGAAAAAGTCTCACTAGGCCGGTGCTTCTCCAGCCAAGCACGAGCCAAATAGAAGCCGTACTTGATAAATCTCGTCGCAAACTCTGCTTTCTTGTCATAGCAATTTTGGGACAAGCGGTATTCACGGACGGCCTCGGCCTTAATCTCTCTCTAGCGGTCCAGTATGTTGTGCAGCTCCTCAATGGCCTCATCCCGTTGTCTCTCCATGGCTCTCCGATCATTGACAGCCTTGTTGTAAGCCTCTTGGTACCCCTGAAGGGAAGCTACCTTCGCATGCTCTTCTTGGAGCCTTCGCTCGAGATCAGCATTCCTTCCCTCGAGATCAGCATTCTTTTTATCCAACTCCTCCATCCTTTTGGGATAGGGGCGAAGCTGGACAACCTCGTTCATAAGCTCCATTCTCTGCTCTCGAAGCTCACGAATGTCTTTATCGGCTTGCTCCCTAAGAGCCCTGTGTCGAGCATTAACAGCCGTAATTTGTTGAGCCGTCTGACAAGACAAAAAACAAACAAAAATTCAACAAACTTGACGAAAAAGCTTAAAAAGGAAAAATCTAATCACCAAACAAGCACAAAGCTCACCTTCATCGCGAAATAGTCGGAATTATCCTCCGCCTCAGTAAGGTTGGTGAAAAGCCTCGCCTCGTCACGAGGGAGGATGGTGCTCCAAGCCAGACAAGATGCTATCCCAGCATCCTCAATGCTGTCGTTGTCATTCACTCCGGGATAGGTCTGGAAGTCTTCTCCACCTACAACGACCCTGCTATCAACTGGATAGCTCCTCAAAGTTGGATCGGCTACCTTAGGCAAAATTGCTCTTGTAGGCATTGTGGCTTCAATAATTAGCCTCTTCCTGTATTTACGCCTAGGCTGGCGAGGAGCAGACCTATCCTCAGCAACACGAGAGCCACCCTCTTGACGAGCTGAATCACTCCTTTGGGACTCTAAGCTCTCGCGATCGTCCGAACCGCGATCAGGAACAAGAGGCCTCTTTTATTTATTTCTTCCGGCCTCTTGTGTAGGACGGCTGGGTCCACTAGCAGCAGGAGGAGGAAGAGTAGGGGCATGAGCCGGTCCGGATGAGGGGGCACTCACTTGCGATTGAGTAGGAGGAGCCGCTCGAGCAGCATCACTGGCATCCCTCCTACGCAGAAACTCTTAGAAGTTCATACCTGCACAATATAAAGAGAAAGGATTAGCTAACCAAGTAAAACGCCACACACACGTATACAAGAAGTAAAAAGGGATTAGAAACCTAAAAAACCACCAAAATCCTCTAAACTATTCAAGCTTGAATCCAAGGGGAAATCGAAGAAGGGACTCCCAAAGGCATCGACCTGAGCCCACTCAGGATTCTCCTCTGACTGATCACTAGTACCCGCGACCTCAGGGGTCTCATCCTCCGAGTCCGAAGAGGATTCATCTACAAGGTGACCTACTGAGGCAGACGCTTCGGCTACGAGTACCGGAGATGGCTAATTAGGACCAGCATCAAAAACACGTAGAGTTGCAAGCAAGTTAGATGGGGCAGCGGAAGTCTTAACAACGGTCCTGCTTACCCCCCAGCCGACAGCGGCGATATTCTCCAAAGTTAAAAGGGAAAATAAATTACGCTCCCCGCTAGAACAGATTCGTCGAATAGGCTCACCGAATTGGTCTTTTAAAATTTCTGCTTTGAATCTTTCTGAGCACTGTGAGTGGTCGGAGGTATCATGATTCCATCTATTGCGGATCCGTAGGTCACTTGGAATCTCGACAACGACCCACTCGCTCTCAAAGCCACGCAGTTTATTGGGAAGATCCGAGAAGATTTTATTATTAAGAAACTCGTCGACCTTCAACCGTTGAAGAGAGAACGTTATCAATCCTTTCAACCCATGAACTTTGAAAAAAACGCTTAAAAGAGGAATGGTCGGAACAATATCCAAGTGACGACACACTATGGAAAACGCTACCAGTTGGGCCCACGCATGGGGGTGAAGTTGACACGGGACGATGTCCTTATACCTAAGAAATGCTTGGCCAAACTCCGAAAGAGGGAAGCGAAAACTGAAGGATAAAGAAGCCTTATGAACGGCTACACCATTTCTAACCAAGTCGGGTATAACCTCCCATTGAACTGGAAGTCTATAACGATAACCAGACGGAAGAGGGAAACGAGTCCTAATATCCTCTAAATCAGCATTTGTCAAAGAACACACAACACCACCTGTTCTAAGTGTTTTGCCCGGACGTAGCGAAGACATGGCAAAGGAATAACCTAAATCGGCGACAAACCTAATAGGCGATAGACCTGTTGGGCGACAGACCTACTGGACGATACACCTACGGGAGACCTGGACTTTATGCGGAAGACTAAAGCACCTGTGAGAGGCCTAAATCTAGATGCGAGAGGTGATAAATAAGGCGACAGATGTATACTTACTGTCACTGAGATAAGCGAGAGACCCTGATAAGGGAGCGACAGACTCTTTTGGCGAGAGAGCTGAAAGATAGGCGACAGACGGCTGCTCAGAGGTTTGTCGTGCACTCTCTCGTTGAGTCGCAGCGGTTTATATAGCCGCGACAAGGAATGCCAAACGTCGCGCCGGATTACGTCTGTCGCAGAGTAGAGCTTTTTCACCTGCAAAAAATGTAAAAAAAATACCAGAAGAAATCACAAAAAATGAAAAGGACTATTCATGGTGGGCTAAAGCCCAAAAACACATATTTATACTCTTTTGGTTAGAGAAATCCAACAAGAGAGTGTGGAGCAATTGATATGACAAAGTCTACCTACCTTGGGCCAGGCCCAAGGTTCATCAAAGATCACCACGTGGCAGGAGATCACTGGGCCACGTGGCTTTCGGTGACAGACGACACAGGCTGCGGCATCACACTTGTCGTGAGGCGACAGACTCCCAGCCTATCGCCTGACGTCACAGCGCGACACGCGGTATCAATTCCGTCTCCCGCTTAGCAACAGACCCCTGACACCATAACGTGATTTGCGATATGGTCTCTTGCCGGCGACAGACTTCGAGTTTATCTGTCGTACGTTGAATTTGTATTACATCCGGATACAAACTCTTAGCAAAATTACGTACTTATCCTCAGGTAATTAACCTAGAATGTTCGCCTATAAATAGGCTCTAGGTACAATCTTATTCTCTAATTTTTGACTACTAGCTTTTACGCTTCCCAATACTGAAGAACTTTTTGCTGACTTAAACATCGGAGTGTCTACGCAGAGAACCACCCCTGTGTCTCTCTAACTTTTCTTATTTTACAGAAGCTTCTTGGAGATAGGAGTGAGCAATCGGTCGGTTCGATCAGTTTCGGTTCACAAAATCGAAAATCGAAAAAATCGATCCCTTTGGGCACAAAACCGAAACCGAACCGAACGTAAATCACAAACCGAACCGAACCAAACCGAATTGATTCGGTCGGTTCGGTTTTGCAAGGTTAAAACCGAATTTACAAAATAAACTTCTTTCTACACTTTGATAAGATTTTGATGGCAATCGTAGAGATATATATATATATATATATATATATATATATATATGTCCGCATAACTTTGCATTACCAGGCAATGGATTGACAAACCTACTTATAATATAATATATCAGTACAATATTTTATTGTTTGTGTACAAATTAATGCAGTTGGCACTTGGCACTGCAATCTGCTGTTAAAGACAAACTAGCTCCTGAAGAATGAGTACATGCTTGCAAGGATGCGCAAACAAAAACCTTCATGCACCTTCGTACAATAAGAGACGAACCCATCAAAGAACCTTGACCAGTCAGTACATCTGTATCCTACAAAAACTGTTTCTCTTGCCTCTAGGAACTTGTCAAGAGTTTGGGGCTTAAATTGGTGTTTCTGCCAGCAATAGCGTGTGCCACCAACCACAGGCAACATTTTTTGGTAGGCAAACGTTTATAGGAACCTCAGCAGGAATGTTACGGTCCATTGTATCACCCAGGCCAAGCTGCATGCAGGCAAGCAAGAGAATGAATTTGAAGTTCATGCAGATGAGATCTGTCCAGTAGCTAAGTGAGCAATTAACATCATATAACTGGCCATACTTGTTCCAACCCCAGCTAAGTACTTGGTCATCATCTTGCAAGAAAAACCATAAGCAATCTTAGGCCAGAAACCAGAGAAAAGCAGTTAAATTGTATAAGTCTTAACTCTATGCTTATCTTTTTTCTGCTGGTTCAAGCATACTAGCAATATGCATGTATCTAGTTTTGTGCCTTAAGCATAGATGCCCTTAGACAAGTTCTAAGCCCCTTATATGTTGTTTTAATCCTTCTGGTTGTTGAACTTCAAATTTACATATCTTCTTTAGCTAATGAAGCCTTATAACCAAGAGCTGGTTCTCTTGCCTATATCTTCTTT